>JAYKKM010000265.1:5447500-5852500 GCA_035772405.1 Chrysogorgia sp. JL179-B06
CGATTGTTTTTTATTTGCAGCGATTGTTTTTTATTTGCAGCGATTGTTTCTTATTCGCAGCGATTGTTTTATTTGCAGCGTGTCCCTTGTCGGCCATCGTAGATTTAGACAAGCAGTTTGAAAGTTATAAGCTTTTAAAGTTCTGAAATATGCGTCCGCCATTAAAATTTTCTCGGTCGTGAATTTTGATGCCTGAGAAGGTTCTGACGTCATCTTCTTAACAACATGCGTTACTATGGAAGAAAACAAGGAGATAGTGTACGAACAAGGAGATAGTGTAGTTACGAAAATGTCGAATTCTTCAATATCTAGTCGTTCTTCTGGCTCATGGACCGACATGGATTCTTCTGAAACATCGTCGAATTACATAACAGCAAATTCTGACGAGTCTGATTCTGAAAATCGCCCACACGATAATACTGTCGAACCTCTTGCTTCAGAAGAAGAGATCGTTGCATACGAACAAAACCCAACCTCGTACCCAGGGTCTTACCTACGCTCCCCCCCCCCCCCCCCGCTGCGGAAAGACCCTGGTCGGGGCTGGTCACGTGGCACCCAGAATCTAGGTGCTAACAAATTATTATCGTAAGGGATGGGAGGTAAATGCATGAGGTATTTGTTCATGCGCTAATTCGCAACTATTGATCATATTCTCTTGGTTCTTATTTATGTAACTGTGATCATCGTAGCGTTTTCGTTCATGTCTGGCCAAAATATTAACACTCCAACAAAAATTTACAGTTTAAGTAGCCGTTGTCGATTATGTTCAAATATATGCGACGTGCATTACTGCAAAAATCTCTACAAAAAGGTGAACGTTAACCTTCTTTTGGCAAGCGAAGAACTGTATGGACAGTCACTGGCGAAAGATGTACATTTGCCAAATCTTGTTTGTCGACCTTGTGAGAGGAGAGTGAATAATTTTAAAAGTTTTAAAACTAATGTGTGCAAAAGCCAACTCGAATTTACCAAATCAAGCAGCGCGAGGATAAAGCGATGCATAGAGGTTTCACCATCTGCAATACGACCATCAAAAACACAGAAAAGTCACAGAGCAAGATCACTTCAATACTCATCAACCGAAAACCAGGTTTGTTTTGCATGATTCATGTTAGCTTTTACAATTATTGAGTTTTATAATATTTTTCATTCCGTCATCTTGTATTGTTCTCTCGAACATTTTGAGCAAGACGGGGTATTTTTTTTCATGTAGTATATGAATCGCACCGATTTTAAAATATTTGTTATTAAGCTAATAAACTGAATCTGTTTAGGGTTGTTTTAATGTTGTCTTCGTAACGACATTTCCGAAACAATTGACTTACGAAAACAAACAAACTAGTGCGTGTCAAATTACTATGTCAATTTCAAATGAACAAGGCGGTGATAAAAATTTACTAATTAAAGGATTAATATCGTATCAATTTTGGGAACATATTCTAATCTGAGAATTAAACTTATTTTCTGTATTAACAGGGCGTCCTGTCTGTCGAGATTTCTTCGTCGGCTGAAGATTTAGACGTGTCAGATTTGATGGAACCCGTACTAAAGAAAATAAACAAGGAACTCGTTGAGATCGCAAGAAGACAGAACAATTCTGTTCTTAGAGATCGGGAATTTAATGGCATGACAAACTTTGATTTTAATGCAATTGTGGATGAAATTAAAGCTTCTTGTCCCATTGTTTACAAAATTCTCTCCACCATGATTGGTTTGGAATACAACCCCGAGAAGAAAATTGCCGCCCTTTCGCTGGTGTATTCCATAATATTATTTAAGAGATGTCATGAGATGAGTCTTCTGCAGAGAGTTAATACTGTTGTTTTGTTTGAAGGAAATGTCAAGCAGGAGGTAAGGGTTCTTTTTTATATTCAGCTAAATATCCATGCAAGATTATTTTTCAAATCATTGAAATTCTGAAAAAATTCTATATCTGTCCTGGATAATTTATGCCCACCTCAACCATCCAGCAAGTGACTTTATTTCATTTCAACAATGTTGATGTTTCAAATTATCTTCACCATCTAGGTAATTTCCAGTTTTAACAAGTATGGGTTCTGCCTGGATAGCAAAATGAAATACCCCCTCTTGGATGAAATAGGTAACCATTTTATGGATAAATCAGTGGAGCTTGTTAAGGCAGGGCACAAATTTGTTTTTGTACTTGACAACATTGATTGGACAACAAAGGTTCATGAAATGCGGTCAGACTATCAAAACAAGAGTGTCCATGCTGTGGCAACAAGTTTGGTATTTGATCGAATTGCATCAGACCATCTACCCAACTATGGCCCGCAGCAGAATCTAGAAAACATATCAATGAGACAACTTGTATCACAAACTAATGATGAGATTGCATGTACCAGGAAACGCTATAAAGTCATTTTAGGATGGCTTTTGCTTGAGTTCTTTCAAGCTTTCAAATTGTATAAGGAATTTTTGTCTGCTCAAACTGCCTGTCAATTCTCGGAACAAATGGCAAATCAGTCAGTTGTGATACCATTCCCTGTCCAAATGAAGGATGAGAAGAAGTATTCTGACATGGTTGATATTATAGACACACTTGAGAAATGGGTCAGTGACATTCACTGTAAAGCTGGTCTTTGCCCACTGCAGGATCCTGCCCTCCATGGTCCAATGATTGAGGATAATGCAATACCCTGTCATTCCTTGGGAAACCAACCTCCAGTGCACGATTCTATTTCCAACATAAAAGTTCCTTGTTATGGTGATCAATTAACAAGGGTAAGGATGGCAGGTGCTAAAGATCTCAGAGCTGGAAGCCACACTGCAACAGACAGATTTGAGCACATCCATCCATTTCGAATTGTGGACTGGCACACCAAAAGGAGCTTCCTCAAGGTATATTGCTTCTACTGCCATATTTACACAGCTTCCAAATTTCAGATATCTTAGTGTAACATTATCGAAACTATTTCAAAGAAGTTGTGAAAGCACTCGCATTGGAAGCTCATGCTGCTCATAACATTTCTCATGTTTTTATCACTTCTCTTGTGTTCATAATTGCATGCACATTGCCCTTGAAAATATTTTCATTATATAATATTTTGTGGAGACATCAAATGCATTAGTTGCATTTTTGTTTATTTTCAGGTAGTTTACAAACACTTGTACAAACACTTGTAAAACCTTTTCTATCGGATTATGGTTCGAAATACTTCATTATCGCGATAAGGGGGTGGGGGGGGGGGGGTAGGAAAGGCTAGTTACAAAGAAGGATATTGCACTCTTCCCATAATGCTTTGGGACTTTGCCTCTATTGCCTATGTACTTATCATATCATGTGCAAAGAAGTCACAAGAACAAGGATTTTTGTCAGTAAAGTATTCTTAATAGTTCCTGGCCATGAACCAATGAAAATACATATATAAATCACGTTATTGTAGAAAAAAAGTTAACATATATACCGTCAATGTGCCAACTAGCATTGGCTCCTGCTGATGTGAATGTTCGTCTTCTCAGTCGCCTTGACTTCCGCTCACTTACACCTTCGGGATCTATTTCTTTCATTACTCTAGCAACAAAATCGCGAGGGACATGAATGCCATGTCTTATTCTTAGGGCGTGCCAAATGTTTCTATATCCTGCCAACTTTCCAGGACCATCCATTTCTTTACTAATTGTTCTTCTCACAAGATCTTCGTCAAGTCTCGCAGAATTTCCTTTCCTTCTCAACCCAAGAGATCGAAGTCGTCTTTTGAGTGTTCTTACACATATGTGGAAGTCCTCTCTTTTGTTTAAGAGACCCACGATCGCATCATATGGATATCCATTGTGAAAGTATATCTTAATCAGCTCGTTAACATCTTCGTCTGCTGTACATTTATCGCATACAGTACCAGAGCTTTCACTAGTTCCACACAAGCTGCAATACATTTCTGACTGGTACTTACTGCTCAGCTGCAATTCGAAGCCAAATTGAGAATGATGCAGATATTTTTCCTTTATAATATTTGCAGCGATTGTTTCTTATTTGCAGCGACTCTTTTTTATTTGCAGCGATTGTTTCTTATTTGCAGCGATTGTTTCTTATTTGCAGCGACTATCTTGTTTTTTATTTGCAGCGATTGTTTCTTATTTGCAGCGACTCTTTCTTATTTGCAGCGATTGTTTCTTATTTGCAGCGATTGTTTCTTATTTGCAGCGATTGTTTTTTATTTTGCAGCGATTGTTTTTTATTTGCAGCGATTGTTTCTTATTCGCAGCGATTGTTTTATTTGCAGCGTGTCCCTTGTCGGCCATCGTAGATTTAGACAAGCAGTTTGAAAGTTATAAGCTTTTAAAGTTCTGAAATATGCGTCCGCCATTAAAATTTTCTCGGTCGTGAATTTTGATGCCTGAGAAGGTTCTGACGTCATCTTCTTAACAACATGCGTTACTATGGAAGAAAACAAGGAGATAGTGTACGAACAAGGAGATAGTGTAGTTACGAAAATGTCGAATTCTTCAATATCTAGTCGTTCTTCTGGCTCATGGACCGACATGGATTCTTCTGAAACATCGTCGAATTACATAACAGCAAATTCTGACGAGTCTGATTCTGAAAATCGCCCACACGATAATACTGTCGAACCTCTTGCTTCAGAAGAAGAGATCGTTGCATACGAACAAAACCTTGCTGAAGAAGAGCGCAACGAAAACGTTTTACAGCAGCGTTTCAATGCCGTTGTCGATGTTACTTCTTGGTAAGTACATTTTTTATATACTGGTGCTAAAGAAACAGTAAGAGTGTGTTTTTTAATGACGCGCTTTGTATTTGATTTGACTTTAATGGTGAAGCCAGAAGAATGTCGCTGTTGTATGGAGATTGATCAATGCCGCTACAAAATGTCATCATTGATCACCCGGGCTACAACGACATTTGTCTAAATGAATGGATTCTGGAGACAGCTGCTTTGGGCTTGAAGACAAAAGCACGTAGAAATTATGCTTCTGTGTTTAGAGAAGGGCAGAAGACCAGAACAGAGTAAGATTTCAATACAGCGACTTTTCTGTATTCAGTATGATGTATGTAGCTTTTGGTTTGTCTAATTTTATCTCAATATAATGTATTTACAGGTTTTTACGAGCAGTATCTTACAGGCAGTTGGCGCCTTGTCTGGGCACTTGGACAGCACAGCACTTGAGGGGTTAACAAAGTTCAAAGAGCCAGTGATGGCAATCTATAGCGAAGCAATAATATAATACAGAAAATAGTAATTTTGTTAAAATGAAATACATTAATTTTACCGAATTTTATCTAATACCGTTTCTAGCATGAGCTACATGTATCGCCATTGGGTTCGCGTTAAACTTACAGTTACAGTATAATGTTGCTATTTTGAAACATTGTTGGTCATTATTTTAGAATTTACGCACCGAATTGTTAGTATCATTAATTCATCGCCACAGTGTTCTTTCGCCGTAGTCTGTTTTACTTCAAGGATGTCTTTTAAAATCTTACCATTAAAGAAAGTAAAAGCGTATCAAATACTAAAATAATCCGCTTACGGTGAAAGTATTATAACCGGATAAAGACACGAGACAAGAAATGTTTACGTCGTTTTTTTCCAGATGGTAGGTACAGAGTCACGCTGAAGACGCCGAGAAACTCCTTTTGGTAGTAAGCTCGCTCAAAACATTCATCGGAAAAATGATCCGAACAAACCATAAATCGTCCTCCCAGGTTAAAATTTGCGCGCTTTATTCGAACAAATATAACCCAGAGTGTACGTAAATTTGGGTTTAAAGGGCTGATCATGCAACGCTATCCCATTATATGGATTTGATATATTGCTACAGTCCTGCACGACACAGCGCGTTGATGGCATAATAAATCTTGTAACTTTTAACCCGCGACCTTCTATAGGGTTAGGTTATATATATTCTACTACACACTGTTAAGAATATGACATCACAGACCTTCTCAGGTTACTCTTCTCTTGCGCTTCAGATATTTTAATGGCGGCCGTCAAATTTGAAATTTTAATCTGTAATAACATCGCCGCTTTTACGAATTTTCACATGAAATTTCGCCCAGTAAGTCGTGGGAAGGTAAACTTTACAATAATGAAATAAAAATGAGGGGTGAAAATTTCATCTTAGTGACACTTTAATCGAAATCCACCTTCACGCACATGAATAGAAACATGTTGTTTTTATTTGCATGTATTATCTTGAACAGAACAATAGAAACCGAACCAACCATGAGATAATTATATAGAGAATAATACATGTGTGTTGAACAGTGTATCGTGTTGAACAGGATATCTCACGAGTGAGCAAAGCGGACAGTGAGATATCCTGTTCAACACGAGAAATTAATTTCATATTTCCAAGCATCCATATTTATTGTTTATTTCATAAACATAAACACGGACAATCTAAAATTGAGAATTAATTTTTACTTCACTCAAAAAATATAATCAATGGATCGCTGAAACGATATCTTCACACGTAGAAATATCGTATTTTTACGTTAAAATATCGTATTTTTACGTTAAAAATATCGTATTTTACGTTAAAAATATCGTATTTTTACGTTAAAAATATCGTATTTTTACGTTAAAAATATCGTATTTTTACGTTAAAAATATCGTATTTTTACGTTAAAAATATCGTATTTTTACGTTAAAAATATCGTATTTTTACGTTAAAAATATCGTATTTTTACGTTAAAAATATCGTATTTTTACTTACGTGTGTTGAAATACGATTTTTCTCAGTGGCCAAAACTCTGTATCACACTAATGTTTATGAAAGTATTTATCTGAATTATTTCACGATTGGGTGGCACGCGTGCAGTAGGCACATTGAGGTAATCTCACCACTGAGGTAACCCAGGTTAGTACTCGGATGGGTGACCATCTGGGTAAACCGTGTTGACATCCGAGCTTCAGACTCATGTGAGTACATAGTTAGTTGGAAGCTCCATTGTCTTTCAGGATGACGCAATGGTCATGTTATTGTTTTGGAGGAAAGTGTTTGTTATTGGTTGGAGAAAGGAAATTCTATGGACACGTGACGGCGAAGGACTCACAACACGTGACGATGAAGGACTACAATAATTAAATCTGAACGTTGTTATTGGATGACTGCTTCATTATACAGAAAATACAATACGTTCAGTGACCGTGAAAGTGAACAAAACCATAGAACAATGACTTTTGCGGACCTTCCAAACCATCCCTTCTATACTAACTATGGTGATTAGGAGCTGTTGATTCTCTGCTGTGCTTCGAGGGGTTTTTTCTCCGGGTTCTCAGGTCCCCCCCCCCCCCCCTCTGTAAAATCAACACCTTACGATTCTAGGGATAGGAGTAGCACCCACCTGTACCCAGGCCCGGATTTACCAATTTTGGTCCTACAGGCTAAGTCTTTTCTGGGCCGGGTGTATTCCCCGCCGGGATATTTTTTTAATTTTGGTTCTCTGAAACAGCATTTCCCGCATTTTGAGAACACTTTTGAGCAAAATATAAGGGTCTGAAATTCCATTTTTCAACAGAGTTTCTCATTTTTAAGAAATATTTCTATAAAGTAGAGCAATTAACTATACATAAATGAAGAACAGTTTATTTTAATTAACAAAGTAGAAAACTAATCATGTTTGAAAAGTAGAAATTTTGAAAGTGTCTAAATTTTTTTTCGTCGCAAAACGTGGGCCATCCAAATTGTGGGCCTACAGGCTATAGCCTGGTAAGCCTATCGGTAAATCCGGGCCCACCCCTACCTTCGGGTAGCAGCTAAAGAAAGAGGAGCCTACGAGTGTCCTCCGGCTACGGCCGCCCAACAACAACATTTCACGATTGAGAAGTTTTTCAACAAAGGCATTTTGTTTTCGAACACACTTTGTTTCTTTTTTTAGCATTTAAAGAACAACCGCCTCTCCCAAGTTGCAGAAAAGTATTCATTTGAAACCGTGATGATGGATTCAACGCAAAACAGCGAAGTAAAATCTCTAAGACACCGTTTGTTAACAGGAGGACATTACGCTAACAATTTGATGAGATGGATAACATACTATAGTCCACAACAGGTGTGTTCATCTTGTTCTTCGTTCAGTGGCGTAACAGAGGTAGACGGTGCCCTTATACATGTCTTGGGTCTGGGGCCCCATGAAGGGTTGACTATATAACTTCTATATTATCACTATACAGTACAATGTTAAACAATCGTGAATAGCTAGACACCTATATATTCCTTCCTCCTCGAGTTAACGTTCGCAAATCGGTAAATCAGCTCTTTGGACGATACATGCATGGACGATCGTCAAGCTCGTATCCTCAGAAACATTTTTCTAATCGAACCTGTACCCTTCTGATTGCCGGTGAGACGCTCCTGGGAGAGCTCGGAGTAGACAGACGATACATGGACGATCGTCAAGCTCAGGAAAAATGATTTCTGAGTCCTGGACAGGAATCGAACCTGTAACCTTCTGATTGCCGGTGTAACCCGTAACCTTCTGGAACCTGTAACCTTCTGATTGCCAGTACATCATTGTAACCTTCGCTCTCCATCTGACATTCACTACAGCAGTGTGTATATTAAAGTGCACCTAAACCCAAAAGTTTTTATTGTCTTATTTGGAAGAACTTTTAAAATGATAAAGTAACTTCTTTTGAAGATTTTCGTTTCTTCGCTTTCTTTTTGAGATATTTCAGTTTGTTTGATATGCAAATGCCTGGATGGACGTCACACATTGCATAATGACTTACCAGAGAATGCTATGTATCTCTTTCATTCTCGAACAAAATCCTTTAAAATCGAGAAGTTTGGTGTTGTGGGAGAAACACGCACACATGTTATTCATACTTTAGTGTTTTATTTGATGAACGCAAAGATATATAACATTCTCGGGTAAGTCATTATGCAATGTGTGAGGTTTGCATATCAAACAAACTGAAATATCTCAAAAAGAAAGCGAAGAAACGAAAATCTTCCAAAGAAGTTACTTTATCATTTTAAAAGTTCTTCCAAATAAGACAATAAAAACTTTTGGGTTTAGGTGCACTTTAACAAATCAGCTCTTTCTTATAAACTGAAGGTCAATCTCCCATGACCCAGAACTTCACCATAAATCGCAGGGCCCCTCGTAAATTAGTTCTGACTAAATATGACGATGAAATATATGTCAGTATTATGTCGCTGTTAAGCTGTAATTTTCATTCTAATCTTCCACTCCATTTTTGGCATGGGCCCCACAGGTCGCGACTCGGGGGCTCCTTAGTTCTTGACCTAACCTAATGAGCGTTACACCTGCATTGACTTCAATTAAGAGGCATTAACTGCTTCAGGGAAACAGTTGGAATTGTAACCATGTACATTTGGCATAAAAGTTACTGCAATGAATAAAAAAGAAATTACCTGGCGTTAACCATAATTAGGCGTAGCATAATTACATCATGAAGGCATTACATGTCCCTAAAATTTGGAAGGGGGTGTTACAATTTGTGTAGTTATTTTTTTGGATCATTAAGATGCCTGTTAGTTCCTCAGTTTAGCATTACCCAGCTTTTCTGCGCATAATTGCAGAATTATTGGGAGGAAATAGCGAAAGGAAACTCACTAAGGAGACTACATCAGCTACTAATAAATTTGTCAAGGAAATACCAACTTCATTTTGAGTTTTCTTAAAACAATTACAAATTTGTAGCGTGGTTTCGTATAGATGAAATGTTAGGAAAATACTTTCTTGTTAGCAAGTGCTGATTGTAATGTCCAGTTTAGTCAGTTAATGGGCTCAGTATTTTCCCTGAGTTGTTTAAAGGAATTATTTTTTTGTTTTACCAGATAATGATCATAAGTGATGACGACTTAGTCTACAGAGCGCCGACAGTGATGAAGAACATCCAATATTTCGTCAACATTGAAAAACCAGTCAACTACAATCAACTATTAAGGTAATCCTTGCACACTAATTGTATAACCTCTGTTAAAGCTGGAATACATAGCCCCAACTTTTATATGTTCTGCACGTCCCACAAGGGTTGTGTCCTACATTAGTCTATAAGTTTGGATAAATAAGTTGGGGAGTTGATCGGGTGGGAGTTGGACATGGTACATCGTCGTGTGCCGATGTTTCCCCGGTCGTCAACTGGACGTAAAATAGTCTACACTACAGACGTTAAACGTTCGCCTTCTCGGAAAGGGCGTAAAATTGTAGGTTATGATTCGATAGCGAATGTTGACACGCGTGATCACATACACTTAGATGACAAAAATAATATTTTGGGCTCACTTTTCGAGATGTTCTGGGTAACCAGGCCTTATCCAAAATGGCAGCCAATAGGCATTTACTTTGACAAAATTCTGACGATTATATAGCTCTCCTTTTAGCTAATACTGGCAGCCATTTTGAATAAAGCCTGGTTACACAGGAAATTTCAATCTAAAATAGCGGCGTCCAGAAGCATAAAATACGAGAATGAAAACTTTATTTCTCGAGTACAAGAGCAGATATCGTCAAATTATTAACATTTCAATGCATAACATATGAAGGTCTTTAATTGTTTTACTACAGCTCATGCACATTTAATCTATCTTTTCGCCACGCAGGTATGATGCAAGGGTTGCTATGTACTGTCCCCTCAACACGAATCACCCTGAGGATTGCTATGGTTACAGAGAGACACATTGCACGCAGATGAGCGAAAGCATGCGTCGTTATTTACAGAATTATTACGCGACACATAACCAGAACCTACTACGACTGAACCAAAAAGTACAGTTTAGTGTGCCAAAGTGGTTGAAAGAGTATGGATAAAGCGTGGTAACGATGGACACCTTGTGGAAAGAAGGTACTACGAGCTTTCCACCCGTCAGAGGCTAGCCTGAAGTCAGAGGCACGCACAGCTGGGCTGCGCCTGCTGCTCATATACCAGGATGTACAGCGGTAATCGTCGGATGGATAAATATAAAGAATGGACAAAATATTTTCAAGATTTTATATAGACCTTTTACACTGTATCCCAATGGTAGTCAATTTATTCCAGCCGTTCTGTGAGCCCCTCCCGCAAGCAATCGTCTTCTGGACGATCTTTTTTAGTATCCGCGAGAGGATGAAATAAGAGATTGTACTGCTATCATACTTTATAAAATAACATGTATGCTACGCAAGCTCCGATTGGTCAATACCCGTGTTTGGATTAGGCCATCCAAACAGAAATTTCCCCGCCAAAATTTTACTCAAGTTTGTGTTGCTCGTTCGTTCGTATTATTTTATAAAAGAAACACCTAATGGTTTTTCCGTGTTTGGATAGCCTGATCCAAACACTTGGGATGTTGCTCGACTTTCAAAAAGCTAAAAACACTCGCCTAGCGGCTCGTGCTTCTTTACGCTTTTCTCAAGTCTCGCAACATTAGGTATTTATTTAATCAGACATGCCTGTATGATAAAATACATCATAGAACTTCTAACCCCAAAACAACTAAGATCCTAACCCTAACCCCCCGCCTAATGGGTTTTCTAACCCCCCACTAAAAGATCGTCCAGAAGACCCGAGCGGAGATATTATCCTGGGCACGAGTTTAATTGCGCAATTAATATGGAGCACATGACAGAGAAATTTCATTAAATATAGATTGTTTCAATTTTAATCTACATTGGGATCTTGTGCAAAGAGTCAAAAAAGTTTTATATAACAATATTATTTATTAGATGTAAACAATGTTTATATATTAAATTGATGAAATTTATTAGAAAACAATTGAAAATAAAAGTATACGAGAGCGAACATACGAAAAGCAATACTGTTGGAGAATTTAAAAGTTTCAATAAAAAACCAAAAGAAACAACATTTGAAATAAGATGTAGTAAAACCACTCGTAAAATTGCACTAACGTTTTAGCTTTATTGTAAGCTCTTCAGGTGCGTGTATATAATGAGTGGTTGGGTGTCTAATACATTTATATTCATTCTCTTACGTCATTTACTTGTTATGCTAATGTTCTTACAGTGCCTCATGAATACTGGATGATTAGTTCTAATCGTGCCTCATCAATACTTGATAATTAGTTCTAATCATCCCTCATCAATACTGGATAATTAGTTCTAATCGTGCCTCATGAATACTGGATAATTAGTTCTAATCGTGCCTCATCAATACTGGATAATTAGTTCTAATCGTCCCTCATGAATACTGGATAATTAGTTATAATCATCCCTCATGAATACTGGATAATTAGTTCTAATCGTGCCTCATGAATACTGGATAATTAGTTCTAATCGTGCCTCATGAATACTGGATAATTAGTTCTAATCATCCCTCATGAATACTGGATAATTAGTTATAATCATCCCTCATGAATACTGGATAATTAGTTATAATCATCCCTCATGAATACTGGATAATTAGTTATAATCATCCCTCATGAATACTGGATAATTAGTTATAATCATCCCTCATGAATACTGGATAATTAGTTCTAATCATCCCTCATGAATACTGGATAATTAGTTCTAATCATCCCTCATCAATACTGGATAATTAGTTCTAATCATCCCTCATCAATACTGGATAATTAGTTCTAATCGTGCCTCATGAATACTGGATAATTAGTTCTAATCGTGCCTCATCAATACTGGATAATTAGTTCTAATCGTCCCTCATGAATACTGGATAATTAGTTATAATCATCCCTCATGAATACTGGATAATTAGTTCTAATCGTCCCTCATGAATACTGGATAATTAGTTATAATCATCCCTCATGAATACTGGATAATTAGTTCTAATCATCCCTCATGAATACTGGATAATTAGTTATAATCATCCCTCATGAATACTGGATAATTAGTTCTAATCATCCCTCATCAATACTGGATAATTAGTTCTAATCATCCCTCATCAATACTGGATAATTAGTTCTAATCATCCCTCATCAATACTGGATAATTAGTTCTAATCGTGCCTCATCAATACTGGATAATTAGTTCTAATCGTGCCTCATCAATACTGGATAATTAGTTCTAATCGTGCCTCATGAATACTGGATAATTAGTTATAATCATCCCTCATCAATACTGGATAATTAGTTCTAATCATCCCTCATCAATACTGGATAATTAGTTCTAATCGTGCCTCATGAATACTGGATAATTAGTTCTAATCGTGCCTCATGAATACTGGATAATTAGTTATAATCATCCCTCATGAATACTGGATAATTAGTTATAATCGTCCCTCATGAATACTGGATAATTAGTTCTAATCGTCCCTCATGAATACTGGATAATTAGTTATAATCATCCCTCATGAATACTGGATAATTAGTTCTAATCATCCCTCATGAATACTGGATAATTAGTTATAATCATCCCTCATGAATACTGGATAATTAGTTATAATCATCCCTCATGAATACTGGATAATTAGTTCTAATCATCCCTCATCAATACTGGATAATTAGTTCTAATCATCCCTCATAAATACTGGATAATTAGTTCTAATCGTGCCTCATGAATACTGGATAATTAGTTCTAATCGTGCCTCATCAATACTGGATAATTAGTTCTAATCGTGCCTCATGAATACTGGATAATTAGTTCTAATCATCCCTCATGAATACTGGATAATTAGTTCTAATCATCCCTCATGAATACTGGATAATTAGTTCTAATCGTCCCTCATGAATACTGGATAATTAGTTCTAATCGTCCCTCATGAATACTGGATAATTAGTTCTAATCATCCCTCATGAATACTGGATAATTAGTTCTAATCATCCCTCATGAATACTGGATAATTAGTTCTAATCATCCCTCATGAATACTGGATAATTAGTTATAATCATCCCTCATGAATACTGGATAATTAGTTGTAATCGTCCCTCATGAATACTGGATAATTAGTTATAATCATCCCTCATCAATACTGGATAATTAGTTCTAATCGTCCCTCATGAATACTGGATAATTAGTTGTAATCGTCCCTCATGAATACTGGATAATTAGTTCTAATCATCCCTCATGAATACTGGATTAGTTCTAATCGTCCCTCATAAATACTGGATAATTAGTTCTAATCGTCCCTCGTGAATACTGGATAATTAGTTCTAATCATCCCTCATGAATACTGGATAATTAGTTCTAATCATCCCTCATGAATACTGGATAATTAGTTCTAATCGTCCCTCGTGAATACTGGCTAATTATTAGTTCTAATTGTCCCTCGTGAATACTGGATAATTAGTTCTAATCGTCCCTCATGACTGTCTTTAGCAGTTTAGGGCAAAATAATCCTGGCCGCGGTCTTTCAGTACAGACTGAGCGAGCGACGACGAAGGAGCGAGGTCTGCGTCCAGACCAAGGATCTAAATGTCCCTCAAGCCTCGAGGTTTTATGGAAGCCCTCGGGCCTTCGACCCTCGTAACCAACCAATACGATTGGTCTGTATTTTTAATATGAAATGACTGAACCACTCAGCCTCTATGTATGCGATCGCTACGTGTTTGAAATCGTAAAACCGTAAAACAACCGTAAAATCGTAAAGCCACAACAGTCAGATTATCGATCATTTTCTGTTTCTACTTTATTAACGAGCTGCATTTTTACAACCATGTTAGAATAAACGGTATATATATACATCAATGTATACTTATAAAATGGTATTATCTGGCATGTTACCTCTCTAGAGGAAAATATATAGGAATATAATTACAACACGACTTAAATAACAATCTCGCAGCTACTTCCTATAGAGATATAGATATTTATATATACAACCATCATTACAATTAATGGTAATTCTATTTTGTATTTTAAATTTATAAAAACAAGGTGCATTTTAATTATATTTCACACTACAAAATTCAAGATCCGTTTGCCGTCAAAGAGACGGCACAAACTGAACATTAAAAGCGCATAATGGTTGAGACTGCCATCCCTGGTGGTTTTTGCCCTAACCCTAATCCAACCCTTAATCCTAAACCCCGCCTTAAATGTTTTCCTAACCCTAACCCCCCCCCGCCCGCCTTCAATTGGTGCGCGAAACATAACGATATAACCGATTTCAAGGTTAAGGTAGCAAAAACTGTCTGCGATGGCAAATACCTGTTATGAAAAGTAAAATGGCGCCGGTGTGACCAGAGAGGGAGAGATATCACAGTGAATGTAAGACAGTATACACATGAGATTGACAAGGTGGTGTCACTGTAATCGAGGATTATGTATCCTTCTTTAACACATAAATATTGGGGGAACTATAACAAGTGCTTGTCATTTCAACCAACAACTTACCAATTACACCTTTACAAGCGACACCCACAGGCAGTCGCCATCAACATGTACTAAAGTAAATCGGCATGTTCGTCTAAGTCGATCATCATCCTGTCCAACGCACACGGCCCGCAGAAATCAGTATTCCTTTCGACGTAAGTCGCGTTGCACTTCCGACAAAGCCGGCGATTCGCGCGCACGTCCTCGTTTATCCGTCGGATATCGTCGGGCAGGCCGACGGTCTCCGAAGTCCGTGATGGCGGAGGAACATTGAACCGCTGGAGTAACGATGTGGACTGGTTGCCATGGCTTGTCGTATTTTTGTAAGTTCTAGATGAGTCGTATGACGGAGGGTTGACGTATACAGGGGCACTCCAGGACTTTCGGTGTTCTTCGTTCTCAAGATTGAAAACTCGAGAGGGTTTTATTGGGTGAGATGAGGATACCGAAGAACGTGAGGGGACCGCCGAGGATGATCGCGGGGGAACCGCTGAGGAGGGCGGCAAATTGTCGTAAATGGAACATCGTCTAGTATCGTTAAGCAATGTTCTGGAGTTTGGTGAGACGTAAGCAGAACTCGTCAACAATGTGTGTTCGATTGGTAGACTCGTAAGCGGGATAAACGATGTCGATACGTGTGTTATCGTGGGTTTCCGATCTCGAGCCGATTCCTCCTTGGTTACTTTCAATTGTTTCAAATCATTGCACAAGCCGTTCGTCTTACCATAATGAACGGGACTGTAACACAACACATCCGGCTTTATTTTCTGACTGCAGTCGAGGCTATTTCTGAAATTGGAATCCGGAGGAACCCGAGAGGTTCCGTCATTTCCCGGAAAGTGGCTACGTGAGTTCGGCCTCCGAATAGTCGACGGTGAATTTGGTGCGCGATGGTCGTTCTTGAGATAAACTTCGTCGATGGGTCTGGTGTTTATGGGAACTATTCCGCTCACGTCCACACCGCTATCACGATTTTTGTTGGCAGATCTTGGCAAGGTCCCCTGTGGCAGAAAGATGGGTTAAGACTTCATATTATTTAAGGTGCCTCCGTACAGTTTATTGAAAAGTGGAAAACACATGTTTCAGACCCAAAACCTTGTACATTTATATTTTGTTCGAAGAATGAACTGTCTTGTATAGAACAACATTTTGAAAATCAGAAACTGTAACGAAAAAGTGCGTAACTGTGGTTTCTATGGCAACAATGACGTTTCAAAATGGCCGATAATTCGCGTTTAAACAAGTTTAATTTGTAAACAACGTCGGTTACCCCCGTTTTTTATTGTGTTAAACGTTTCCCTCTGGTACGGGTAATAAATATGCCAATTTAAAAAAAATTCTGTAGATCCAAAATTTATGAAATCCAAAAAACATGATTATTTTTGAGAAAAAATGTTTGCATCTACAGAATTTTTTTAAATTGGCCTATTGATTACTCATACTAGAAGAACATTTTTAACAAAATAAAAGTTGAGGGTCACCGACGTTATTTTTCAATTAAACTAGTTTAAACGCGAATTAGTGGCCATTTTGAAACGTCATTATTACCATAGCAACCATAGTTACGCACTTTCTCGTAACAGTTTCTGATTCTAAAAATATTGTTCAATACACGACAATTAGTTTCATTCATCTAACAAAATATCAATATACAAGATTTTTGGTCTGAAACGTGTTTTCCACGATTCAAGAAACTGTATGGAGCCACCTTAAGAGCTACTTTATATTTAGTTTTGATATTGTGTGATAATAACAACAAAAATACTTTTAATTAATCATGTACTAATGATTTCACCGTGCTTAAAGGGGTAGTAAGAAGGAAAACCGTCTATCTAATTTTTATTTTATCTATTAGTACTCAAAAAATGTTCAAGAAATTTAACCTCCAAAGTCGCCCAAATTTTGTCCGCCATTGCTCAAAACTTGTTCCAGACGAGCCCGCGATTCCACAGCAGAGTATGAGAAATTATACGAAAAGTTACAATAGAAAGTCTTTATATTCATAAACAACTGCCACGTGTTGAGTCTTTGACGTCACGTCTTCTAATCGTAACCTAAGCGTCCGGAACATGTTCGAGTAATGGCGGCCGTACCATCTCGTATAAAAACAGTCTAAAAAGGCGACTTCCCATGTTCGCAATTGCTTGAAATTTGACAAGTTAAGTAAGAACACCATGCTCTTTACAAATATGTAAAAATTCGGGATACCAAAAATGTGATCACAGGGGCATTTAATCTCATACTAGTTTAGTAAAATGTTCTTATACGTGAGCGTGTTTACTGTATATCACTTACGTTGATCGTCGGAGTTTGCTTGTGTTGCCTCAACACTTTCAGATCCCGTTCTTTTTGCCGCAACAGCAATCCCTGGCGTTGCTGCAGCGAGAACTGCACACTGCTAGCTTCCTTCTCAGCGGTAATTCGCTGGTGTAGTTCGCGAGAACGTTCCACGCACATATTGTGTTTGTTTTTCAGTTTAGCGATGTACGAGGGATTGGAGGTCGTCGAACACTTATCGCTCACGATACGAAAACGCGCTGAAAACAAAGGGAAAATCATCAATATTATTTAGAGTAAAAGAAACCAAAACTCTTGGATACTTAGAGAGTATTGTTATACTGTACAGGTATCTAAGGGTATAGGAATCATCAGGCGTATGAAAGCATGTTTATATACCGAACAACATTGATCTCATTCCTTGAATGTTTGCATGGTGACAATAGTTATAGTAAGGTTTGACTTTTGGGTACACCTCGTTTGTTATTTCTTGCTGAGCTTTCGACTTGTTGACTCAGGTCTTCTTCAGATCAAATGCCAACAACATCCTCGGTTGGCTCACTTCATATAAAACAATATAGACGATACATGGACGATCGTCAAACTCATATCCTCAGAAAAATGATTCTGAGTCCCGGACAGGAATCGAACCTGTAACCTTCTGATTGCCGGTGAGACGCTCTAACCATTGAGACTCAGATTGAGAGCGAAGATATACTTGATCAACTAAAATCACGCAAGATTACAATGACGTAGTAACGTTTATCCTAATTGATTAATTAGTATCATATAATAATAGCGAGTACAATAGCCCTTTAAGCGGTTGCTATTAATAGCTCAAAATGCGGACAAACAAGCCAAATTTGAGTCACAAATTATTGCAAATGAGCTATTTTATTTTGTTATGACCGCAATAATTATGGGTAAATGCGGACAAACATGGATACTGATGTCATCTCGACAAAGTGCTATTAAGGATTAACACTAGGAGTGATATTTGAAATTTGTGCCAAAATTAAACCGTTACGCGAGTGCAATTTGGCAGAATTTTCAAATATCACGATTAGTGTAAATCCTTAATTTTCAGGCAATATCATATAACTTGTTTATTATATGCATGATAAATTTGACCTGCCATTTTGTTTGTTACTCCTCTCAACCAATCAGAATGCAGTAATTTTGTCATGCATTCAAGATAGTTGACCGAAGAGAGCTGACCATGTGCTTTTTATAGCGGTGATCCTTCGATCCAGACCTCCCGCTCGGTCAACAACATATAATAATAATAATAATAATAATAATAATAATAATATTCTGTTCTCAGTCCCAGTCCTTTTACCTCACAGTCAGATCACCCGGTACATTGACTTACTTGCTGCATTTGTGCACGTGGACAGAGCCAAAGTTAACTCGCCTGCCTTCTCTAGTTCATATGAATTGCGTAAGAGACTTTCAGCTTCCTCGACAATACTTTCGAGATGATGAGGGTCGTTACCTGAACGGATAAAATAAAAACATTAAAAATAACACACAGATAACATATGTGTGGGGGAAGGGGGGTGACACCTTGATGATAATCACTTCCGATATTGTACCACGCCGAGTAACTATGACATGTTAATCGAACCTGTATTAAGTGGCCACCGTCGGGGAATGGCAGAAATTTTTTTGGGGATCACTTTCCATGAGAAGCCATCTGATTGGCTAATCCGAAATAACTTTTATCCTAATCCTAACACTAACCCCCCGCCTAGCAAGGTTTTTCGGGTCATCACCTACCTATACTATCAAGTTTTGTGATTGGTTGATTAAAACAATAAAATAATAGAATCAACCACAAAGAAACCAATGCCCTAACCTAACCACTTTTGTTCCATATAGCCAATCGCAAAACCTGTTCATTTTAGGTACGTATTTACTCGGTTTTTCCCCCCATCCTAAGCCCCCTCACATTACATTTACACCCCTGAAGGCACTCTCAGTTTATAAGCCAACGTGATAGAGAATGCTTGTGGGCTATACATGCGCAGTCAAGGTCCCAAAAAAAGTGATCCGGGGAATGGCTTTGTGGTCGGTTAATACAGGCGGCAGCTCAATAGAGGGACACCAACACCCTTGGGAGTGGTCAAACATCGTTTTATTCAATTCTAAATCATAACAGTAAGTAGGCTTTGAAAGGTTTTTGATAGGGTTTTTTGAAAGGTAGGCTTTGGTTACCACACATGTCTATGACTCGGGAGACACAGGTTAATATCCTGGGTTGGACCACCACTCAGGGTCTTAAAAATAATCGAGGAGAAAGTGCTGCCTTTGCAATAATACCAGCAAATGGTAAGGTCTTCTCAGATAACGACCTTAAATGGAAGGCCCTCAGAACCCTTATCAATTGGGCTTCTAGCCTGTTGGGGTATTCCGTTCACCTAAAAGTTGGGGTATTCCGTTCACCTAAAAGAGTGATAAATATAATAAACTGAACAAGTAGCTTACAAAACATAGTTTGACGCTACTCTGGCTTAAAACGTTTTTGAACGTAACTTTAAAAGTTACTGTCCATGACCCAACGTTTTGACATTACTCCAATCTAGTGTCTTCATACCCTCATGACGTTATCTATTAAAAAGATGCGTTATCTATTAACAAATAAGCCTCTGGTAGTGGTAGACCACCGTCATCGCGATTCAATGAGGCGTGGCCGCTATTGATATGCCAAGTCACCAACGATCACCCCTGATGAAGACACTAGATTGGAGTGTCGAAATGTTGGGTCATGGACAGTAACTTTTAAAGTTACGTTCAAGAACTTTTTAAGCCAGAGTAGCGTCAAACTAATAAACTATGTCTGATTTATCACCTGGTTGCGTTGGGAAATTATTTGATAACAAAACAGTTTCAAACGTAGAACAAAGACACAACAAAGGAGCAACAAACGAATCACAACTGATTTGCTCGAGCAAAAGTCACAAAAATACAACTCGTCCATGTACAATGACACCTATGATCACAAACTATGTTGGCTTAAAATAGTCCTAGGCTGCGTCGCATTGAGTTCTAAAGCGCAAAGTAAGTCATTCATCGCTCAAATACCTAATGACCTCTGTCAACGACTTAATTTCTGGTTCTTTCAAATCTCCGTCGTATTCAACATCATATAATCGCATACGGAGTTCGTGTTCGACTGTAACTCGGTGAACTATCATATATCTCGTTTTGTGTTATCCGCCTCACGTTTCGGTAGATAACACAAACCTCGGCCTAGATAATTATCGGTGTCATGAGACCTCATTACTGAATCTAAACGTGGGATTCTGGGATATTATTATTACATTGAGTCGGTTTCCTTTGATGTACCGCGGGATGTATGCGCCATACATCCCTGTGAATAATTATCTTTATCTTTGTCCAAGGTGGATAAAATGGACAAAATTTTGTTGGAAAACCTCCTCACTCGTGAAATAAGTCAGATAAAGCCCTCGAACGTCGGGCTTTATGCTATATAAAGCCCTCGGACGCTGCGTGTCCTCGGGTCTTTATATAGCATAAAGCCCTCCTTCTCGGGCTTTATCTCTTACTAAATCCCGACGTTCGAGGTGTTTATCTGACTTATTATTACATTGAGGAGGTTTCCAGACAAAGATTTCCCTTAGTTTTTCCTTCATTTCTTATCTAATTAGTATTCATGGTCTGTATGCTAGATAAAGCCCGCGGTACATCAAAGAAAACCGACTCAATCGTGTAATAATGCGATATATAGTGTTTATCTATTACATACTCCTGAACAATATCCAACCTACTCTCATTACCTCTCGCAGGTCGAGGCAAGGTTCGTGACTGCATGGTAAATTCAATGAGGTCATCAGTATTTGTATCAACCGAGCTCACGGAACTCGTCGCCGGCGAACTAGCTTGGCTGCTACCAGACCCCACGCCACTATCGGTCTCATCAATGTCATGACCACGCGAGGAGGTTTGGTAAAGAGACATTATATTCTTATTGCAAGCATCGTTGCTAGATAAAATTTAAAAAAACACTTTTGTCACAGGGCAGCGCAACATTGTTCGCAGTTGATAGCACAACATTGTTCACAGTCGGCAGCACAACATTGTTCACAGTCGGCAACACAACATTGTTCACAGTCGGCAGTACAGCATTGTTCACAGTTGATACCACAACAATGTTCACAGTTGATACCACAACAATGTTCACAGTTGGCAGTACAGCATTGTTCACAGTTGGCAGCGCAACATTGTTCAGAGTTGATACCACAACAATGTTCACAGTTGGCAGCACAACATTGTTCACGCCTGGTTGACAACTTGCAAAAAGATGTACGTTTTTATGCCTGTAGTATAACTAACCTTAAATCTATCAAGTCGTCGTGCGAGTTGCACTTTTTCGGTGCCTCCATCTTGTCACTGCTCAATGCGTGCAGTGAACTCGAATGAAGTTCCGCCGTAGGTGACGTATTTCTGCTGCGAGACAACGCCCTTTTTATACCGGATCCCACCGTTTTCAAACGTTTCATTGACCGCTTGTTCTTCTTCTGGCCTGGTGACGAAACATCCAGGGCTATTTCTGAGCTCCCCGCCGAACCAAGAGAGTGGCTACTGGAACTAGACTCCAGGCCGTTGATCGACTCCTCCATCTTCGTCTTTCGGCTTGGTTCGGGAATCATCGACGTAGTACCACCAACCATATCTTTCGGTTTCTCACTCGAGAACATCCCGCGTGGACTCCTCGTAGTTTCACCGCTGGCCAGTAATGTCGCGGGATTCACTAACTTGATTTCTGCCGGGGCAGTTTTCGTAATCACTGGTTTGCCGTGAGGGTTCACGTATAACAGGAGTAGTGGTTGATAGTGATTTTTACAACATCTATCACGAATCTTTTCCCAGTCAGGCCCACACTAAAACAAAGGTTAAACTTACCGTGACTTTTTATAATCTCCATCTTTCTCTTGTCGTCTTCTGTCTGTCTGTGCGTGTATCTACCTGCCTATCTATCTATAGGTGTGTCTGTCTGTTTGTCAATTTGTGTCTATTTGTACAATACTTGTTTGTACAATGTCTGTCTGTCTGTCTGTCTGTCTGTCTGTCTGTCTGTCTGTCTGTCTGTCTGTGTCTCTCTATCTGTTTGCCTACAGGTCTGTCTGTTACTCTATTTGCCTACATGTCTGTCTCTCCTCTGTCACACTTATCCTCAACCTCCCTCTGGCTCTCTTCGATCTCCTTTTCCATCTCTCCTATAAACCTTCTCCCTTCCTTCCATCCGAAAAGTTCCACCCCTTTTTTCCACCTTGATTTCCCATAATCCATTGTGTTTTTCTCTTTCTCTATCGCTCTTCATCTCTTTCCTCTCCACTCGCATCCCTCTCCCACCACTCGCATCCCTCTCCCACCACTCACATCCCTCTCCCACCACTCCCATCCCCCTCCCACCCATCCCTCTCCCACCACTCCATCCCCCTCCCACAACTCAAATCCCTCTCCCACCTTTCGCTCCCCTTTGTCACTCCTAGTCTCCTCTCCAAACCATAACTAAATTAGCCCACCTTGCGAACCCTGGCATCATCAAAGTAAATCCACGATTTCATTTTGTTGTTGAAGAAGAACGTCGAGTAATGTTTGCCGTAATAAGTGACGACGCCAGCGAGCAGTAGGTCCACTTTTTTAGCTTTATCATCAGAGACTCGTGGGAAAACCTGGGACAAAAAAACCCCAGAATCATCAGCTGCTGACTATGACGTTTCTAACCAAATTAGCCAGAACTGATTATGAACACTTATACATTAGTGATAGATTAATGATCATTTATACACTAGTGATAAATTAGTGATCAAACGTAGCTAGTTTAGTGATAATTTACACACTATAGTGACTGAAACTTACTTCAGGCAATCGAAGTACAGGATCAATACAGTCCAATAGCTGACTAATTTGTTTGATATCTGGGCTATCAGAATCCCAAATGAGGCCAATACAAACTAAGAAACATAACAAACGACAAGGATTGTGTATTTAATAACAGCTATGTTGTTATGCAAACAGAACGGTGACGGTGTTAGATAACCAGCTTTAATTTTGTCTTAGAAGCAAACCAAGGATAATTAACCTCTAGGCGTTAACTCGGGCTACTTGATTCACGATCGGCGAGAATTACCCCGAATAGCAAAACTAAGTAAGAAGCTGCTTTGTGCAACTGCTTTTTGTAGTTACGGCCCCGATAGCCGGCGTGCGCAATTTGGCATATTTATAATAATTCAATATGTGATGAAACATTCTTGTTGTAAAAGGTCCTAACCCCAATCATAACCCTAAAACCCCTAGAGTTTCATCCTAATCCCCCCCCCCCCCGCGGGATTTCCCCCATCCATGGTCCCCAGACTTCGCACGCCATGTATATAATTGTTGATCACAAATCGGAAAAGGTTGCATATTTAATAGACAACTCTGCGGAGGAGGCTATATTTAATCGTAGATTTTGAACGTTATCTCGGTCAATATTTAACGGATTTCAATTCTGAAAACAGATTTGGAGTTACCGAGTGCAAAACACCTTGAAACATGCCTATTGAAGAACATTTTTTAAATTCTGTAGATCCATAAGAAAAAACAATTATTTATTTTTATTTCTGGCCAGAATTTTTTTTATCTCGGAACTTAAGGCGCTGTTACACAGTGCAATTTTTCATGCAACTTGTCTCGCAACACCGGGCGGCGAGCGCAGATGAGGCCCTGGGAACGAGGTTGATCTAGAGGCATGTGAAGTAAGAAAAAGGTCAGCAGAGTGCAACGTGGGCCCATGCTTGCATTTACACTTTTTACTTAGCATGCCTCTAGATCAGTGTTGCGAGACAAGTTGCATGAAAAATTGCACAGTGTAACAGCACCTTTAAAAGCATTCAAAAATCGAAGCGACTTTATGACCGGCAGTTTCCAGAGTTGCGATGCCGAATCTGGCGAGTTCAAATCCACAACGGACATCCTTTTTGTAAATTTTCTTTTAGTTTTTTTCTTTCATTTTTTGTCTTGATTTTTAGCGGTTATGGTTTGGTTAGGGTTAGGATTTGGGGTATGATTAGGGTTTATTTTAGAATTATTGTTACGATTACGGACTGCCGCGGTCATTTAGTTTTTCATAAACCGTGAACCGGCTGCCGTTCATATAGTCACAGCCTTTAAAAATTAGTAGTCTACACCGAACTTATTTTTGAGATAATAAGTAAAAACTGTTATAAAAAGCCACTGTGCTTACAATGGTAACACGCCACATTCATTTATCTGTATATTTTTCTATAATGCTCAGACGTGTTGTTCTTGTTTGTACAAATATATATAGCCAAGAAACCGTATGGAGCCGCCTTTGTACTTCATGAAATTATTTTGCACTTTGCATTTGTAATTGCACTTGCAATTATTGAGTCAATGTTAAATTATTTTAGTCAATTTTGACGTCTCAACGGTTTACATCATCTTGAGAATATGAATATCAAAGCCCAGCAGATTATCTTGATGAAGGCCATTACTGAGTCGGACACAAGAGCAAAATCATAATATTTAGTAAAGTTCTAATGTTTCGTTGTTATAATCACAACATCTTCAGATAATAATTTACATAAGTTCAGAAAGCCTAAATATATACAGTAGTTACAGATTTGTCATTAATATAATAAAAAATATATATTATAATAAAAAATACATACAGTACATTAAAGATACTATAAATAAAAGTTATAACAAGGACAAGTGAAAGCTAACAGATTTTATAATAGGAAAAGTGGTGTGGAACCAATATTGTCATTTCAATTTAGATTCTGACAGCTGATTGACTTGAGAAAATATTCTCAGTAACGTCGTGTGTAGAACCAGCGAAGTTGTTGTTGCTCTTGTCCGATAAATGACAAACCATTTATCGGACATCCATTGTTTTGGATTAAAAAAGAAATTGAAAGATCGTAGAAAGCAATCTTAAAGTGCATGTGAACCAAAATCAATTTTTCAGTTTTTCGTTAAGGCCTGTTTCCACTCACAAAAATTTTCCACGTTGTGGTGTATAAGCACGTTGTGGTGTATGTTCGCGGCTATGCTGCGAACCCACTAGGGGGGTCTGGGGGCAAACCCCCCAGGAAAATTTTTAATTTTGCAAAGCCCAGAAGTGCTTTTCCGGCGATTTCTGATAAGAATTTTTGCAAAATTAGGGTACCACGCCGTTGCTAAAAATGCACGATTACAAAGGGGCATCAAGATTATGAAACACTTTAATAGAAACTCAGATGTAGTACGGAACCAATATATACGTGACATTTTCCTATAAATCGGTCATATAATATTGCGTTTATCACTTCAACTTCTTCGTCTTGACATGGTAAAAAACAGGAAACACTTGTTTGTGAGATTTTAGGGGGGCGGGGGCGCGCAGCGTCCGATTTATCAAGGTGTTTCATAAACAGAGAGCTTCAGTCAGAGCGTATTTTTAAAAAATGTCAAGTGATTTGGCAACTGTTAATTGTTAGGAATGCCAGCAACACAATATCTTAATTCCACCATGTTTTGTACCTTTCTCACTAATTTCTGCCATCTTGCAAACACCTTAACGTACGTGACACCAACAAGTCACATGGTATTTAGCCATATGTGGAAGCTGAAATGTCCTATATTTTCATTTTTTATTTTGGCATATAGATAGAACAGCTATTTCAGTGGTATAATAATGTTTTTAGACTGAAAAAAAAAATTTGTTCATAGGATGCAACGAAAAAATCATCTTTCTATATTATTTAGTGATAAACAAAAGATTGAGAAACAACTGGAACTCACCAACATCTGGACAGTTTAAAAGAGATTGCTGCACACTTATCCTTTGTCCACAATTACCCTAAGAGAATGTCCAATAAGAAAATAATGCTCAAAGCAAGGAAATATGCAAATAGGAACCTGCTTAACTTTAGGCTTTCATATGGCAGGATAAAGTTTAGAGTTTGTCCAATTTTGACGCCATACAGTGTATTTGTTTCTCAAATATGACGTCACTGAGTGCTTCCATCTCGTATTATGCCTAAGTAGCTCCTCTACTCTCCTGCAACTAAATAGTTTTCTCCAATTAACTTTCATCCATAGAGCACTCATGTGCAACAGCTATCACTATGGGATTGTCAAAATTTATAGGAATACAGAAATTTGGGGAATAAATTAATAACTACAGTAAAGTATAAGATCTTTCATATATGAACTTCATTTATGTTTTGGCTGGAGTACCTCTTTTATAAAAAATGAAAATTGTTATGATTGTATTTGAAAGAACGCTGAAATTAATGAAAAATGACTTTTACTACATGTCTTTCATATCTTATTGCGTTCTTGAGTTATAACGCTTTATGTAATTTGAACTATGACGTCACAACTGTTATACAGCATGACAACACAACTGAAAATCAGGTATATCTTCAGACTGGTTACAACTTACACTAAACTGGCTCAAACTTTGCGGACTTACTCTGTCAACAAATCCAAGCATTGCTTTGATTCTTATGTGGTCTCCATGGTAATAGATTCGTCCTTAGGGTTCTCTTTGTCTAAAAACGGAATCTCCCATTTTTCGTCATTGTAGGCAATGTATTTTGTTTTAAACTGGCAATCTTCATGCATTGAGAATTAGACAGAAAAGACACCAACTGGTAAAAACTTAAAAAGTTGCTTGCTATGTGGTGGAAAAAAAGTGGCCTGGAAACTAATCTGTTGCCATAGCAACTACATAAGAACTATAACAATGTTTAGTTTTGTTGACTGAGTATGTCTGCAAAGTTTGAGGCAGTTTAGTGTAACCATGCAGTCTGAAGATATACCTGATTATCAGTTGTGTAATTGTCATCCTGTGTCAAACTTGTGACGTCATAGCTCAAATTACATAAAGCGTTATAACTCAAGAATGCAATAAGATATAAAAGACATGTAAAGCCATTTTTCATTAATTTCAGCGTTCTTTCATATACAATCATAAAAATTTTATTTCATATGCACTTTAATGGCAGAGATGTTTATATGCACTTTAATAGCACAAAAGACTCTATTATATTATAATCCTATCTATACAGTATACTCACTGGACAATCACGCATGTCTCCTTGGTTAACTGCTCTCTTCAACAAATGACCAAACATGTCTTGGTTTAACCCTTTCAGTCTTGTTCTTAGAAATTCTGCTTCACGACTGTTGGAAGAAAAAATAGTTACCTGAGTTAGCAATGAGATACAGTATATGGTAAATAAAGATGTGTGAAGTTGATCATCCAGGTTGTTGTAGTCTTGAGAAAGACTTTGTTGGTGACTGCAATGTTTCGACAGCCTCTCTAAAGTTATTTACTATTCACAGGAAATTATGTCAAAGCAGGGCATGCAAAAACATTAATTCCACACTGGATTCAGCAGTGAAATACAAAGAATTTGTTTGGGAATTGAGCGTTTGTCTAAACAGGTGTGTTTAAAGTTCAGAGCCAAAAGTCACAGCATGAACATAAAAGTTCACGGCCGTACCAACAACAAGGGTAGTGGCCGGGTTAACACTGTTGGCTTCAGAAGCAGGCACTAAGCTGACATGCAGTGACAAACTGGGCGCCATCGTCAGAAAAGGTCGGACCACAGTCATCCCATCTAACCCCTTCATGCAGACTACCAGCTTTCCCACTCATCAGCCATGTTTTAGTTCCCAGTCCTCTGCAGCGATAGAATTTTGCTCTTGTGCCGTGACTTTTTGTTTGTGCCGGTACCGTGAACATTTTGTTCATGCCGTGGCACTTGTTGTTGGTGCTGTGAATGTTTTGTTCATGCTGTGGCACTTGTATGTTCGTGCCGTGAATGTTTTGTTTGTGCTTGGCACTTGTTGTTCGTGCTGTGGCACTTGTGGGCCACCGTAGCAAATAGTGAAGGAGGTTTTAAATAACATTACAATACGTTTATCACATCAATTCTTACCACAGTGCCGTCACAGATACATAATGAACCAGTTGAAAGAAGGGGAGTGGCTCTGATGTTGCACCACAGTTGCAGATGCTCTAAACCAAGATGAGAACACCATTTTAGAGGTGGCAAACTATGCACCTATGGTACATCACCATGGTTTCCTTGGTTACCCAAAAACCTATAGTCCTGCACATACTAGCTAAGAAAGTTCTTGGCACTTTTTCAAAAACAAACCAGCTAATCAATATACCTGTTCCAAGATCTCCATTGCAAATTTCCTGTGTGAGATGCAATGTGCAGCATTGCATATTTCGTCCTTCTCATTCATCGCAAAATGGAAATGCAGACGGCTGAGAATGTTTTCCTACAAATAGTCAACAATGAACTCATAAAATAATGTGTTATACAAATATAAAATCTAATAAGTAATACAGATATAGAAACAAAAAAGAGATTTAAACACAGTGAATTTTTAATTCTTATCAAGCTAATTTGGTGATGTTCTAAAAACAAAATGCCCAAACTCACAAGACATTCAGCAGCATCATCCATGTTATTAAGTTGAAACCGCTGTTCATCCTAAAAGACAAAAAGTTAAACAGTGTTAGCCCAAACCAGAAAAGACCCATTCAAAGGTTAACAAATCAATTCCTTTGCTATAGTACAGTACCTTAAATGTGACAGCCAAAGCTTGTCTAAGAGCATCTGGAGGTAGAGCAGCTTCATCACTGTACTGGATTTGGGTGAAAATGACCTAAGAATGAGATAATTATATGATTAAAAATACTCCTAGTTAACATTGTGTATGAAAAATTTATAGAAATTATAAAGATTTGAGGGTTCTTTCAAGCAAAAGAGTTCATTGCAAGCCTGTAAATTCCATTTTCAAAACATAAAGCATAATAATATCTCTGTATGTTACAGGGTGCGAATTAACGCATCGCGAATCGCGATACACTTTTTTAAATATGCGATGCAAAAAAGTTTAAAAACTAGGAAAAGTTTTTTTTGTTAATAATTTAAACACTCCTTTTCCAACGCAAAGGGAGCGAATGTTCAGCACTATGGGAAGGGTGAAGACAGGTTCGCGTAATCGACTTGGTAGCGATCGACTTGAAGCGAATCTTTGAATCAGCGAAGAAAGTTGTGGTTCGTCGATCGATGATTTCTGCCCAGATGCAGCGATCGAATTATGGTTTAATGTCAAAGTTTGACAACTGAAAACAACAGAAAACAACCTCATCCAAAGATGGCGTGATCGACATCACCGAACTGACTATGTTAATACATTTGGAAAATGATGATCTGGAATCTGACGATGAAACCTAGCAAATAACTTTTTAATTCTTACAGTTAAATTGATTAATCCATTTTAAATACTTTATATTACATATATTTACATGTAATTTTTGGATTTGTGTAAGAAATGTACAGTTCATGCACAATGCATTGCTGTTGTTTGTACTAATTTAAATACAGGACTATTGTTAATAGACTCTACTTCACTGAACTGCGAATGATTAATTTTAATAATAGGAGGTAGAGTAAAACTTTAGTTGAGAAAGTAAAGATTGTAATTAAAACTTTGCAAATGTGTTGTATTTTAATACCAGAAAAGTATCCACGGGGGATTGTCTCCCCCCAGTCCCCCCGCCACATTACGGCCACCGGAAAATCCGGGGGGGGGACAAAATATTATTGCGATGCACTTTTGAAACGTTAATTCGCACCCTGTGTTAAAAATGATCTTTTTGTCAAAGCACTATTAATAGAGTGCAGAGCACCTCTCATCGCAAAGCTTGTGTAATATGAATTGTTTACTATACCATGTATTCAATAACATGCAATAGCATTCAAAACATAACTCTTTCCTGTCTGCAGGAGAGCCCTGAGTCAAAATCAGTCCTACAAGACTGATGAAGTTGTCAATCAAAAAACACGGTCCAGGCACATGACATCCACTCACATGCCAAGTTTGATTTGATTTCATAAAAAACTCTGTAATTGGTGGCATTTTGCATTTTCAGGATGCTATGGGCTTCAACCTAATTTATGATAATTACCAGTTTGTGCTACTTTATTTTAAACATAATGTGTCGATCTTGTTTGGGAAATTTAAAAGCGTTGGTAAAAGCCTGTTTATTGGGCTTTCAGAAAATGTATAGCTTTTGCAACAGTTGTGGTAATTTCCACATTATTATGTCAATAGAACAAAGAGGTGGTTCATTTTTGATGTTTTTCAGCCCATCAGGAAAGGGTGTAAAATTATGTTCTTTCCAGATTTTCAAACAAAGGTTGTCCAAATTAGGATAAATTGCTGTTAGTATGTCAAAGTTGTTTTATTTTTCATGTTCATGATACATATATTATAACAAGACAACAAGATTCCCCTATTCATATTTATTGTTTTTACACTTATGACAAACATAAAGTTGTCACTGGACAACCTTTGTTTGCAAACCAAGAAAAAAACTAGTACTGTACTAGTTATTAATTACTATAACACTTACCCACTTGAATGCTAATTGTCCAGAATGTTAGTTTAATTTTAACTGTCACTCTATAATCTTAGGAATATTATGCAATAAGTTACTGTCTTTGGCTATAGCTAGATCACATACACCAGGGTTCGAATTAACGGTGTGCAATGTGCAATTTGCACAATTTGCACATCTTAATGGCCCAAATAGTAAAAGTTGCACATCACTTTTCAAAACGATGTGCAGAAAACAAATAGTCTCAGTATTGAACACAAACAAATAGTTCTGACAAACTATAAGTTAAGTTAACAGTCCTATTTCCCAAAGGTTGAAAAATTGTCTGTATTTCCCGCAGCCATGCAAAAATTGCTATTAAAATTGTAAAGAAAAGCCATAATCGATTGATGATTGTCGTCGACGCCATATTTTGCGTGTTTGCTCTAAAGTGCCCTGGGAACTAGTCACTTTCCCGCACAGGCCCGTGCAATTTCCAGGAGCTGCCCGCACAAAATGGTGGCCGAAATTTGATCTTTGTCGCGCATTTTAGTGATTTTATATAAAACTTTCAATCTCTTAAACTAACAGGGGCAATGGCAACCGAAAGTATCTCCTAGCCTAGAATTCCTTTTGGCATTCAATTTTTTGCGCACCATATAATATTGAGAGGGCCCGCTTGGACATCATGTTTTCGGGGGGAAAATTCACATCGTTTTTACTCAACTAATTCGAACCCTGCATACACTGCATGTGTATGTTGAACCAACTGAAAGGCAGTAATGAATGATGACATTTTAAAGTTAAATACCTTCAGGGCACAGAAGATGCACGATTGGCCAACACAAAAATGGCCAGAGAGTTCTCTAAAGCTTCTACGAAACACATCAAGATGCCACAAAACCTGAAAACAATGAATACAAACTATAGATATAAGTTCACGTTCCTAAACCAATTTCGCATTTGCAAAAGATACGCTTCACATAATTTCTGCACCCAACCTAACATTTATGAGCAACTCATGTTCTGAATCTACATAAGATTTTGTTTTCTGCTGCACAACCTACTAAAATTTTACATCAGTTAAAAACATTGATTACTACAAAAAAATCCTACAAAAAAAATTCCTATTGGAATTCCTATTAGATTTTGGCCCAAATCCTATAGGATCCTATAGGAATTCCTATAGGATTTGAAATTTCCTATTGGAATTCCTATAAGAAAATCCTTAGGAAATTTATTCCTATTAGATTTTGGCCCAATTCCTATATAGGAAATGCAATTTTCCTATAGGAATTTCTATAGGATCCTATAGGATTTTTTCGTAAGGAAGATGATAAGATTACAAATCCCATGTTTTAACATATATGAGTCTACAAAACATCCAGGCATGTTCAAAGACTATAATCTGATTATCAAAATAATGACCTCCACCTATATTAGCCTAAATTGTTTTAGTGACTTACTCAGGAGATGACAAGTCAAATATATTAGTCTTCAAGTGAAACAAAGAAATTCTGAGTGAAACAAAGAAATTCTGAGTAAAAAGGTTACCATTATTTTCTAAGGTAAACAATATCAAAGACACCTGAAAAAAGAGGAAATCCACACTTATCCAGCATTTGCATATATTCATTCAAGCAATAATTGCTGTATTTGCATAAATCAGGCTTTCCATAAATTTCCCACAATTATAACAAAATTGTTTCCCAGCTGTGACTCGATCATAGAATCACATTACAGGTTCAACAAAGAGCATCAAAGTCAAGTGGCAAAATAGTAAATGGAAATGAAACCACATCTTTATTATATCAAGCTATTTTGGTGTTCTAGAAACATTTTACCTTAAAATATCATCTCAACCTTAATAATAATAATAATAATAATAATAATAATAATGGACATTTATATAGCACCTTAATACAGATCTGCTCTAGCTTAAGCTGGTGGTTTACAACAATGACAACTAATAAACAATATCAATACTAAATTAATAACTATAGTGAAACAATTAGTTAAGTTCAAAGGCAATTTTGAAAAGATAAGTCTTAAACTTGGATTTAAAAGTATAAAGAGTGTCACATACATAATTAAAATGTATTTTTGTGATTCCAAACTATTTATAACTATATGGGCAAACCAGTGACCAAAAGCCACTTAGCAATATAATATTATATAGCATAATATATAACTAGCTAAATTACAGTTTGTGACCATGCATATAGCTATTCTAGAAGCTAGTTTCTCCGCACAAATGTACACAAAATTATGTACATCACATTGAGAACATCAACAGACACAAATAAAAAAATGGAAAAATATAGTGTGCACTAGAGAAATAAAATGCATGACAGCAAGCTAATTATGAGATGATATAAACAGATAATTCATATTAATATATAGATTAGCAAGAGAAATTACAATAATAGTACGTGAGAGCATTTAAGGCTGTTTTTGACAGATTTAACAGCTCTGCTCTATTTGTAAAAATGCAACTAATATAGGCCTTTTGGTTAGTCATTGAACTGTGACATACCTAGGAATCTAGTCAAATGCTCAAAAATACACGAATACAAACCTACTAAGAGCCAGGACCTTAATCACAAGTAATACATATATGCTATTTTGATATCCTTCTGAAATCAATAATTATAACTAAGGTATTTATTATACCAAATTCAAAATTTGGCAAACCCTTTTTGTATAAGACTGACAGCTAGGTCTCTTATATATTCAATTGAAAACAATTAATATTGACCTGACATAATGAAAGGAATACATACACTATTACCACATGCATCGCCTGCTTTTGAAGTGTCAATATATAATACCCAGCATAAAATAGTGATTTAATTACATCGAACTGATTGCAAATGATCCCTATAAAACAGCTTTAAATGATGATGATCATCATCGTCATCATTATTTGGTCTGCTTTCTATGCTAGTGTGAGTTAGACAAGTTGATAGCACTCTTCCACTTTATCGCATCCTACGCTAGGTCATGCTGTATTCCTGTAGCTTTAAGCGCATCTACCTCATTTACCTTCCACCAACAATCTCCCCAGATCTCTTTACCCAAATATCACCATCCATCCTTTCAATAATAATATATGATAAAGACATTTTAGGAGCATCATGCATACAATAGTCTCAATGCTCTTACAACAATAATTCTTAAAGTTACTAATATGTAATTAAAAACTAAGTACATATTTTATTATAAATCAAAAGTACTACATATATAACTGATAAAGTTATGATATTAACTACAAAACTAGTAATTTGAAAGTCTTAAATGCTGACTTAAAACTATTTAAACAGTAAGATCTTCTAATTTGCTTGCGTAATGAATTCCAAAGTATTGCAACACCAACCAATTTGTGTTATACACACATACAAATTGTTTTTGTCATTTTGTCAAAGAAAACTTGGTGTTGAATTTCAACGAGGAGAATTATAACTTGGATGTACTAATATAGACACTGAAATAAAGCTAAAAGGGGGCTACGACTACGTGGAAATTACAAGTATATGCAATTTCTGCAGACTACAGTACTGTCAGTATATTAACACATTAATATTTCTGATCCAGCAAGTGATCTTCTGCGCACTAAAAGCCAAATTGGAAAGTTTAAGAAGGCTTCGACATAATCTTATCCGTCTGATCACATTCACAACAGGATCACAATGACAATGTCTTAGAAGAATTTTACTATCTGGACGAATGACCGTTGCATAATAGCCTAAATAGTTGATTTCAATATTTACATGTAACTTGCTCTGAATGAAATTGACGATACAATATGCGACATTGGAAACGGGCCTAATACAGTTTAAACACTTACGGTGACTGTGTCACTGAACCGATTTCAAAACACTGTCAGGCGATGACAATGAAAGAAAGCTCCCGGCTCCGAGATTTCAACCGAAATTTCGCTAAATATTCACACGAAGTTCTCACGAGAGTAATGTCGCCTCAAGGGGTAATCTTTCTTCACCGAATAAAAACTACAAGTGGCGCCACTTCCGCAGCGTAAAGTGAACCAAAGTTACGAAAGGTTGTACAGGGTTTAGTTTCGTTGGCGAAATACTTTCTCCGTTTCTTGAACGTAAACAGATTCACGAGTTTTACATACGGAGAGCGTGAAGACTCTCAGTGTCGTTGGACAGCTGTTAACAGTTGATTGTCTTGGAGACACGCATATTGACAGTGTTCCGTGCCGTGTTTACGCAGAAAGTTTCTCGAAAGCTCGGCTATCAAAACGTTTCCTCAAAACCATTTATAATAACCAACCAACCCGTTGATATGAACATCTTACCTGCACAGCTGAATTCAAAAAACAGTTGTTCTCGCCCGGATTGTTGAGAAGACCTTTGGTACAAGCTATAGAAGCAGTCCTGGAAAGCCTATCGCCACGATCCATGTTGTCTTCAAAACGTTAACATGCTACACGAACCGGTAAAGTTGTAAACATGATATGAAGTCTGTACATTACAAGTTGAAGTAATACGACGAATATTCCACATTTAATCGCCTTTACGTCATTGCTTCGTCTCAAATAAAAACTACTTGAAACGTCCTACAACATAAGCTGTGTCCCACAATTAATCGTGACGACTTTCCATGTAATACGAGTCAGAAAAACATTTCTGTCTACACCCCATTGACTTCAGCACTTTCCCTCTAGCATTTGGATTTCGAAGTAAACCACCCACAATGCAACGAGATCGGCTTATCAATGACGTCATTGAGAAAACAAATTAATCGTAGCCACCGATTTAAAAATAATCTAATGGATTGTGCGTTTAATTGTTTATTTCTTTTACTGCAACTGGAAGCGAGTCAAATGTTTCGCAACCGCATTAGCCTATTTGCATCGTTTTTGTCCGTCCCTGTGGTGAGATATTATCAAGTTGAAAAACACTTTTATATCGCTTGCTTGATAATTTTGAACTTGAGCGCCATAACAATGACCAGAATCGCTCGTGTCAAGACGACGATGTTAATAACAAAAATTCGTGCTATACTGCAATGCAATAAATTTTTTCATGAAAATGCCTGTGATTGTTACCAAGAGTAATGCGGGGGAGACAACACAAAAATTCACGAATGCCGAATGACGATAAAGTGTTTTGAAATATGACAATCATAGGATAAACCTTGTAATATAAGCCTAATACTATAACCCTAATACGAACACTCGTGATACTAACCCCGGTATTAGGGTACAGTACTTAGTATTAGGCTTACCATAAGGGTTACTTAGCTGGCTAGTGTTTTGGAACTAAACTCCTATGCAGACGTTACTTTTCTACCCGCGTAAATTGGCGGGGGATTTTCACTCAAGTTTCTTTGTTCATTAAGAACTCTTTATATGATCTCCAGCATGGTTTCCGCTGTAATAGGTCATGTGTTACTCAACTTCTTAATATATTTCACGACATTGGTAGTGCCCTTGATGCTGGTAAAGAAATTGACCTCATATATCTTGATTTTGCTAAAGCTTTTGACTCTGTCTCTCATAGTAAACTCTTATCCAAGCTGAAAACTTATGGAATTTCCGGTCCTCTTCTTAAATGGTTTGCCGATTATCTTCATGATCGGAAACAGCGTGTTGTTGTTGAAGGAGTTTCTTCGTCGTACCTTAGTGTTAAGTCTGGTGTGCCGCAAGGTAGTGTGATAGGTCCACTACTTTTTATTCTCTATGTTAATGACCTTCCGGAGGTAACCAGCAACAGTACTGTTGCTCTTTTTGCTGATGACAGCAAGTGCTTCCGCTCAATTGAGTCACCAGCGGACAGAGATCTCGTCCAGCTTGATCTCGATGCTATGAGCAACTGGTCACAGTCCTGGCAAATGAAATTTAATGTGTCTAAAACTCTTTTACTAAGGATATCCCGAAAACGTACTCAATCTAGTCATTCCTACCACCTCAACAACGAGTTAGTGAAAAGTGTAACAAATCAAACCGATTTGGGTGTGGTCATCAGCAATGACCTTAAGTGGTCCCCCCATATCGCTAAATGTGTTGCTAAAGCTAATCGTATGCTTGGGTTTCTTCGCAGGAACTGTACTCAAATGTCAAATGTCCGTTGCCGTCGTCTACTTTATTTAGCGCTCGTCCGTTCTCACTTGTCTTACGGTAGTGAAATCTGGGCTCCTCAGGATAAGTCACGCGACCTTTCACTTCTTGAGGGTGTTCAGAGACGAGCCACTAAATTCATACTCCAAGATTATGAATCGTCTTACCCTGACCGTCTTAAAAGGCTTAACTTATTACCGATATCGTATTGGCTTGAAATTAAGGATCTTCTCTTCTTTTTTAAGTGCAAACAAGGTCTCTACGATCTAGATATCTCCCGTTTTGTTACTTTTTCTTCTATTCGCTCGTCTCGCACTCGTTCAAGTCAAAACAACTTGCTTGAAGCCAATCCTTGTAGGACTTCTCTTTTTAGAAATTCTTTTTTCAACAGAATTGTATTTCTCTGGAACGATATCTCTCCGATAGTTCGTAATACTACTTCTGTTTCCACTTTTAAACATAAACTTTATATTCACTACTCTTCTAAGTTAGACTCCAATTTCGATGTTAATAGACTGCGCACCTGGAAAAGTTTCTGTTCTAAATGTCGTTCTTTCAATCCAAGTTGTTGCTCTTAAATCTTTATTCTTATGTAATTTGTGTATTAGTTTTTTTATTGTGTTTTTACTTATATATATGTTTATTATGTAATTTTTTGTTCGGTTGGTCTTCACATGGGACTCCTGTCCTGTTGATCATTCCTTCAATCATGTTCAAGTATTGCACTCTTTATTTACTGTATATTTGCTTTCTTGCATGGTTGTAAAGTTAATAAATAAATAAATAAATAAATAAAATAACAAGTTTAAACGCCCCCCCCCCCCCCCCCCCCCCCCAACACCTAAACGCCTTCTTTGCAGGCTAGTTTCCGCAGAGGCTTATACAAGCGAATAGTCCACCTATAGTATATTACATTATTACTATATATAAAAGCGCAAGAAGTCTCTGCGGAGGAGAATGGCGGGTAGAAAAGTAACGTCTGCTTGGCTACCAAAACACTTGATCGTCATTAATCGGCTATCGTGGTGACGTCACCGGGGCGGACTACAAATAGTCAAACCCTTCATCTGAACAATGTTGTCTGAAAGTCAAGATTTTGAAAATCGATAATTTGTAGAATATGTAATAATTGCCGAATATGCGTCTATAGACTAGACTCGTTTTTGACGGAATACAACATGCATTCAGTTGCATAGACCAGCAGGTAATCAGTGACAGTATTTTTAGGGGGTCCTCCCCCAGAAGATTTTGAAATCTAGAAGCTCGGAAAGATAATTGTTATTGCTGTTACACTTCCTGTGACACAGGTCGATCTACTGTGAACATTTTCAAAACTCAAATTGCTAAAAACTAGATTGCGTAGCACATTATCTAATAAGCACCTTGAGTCATTGTTATTAATGTAGAAAGCTGGCTGTTTTTTTTTAGTTTTATGACTCAATCGTAAAATACATCATTATATGCCATGAAAACCTTGTCATGATGACGTTCAAAGGGGGGCCCCGCCCCTGGACGTGACACAAATAATTGTGACACTTAATATGTTCACAATCCCGACACGCAGGTGAATAATTAAACTCTGATTAAATACAAGGGGCTACTGGGTTTGCCGTTAATCGACGTAGTTATTAATAAACATATATATGCAGAGGCGTAGGAAGATGTTTTTGGTCAGGGGAGCTTATTCGGTCGTCGCGAAGAACCGCTAGGGGGTTTCCAGGAGCTTGCTGCCCCGGAAAATTTTGAATTTTAGAGTGTCTCCAGAAATTTAAGAGATTTCTGAAGGCTATAAAATACCAATTCACGATACATTTTTGGTCTAAAAAGGGCTCTCGATCGCCAATAACAAACCAAAAAATGCAAGGCCTCCTGGCCATAAGTGCGGAGCCCCTGTGCCTAACAAAGCGCGCGAATTGTTGGGGTCTTGTGCATTATTCCCCAAGAAATCTTGAATAGATAAAATTAAAAGATAATTGCCGGCGGCTATTTGCATCGCCAATTCTTTGGCAACAGACACAAGATCAAGGGCTTCTGTACGTGCTGTATTAAGGTACTTCCCCGAAATGAGAATTTGCTGAAACTTCCCAGTCTTAGTTATTGACATACTTATATTAAAACCAAAAGAAAAAGTTGGGGTCACCGACCTTGTTTAGAAGATATCGCAGATCACCTCTTACTCAGTATGGTGACGTCATTGTGACGAATTTACGAGTTGAGTAAAAACCGCACAACTTTTTCTTGAACTTTTTGACAAAGATATTTTTTTATTTTTCGTAACTAGTAATTTTATACAAGAAAACATGGTATTTTAGGGGAAAAGAAACAGCTAACAGGGTTTATTATTATTTTTTGACATGTTATTTGAAGAAACATTCATCAAAACTGTAAAATATTGTAAGTTGTAGAAATGATTTTTCTCTAAGTTTCTGTTATAACACGTAAAAGTGGTAGAAGAAAAGAATTATTAAGTGAAAAATTATGGTCACCGAACTTATTTAAGAACTATGGCCTTAAACCTATGGTGTTCCATCTCCGCCAAAAATCTATATTGCGTGTCAACATTCAAGTTTGGCTTTCAACATTCATATTCGTCAATCGACCATGAACATTACGTAGTGCTTTTATGAATTCTGTAGCACTACGTCGAACCGCACAGGGATGAACGATATCGAAGTTTGCAACATTCAACTTTGCAAAGCATTAACGAAGTTTGTGATTCAACAATCAAGTTTACTTATCAAACATTTGACATTGAGTTCGCAATTCAACAGTCAACTTTGCAATGCGATATCAAAGTTTGAAATTCAACATTTAACATTGAAATACAATATCGAAGTTCGCGATTCAATATTCGACTTTGCAATGCGATATCGAAGTTCGCGATTTAACTTTCAACTTTGCGGACAAACTCCGCCAAAAAACAAATTCCGCCAAAAAACAAATTCCGCCAAAAATCATCACGTGATCCAACCACTTATCCCTACTTATCCCTATGTTGGGGCCCCAACAACCAGTTTACTAAGTGCCCCAGGAATTTCTGTTACACCACTGCTTGAAATATAAGGGGATAAGGGCCCTGAATGCAAAATTCCTAAGGTCACTAAAGTCTCAGTTAGTATATAGTTCCATTACCCCACTGATTAAAAGTGTTCTTCTGTGATTGCAATCTATGAATTTGTGATTACAAAGTGAGTTGAAATACATAGATTAAAGAGTAAATATTTGTATATTTATAGGCCGCAAGTCGGACTTTGCAAAACATTTAGATGGTTAGCAACGCTGAGAAGTGTTTCCTTGAGTGTTTGGCGAACGTAATTCACCTGATCACTAGCTTGCTGATCACTGGTATCACCTATATTTGCCACAGCGTCGACGACAAACAAACGTAAAACTAGAGATCTCTAAAGAAGGACCAACATGAGATAAATAGGGAAAAGTGGTTGGATCACGTGATGATTTTTGGCGGAATTTGTTTTTTGGCGGAATTTGTTTTTTGGCGGAGTTTGTCCGCAAAGTTGAAAGTTAAATCGCGAACTTCGATATCGCATTGCAAAGGCGAACTTCGATATTGTATTTCAATGTTAAATGTTGAATTTCAAACTTTGATATCGCATTGCAAAGTTGACTGTGGAATTGCGAACTTTGCTATCGGAATTCAATGTCAAATGTTTGATAAGTAAACTTGATTGTTGAATCACAAACTTCGTTAATGCTTTGCAAAGTTGAATGTTGAATCGCAAACTTCGATATCGCATTGTAAAGTCGATTGTTCATCCCCGTGCGGTTCGACGTAGTGCTACATAATTCATAAAAGCACTACCTAATGTTCATGGTCGATTGACGAATATGAATGTTGAAAGTCAAACTTGAATGTTGACACGCAATATACATTTTTGGCGGAGATGGAACACCATATAAACCGGCATTATCAAGTAGTTTTCAAACCTACTTGTACAGGGAGCCCTAGTCCCTTATTAACTCTTCCCTACCAGTATATAAGCGGCCATATGTTAGATTTGGCCTAAATTGCCGTAAAATGGTCGGAATTTTTGCATAATGTGTTGCATAATGGCCATAAAAACTGATTATTGGATGTGCACAGTAAATATGCGCAATGCAAAACTGAGGAATCACCTTAACATACATCAAGATGATAAGTTGTTGAGACGCTAATGAACAGTAAACGAATCTGAATTGCCCCGGATCCGTACAATTTTAGCGGGAACATAGTACCACTCAAACAGAAAAATTAAATTTACCTTCTTCAGTTAACGCACGCCTTGGAGTCCGAAAAAAGGTTTCTTTGAGCGATTACACGTGTACTAATTATTAGGGGGGCTGCAGTCCCCAGGCCCCCCTGCTTCCTACGCCGGTGATATGTGAGGTCGTGTGTTTTCCTTATCACTTGTGCTCAGAATTCAAACGCCAACTAAAATTTGGTTTGCATAAACAATTAACAATTATTGCACAGGCGCGTAGGAACTGTAGCGGCATTAGCGGCTTCGGCCGCTACACTTTTTTGCACGACCTTACCATTCTCCGCATTTACCAAATTTATAATTTATTTTTAAACTTCTGCATGGTTTTTTACTTTGGGCGGTTGCTATTAACTATGGTTTGCACAAGCGCCATTTGTTCAATAGTTTTAAGATAGACCGTTCCTCACAGATGTTTTAGTTTGGCTCTTTGGCCTGGCTTATTGATTCTGATGGTTACTGCCAACCTGTCCGAAAGAAACTCTAAAGTTTAGCTGAACATTTTGTAAATCTATGTTGTTTTTTTATATGATCCCAATAATTTTATACACTGCTTGTATATTGCACTTTGTAAACCTCTTTTTCTTGGTACGAATGGTATTTAAAAATTAAAATAATATATTGTACTATAGTTGTAAGGCAAGCAACACTTCAGCTGGGTACAGAAAATTTTGATATTTTCAAGATCTAGAATCACATTTTCAGCGATGTTTGCGTGACATAGCACTTTAATAAACCAACCACTAAGTTAAATCATACATTATTAACAAGGCCTAAGGCAAGATATAGATAACAATTCAAAACAAGAAATCAGAAAATGGAAGACATTCTCCTCATGACATTGAAATTCAACTTGCTTCCGAATCGAAGCCCATCAATTATAATGTATCGGTTGGGATTGGGCCTTAGCTAACACAATCCTTCATGCAACAGGTGCGTAGGAAGCATTTAATAAGTGGGTAGGCCAAGGTGCGAGCTCTAAGCCTAAGGCTCTGAAACGAAATTTCCTGCATTCTGGCACGCAGAGGACTTGAGCACGGAGGAGGGCGATCTTCTTCCGCAACCAGCTCACGACCTGCATGGAGGGCTCGAAGTGCTTTTTCACAGCGATCTGATCTGTTATGGAAGATAGGAAATGCTGTGTTTCCCTGCCACATCCTCCATATGCACTGAATATACAAGCGGTGTAAATTATCCATGTTCGATCTGGACGATGCGCTGGTTGTATTGTCGCTTCTTTTCCCTTTCGTTGGCGTTGAACACGCTAGTGAGGCTCTGATTTCGGTGTGTCGAGGCGTAAGGGTTGAATACCCGGCGGACATCAAAGAATGCCTTTTCACATCTCTGCCCCGAGTTGGCGCTGTGTGGTTTCGCCAGACAGGGGCAAAGGCAGGCTCTGTTGACACGTCATAAGCAACTTCATCGATGGCAGCTGCTAGCAGATCACGTACTTCATCATGTCGTCGGTGGATGAAACCACCTTTCAAACACGATAAGGCATGGTCAACTGTGAATACCTTTCCGCAGGCGCAGTGCGTTGGTTGACGTTAAACCATTCGTCGATGATGTCATAGTTGTCTTCCTGTGATAATCGTACTATTAGTATTCAACTATATTATACTTACCAGTATGGATGGTTGGGTTACCGGCGTACCGACTGGTTCGTGCTTACTCCGCTCGATGGCATGCTTGGAGTAGGATCAGGGTAATTAGTCTTGTTCATCCTGATCCGATCACCAGTCGGGGTTACCTGTACCCTTCAAACATCAGTTTTGAGGACTGATGGACAGGGGTTGTTAGTTACAGGGGTGGGATGGTGGGTGCGAAAAAGCGCTCACATTGACTTGCGATATGCTTGTCTGTATAACTAAGCTTGCCTGTCTTTCTATTTCGGTAGCACGTTCGCAGTTGTCAGCACTCGGCTCCCAATATCGTATGACGAGCCGTTTGCCCTTCGTCATGCGTGTGCGCGCACGGCAATCTTCTTTGGTTTAACCTTGGTTATTTCATAACCCCATTTAAACCATTCGTCGATGATGTTATAGTTGACTTCCTGTGATAATCGTACTATTCGTATTCAACTATTATACTTACGTATAGATGTTTGGGTTACCGGCGTATCGACTTGTTCGTGCTTACTCCGCTCAATGGTGCTTGGAGTAGAATCAGGGTAACAAGTCCTGTTCATCTTGATCCGATCACCAATCTGAGATCTCATTTATATGATCACAGCCTCCAAGCATCCTACCTCCTGCAGGTCTCGGCCGGCATCTTGTACTTCGATCCGATCCCCCACCTCCGGTGTGTTATTGTTCTATCCGTATCTGGCACGACTTGAACTTTAATTGTGCAGGCGTGGGAATGGATTAGCTTGCATTGAGTAAACCTTTGATTGTTGCGTGAATGGATTAGAATGGATTAGCTTGCCTCGTTAACCGTGATTGTTGCGTGAAATTCATAGATGGTGTGTTCCTTCGCCTTTGACTTGAAACTGGGTTTCTGTAATAGGAGGGCCGGCATTATCATTACTGACTTTCAGGGCGATGTCGTGTAAACTCGCAGAGTCACAATTCCAGGCGCTGATTAATCTACTAGTCTCCTTTACGAAATTAAAACTTTTCCGGCGGATCCACTCGGCAGCATGAATACATTCTTCCGCCAGAAAACAATCTCCTCGTACTATCTGAGTGAGATCGTCCTTTGTGTGACTCCCCCAAATACGTGGAGACTGTGGAGGAGGGTTAGAGTTGAGACCAGCCGTGTGGCTTCGAGTCTCTCTGGTTGTCGTTGATGTTTCCACTGGCCGGCCTGATTCACGGATTGTGAAGTGGTTATGCGAGTGTTAGCATGTTTTTTTCGACACGAATTTAAGTGGAGCGACCTTGTCGATCTGTCTTGAAGTATTTTTCACAAAGATGGCAATTAAACTCCACTTCTCTCTTTGAGGTTGTGACATCAGTTCGTTGTGGGGCGAGAGGTTGTCGCAATGGTTCTCCAAACATTGTCCCCAAAATGTGGTAAACTAATGTGTGTAGTGATTATTGAGTGAATAGAAAAAATAGTCAATAAACAAGAAGAACAGGATGAAAAGTGTCTCAGTTCAACTGGAAGAATGCATCTTCATGCACCAGTTTCGACGTGAGGCTTCTTATCTTGAGCTTGTTTATTCTATCAAGTTATCAGTGCGTACACGCGCTTAGCGTTCGTTGAAACAAGTGTGCTGAAGTGTGTGTTCACGCGTGAATCAACCGTCCTGCGAGCGCGTGCTTGAAAAACCAACACTAGCCAAGAACTTGACTCAGTTTCTGCAATATCACAGCTCGAATTCCCAGAAAGGAGGCAAAATTTCAAATGATATTACGGAGCACCAAGATTTGCATCCGTAGTTCACGACAGAACACGTCACCAACTATATATAGTTACCGTATGTTTACTGTAAGTATACAAGGCTCGTCAAAAAGACTCATTTCGTAACTAGAGAATGTGGTGAAGGTCTACAATTTCCATGTTTGAGCATCTTAGTCACTAAGTCACCCCCCTTGAAAAAATCCTGTATCCACCCCCTAGTGAAGGCTGTGCGAGCAACATTTTGACTGGGATTGCAGGTTCTTGGAAGCTATTTGACTCGGAAAAAATACTTCCCACACAACTAAGAAGCCACAGAGTTGCCTGCGGAGGAGGCAGGTTTCACCACAGCGTCAAAACTATACAGATATTGTAAATCATCGAATGCTAACAACCAATTAAAATAGAGATAAGTGAAAACTGCATAATAATTAAATTATTAACTTTGTCTCATTTGAAAGAACTCGTGAAATGGTATAACAAGACCTTTTACAATTTTCCCTTATCTTTTTTGGTTTTCGAAATAATTTGACGAAAGACAGCGTGCTGTCCGCCATCTTGGAATTATTTTCGATATGCATGTGACGTCATTCGGTCACCTATGGAGTAGTTTCATCAGGTTTACCCTGCTTGTGACTTCACCAATTTCCTAGCTAATTAGGTCAAATATTACAACAAGATGGCGGATTGTAGACTGTCTTTTGTCATAATTATCTGAAAAATTTCAAAAACCAAGAAAGATACAGAAAAATTGTAAAAGGTCTTCTTATACCATTTTACGAGTTCTTTCAAATGAGACAAAGTTAATTTACATTGCCATATCCCTAATGAACCATTTTATATATTTTTATATGTATATTATGTATTTTATATATTTTTATATGTATATTATGTATTTTTATTTTTATATGTATATTTTTATATGTAGTTTCAGATTTTAACCTTTTACCAGTGGAGAATGCTATATCGTTGTACATATATAATTACTGGCTGCTTATTATTGCAAAAGTCAACGGCAAACTCTTCCGCAAACGATGTCACATAAAAAGAAAGTTGATCAGTGACTGAGTGTCAGAGATACTGTTAGATAAATAAAATACAAACTAATAGTAATAATGGCCCGGTTTATACAGTAAATGGAATACGCTCGTCGGCTTGACACCAGTTTATGTAAAATAATAATAATATTATTATATGTGGTACAGTATCTTGTTTATCAGTCCAGACTGAATTGCGAGCGGTCAACCATGGGTCATTAATAGGAAACTGAAGCAAACGACGATGACGGCGGTTAAATTTTGGTACTTAAAAGAAACCACGGCTGGACAAACTGATAAAAAAATTATACATTGTTTTGCAGACTGCTTTTGCTGTACTTTGAATATTCTTTGCTATATAACAAATCACTTAATGACTGGTCCCTCGGGAAAGCAGTGAGATTTAATTCCCTCGAATCTCGATGTTTTCCTCGATCACTCCGCCATGTTGTTAGGTAGTTAAGTCTGGCTAGCATTCATCGCGGGTTCGAGTCCTGTCTGGAGCTCAGAGTTTTTCTGAGTATTGACAACTTAACACAGCTTGCACAGCAAAATCTTTACAAGTTCTCTTAACAATTCCAATGGTTTTCAACAAGAAGCTAACGCATGTGATGCAACAACAGTCTTTGTCATGTGTGCTGTCTCGATGTAAAAACTAAGCTCTCATCCCTTGTTTGACCAGCTGGAGCAAGGAAAGTCAAAACAAAGTCTCGTGCAAAATCTTGTCGGATGCCAATTCTCGCCGACTCATCCTTATTTAACCAGAATGAAATTAATTACATTTTTTTAACGCTCGTTTCAAAATGTCGAACTTCTCTGCCAACACTGATCGCTTTACCCAAGCACATGACGTCACAGGTCATGTGACAGATAACACTAATTCACCTTTAACACGCTTACGAGCATTTTTATAACCTCAAACTACGATACTCCGTTGATTTAGGTCACATACTTTGATCTAAAAGGTGCTTATTTTTTGTTACTAATGTCCAAACCCGCCCATGCGCAGTCCGAAAAAACCCGCGCATGCGCAGTCCCAACAAACCCGCGCATGCGCAATCCGAACAAACCCGCGCATGCGCAGTCCCAACAAACCCGCGCATACGCAGTCCGTTTGTTCGTACTGCGCATGCGCGGGTTTGTTCTTTGGACTGCGCATGCGCGGGTTTGTTCGTACTGCGCATGCGCAGTCCGTTTCTTCGTACTGCGCATGCGCGAGTTTGTTCGCACTGCGCATGCGCGGGTTTGTTCGGATTGCGCATGCGCGGGTTTGTTGGGACTGCGCATGCGCGGGTTTTTTCGGACTGCGCATGCGCGGGGAAAAAGCCGCGCATGCGCAGTCCAAAAAACTCATAACCGCTGTTTTGGCCTCATAATAACCGCTATATAAACGCTATATTGATCTGATAATAACTGCTATTTTGTACTCATAATAACCGCTATATTGACATGATAATAACTGCGATTTTTGCCTCATAATAACCGCTATAATGACCTCTTTTTGGCATTTTTCGGACTGCGCATGCGCAGTCAAAATAGCGGTTATAACGGTTATTATGAGGTCAAAATAGCGGTTATTATGAGGTCAATATAGCGGTTATTATGAGGACAAAATAGCAGTTATTATCAGGTCAATATAGCGTTTATATAGCGGTTATTATGAGGCCGAAATAGCGGTTATTATGAGTTTCTTGGACTGAGCATAATCGGCTTTTTCCCGCGCATGCGCAGTCCGAACAACCCGCGCATGCGCAGTCCGAACAAACCCGCGCATGCGCAGTAATAACACACCCGCGCATGCGCAGTCCGAACAAACCCGCGCATGCGCAGTCCGTTTGTTCGTACTGCGCATACGCGGGTTTGTTATTCGGATTGCGCATGCACGGTTTGTTCGTACTGCGCATGCGCGGGTTTGTTCGGACTGCGCATGCTCGAGTTTGTTCGGACTGCGCATACGCGGAGTCCAAAAAACTCATAATAACCGCTATTTTGGCCTCATAATAACCGCTATATAAACGCTATATTGACCTGATAATAACTGCTATTTTGTCCTCATAATAACCGCTATATTGACCTCATAATAACCGCTATATTGACTCATAATAACCGTTATTTTGGCCTAATAATTACCGCTATTTTGACTGCGCATGCGCAGTCCGAAAAAAGCCATGCATGCGCAGTCCAAAAAACTCATAATAACCGCTATTTTGGCCTCATAATAACCGCTATATAAACGCTATATTGACCTGATAATAACTGCTATTTTGTCCTCATAATAACCGCTATGTTCACCTCATAATAACCGCTATATTGACTCATAATAACGGTTATTTTGGCCTAATAATTACCGCTATTTTGACTGCGCATGCGCAGTCCGAAAAAAGCCGCGCATGCGCAGTCCAAAAAACTCATAATAACCGCTATTTTCGCCTCATAATAACCGCTATATAAACGCTATATTGACCTGATAATAACTGCTATTTTGTCCTCATAATAACCGCTATATTGACATGATAATAACTGCGATTTTGGCCTCATAATAACCGCTATAATGACCTCTTTTCGGTATTTTTCGGACTACAAAATAGCGGTTATTATGAGTTGAAAATAACTGTTATTATGAGGTCAAAATAGCGGTTATTATGAGGTCAATATAGCGGTTATTATGAGGACAAAATAGCAGTTATTATCAGGTCAATATAGCGTTTATATAGCGGTTATTATGAGGCCGAAATAGCGGTTATTATGAGTTTTTTGGACTGCGCATGCGCGGCTTTTATCCCGCGCATGCGCAGTCCGAACAAGCCTGCGCATGCGCAGTCCGAACAAACCCGCGCATGCGCAGTACGAACAAACCCGCGCATGCGCAGTCCGAACAAACCCGCGCATGCGCAGTCCGTTTGTTTGTACTGCGCATGCGCGGGTTTGTTCTTCGGACTGCGCATGCGCGGGTTTGTTCGTACTGCGCATGCGCGGGTTTGTTCGGACTGCGCATGCTCGGGTTTGTTCGGACTGCGCATGCGCGGGTTTGTTCGGACTGCGCATGCTCGAGTTTGTTCGGACTGCGCATACGCGGGTTTGTTCGGACTGCGCATGCGCGGGTTTGTTCGGACTGCGCATGCTCGAGTTTGTTCGGACTGCGCATACGCGGGTTTGTTCGGACTGCGCATGCATGGGAAAAAAGCCGCGCATGCGCGGTCCAAAAAACTCATAATAACCGCTATTTTGGCCTCATAATAACCGCTATATAAACGCTATATTGACCTGATAATAACTGCTATTTTGTCCTCATAATAACCGCTATGTTGATCTCATAATAACCGCTATATTGACTCATAATAACGGTTATTTTGGCCTAATAATTACCGCTATTTTGACTGCGCATGCGCAGTCCGAAAAAAGCCGCGCATGCGCAGTCCAAAAAACTCATAATAACCGCTATTTTCGCCTCATAATAACCGCTATATAAACGCTATATTGACCTGATAATAACTGCTATTTTGTCCTCATAATAACCGCTATATTGACATGATAATAACTGCGATTTTGGCCTCATAATAACCGCTATAATGACCTCTTTTCGGTATTTTTCGGACTACAAAATAGCGGTTATTATGAGGTCAAAATAACGGTTATTATGAGGTCAAAATAGCGGTTATTATGAGGTCAATATAGCGGTTATTATGAGGACAAAATAGCAGTTATTATCAGGTCAATATAGCGTTTATATAGCGGTTATTATGAGGCCGAAATAGCGGTTTATTATGAGTTTTTTTGGACTGCGCATGCGCGGCTTTTCCGAACAAACCCGCGCATGCGCAGTCCGAACAAGCCTGCGCATGCGCAGTCCGAACAAACCCGCGCATGCGCAGTACGAACAAACCCGCGCATGCGCAGTCCGAACAAACCCGCGCATGCGCAGTCCGTTAGTTTGTACTGCGCATGCGCGGGTTTGTTCTTCGGACTGCGCATGCGCGGGTTTGTTCGTACTGCGCATGCGCGGGTTTGTTCGGACTGCGCATACGCGGGTTTGTTCGGACTGCGCATGCGCGGGTTTGTTCGGACTGCGCATGCTCGAGTTTGTTCGGACTGCGCATACGCGGGTTTGTTCGGACTGCGCATGCATGGGAAAAAAGCCGCGCATGCGCGGTCCAAAAAACTCATAATAACCGCTATTTTGGCCTCATAATAACCGCTATATAAACGCTATATTGACCTGATAATAACTGCTATTTTGTCCTCATAATAACCGCTATGTTGACCTCATAATAACCGCTATATTGACTCATAATAACGGTTATTTTGGCCTAATAATTACCGCTATTTTGACTGCGCATGCGCAGTCCGAAAAAAGCCGCGCATGCGCAGTCCAAAAAACTCATAATAACCGCTATTTTCGCCTCATAATAACCGCTATATAAACGCTATATTGACCTGATAATAACTGCTATTTTGTCCTCATAATAACCGCTATATTGACATGATAATAACTGCGATTTTGGCCTCATAATAACCGCTATAATGACCTCTTTTCGGTATTTTTCGGACTACAAAATAGCGGTTATTATGAGTTCAAAATAACGGTTATTATGAGGTCAAAATAGCGGTTATTATGAGGTCAATATAGCGGTTATTATGAGGACAAAATAGCAGTTATTATCAGGTCAATATAGCGTTTATATAGCGGTTATTATGAGGCCGAAATAGCGGTTATTATGAGTTTTTTGGACTGCGCATGCGCGGCTTTTCCGAACAAACCCGCGCATGCGCAGTCCGAACAAGCCTGCGCATGCGCAGTCCGAACAAACCCGCGCATGCGCAGTACGAACAAACCCGCGCATGCGCAGTCCGAACAAACCCGCGCATGCGCAGTCCGTTAGTTTGTACTGCGCATGCGCGGGTTTGTTCTTCGGACTGCGCATGCGCGGGTTTGTTCGTACTGCGCATGCGCGGTTTGTTCGGACTGCGCATACGCGGGTTTGTTCGGACTGCGCATGCGCGGGTTTGTTCGGACTGCGCATGCTCGAGTTTGTTCGGACTGCGCATACGCGGGTTTGTTCGGACTGCGCATGCATGGGAAAAAAGCCGCGCATGCGCAGTCCAAAAAACTCATAATAACCGCTATTTTGGCCTCATAATAACCGCTATATAAACGCTATATTGACCTGATAATAACTGCTATTTTGTCCTCATAATAACCGCTATGTTGACCTCATAATAACCGCTATATTGACTCATAATAACGGTTATTTTGGCCTAATAATTACCGCTATTTTGACTGCGCATGCGCAGTCCGAAAAAAGCCGCGCATGCGCAGTCCAAAAAACTCATAATAACCGCTATTTTCGCCTCATAATAACCGCTATATAAACGCTATATTGACCTGATAATAACTGCTATTTTGTCCTCATAATAACCGCTATATTGACATGATAATAACTGCGATTTTGGCCTCATAATAACCGCTATAATGACCTCTTTTCGGTATTTTTCGGACTACAAAATAGCGGTTATTATGAGTTCAAAATAACGGTTATTATGAGGTCAAAATAGCGGTTATTATGAGGTCAATATAGCGGTTATTATGAGGACAAAATAGCAGTTATTATCAGGTCAATATAGCGTTTATATAGCGGTTATTATGAGGCCGAAATAGCGGTTATTATGAGTTTTTTGGACTGCGCATGCGCGGCTTTTTTCCCGCGCATGCGCAGTCCGAACAATCCCGCGCATGCGCAGTCCGAACAAGCCTGCGCATGCGCAGTCCGAACAAACCCCGCATGCGCAGTACGAACAAACCCGCGCATGCGCAGTCCGAACAAACCCGCGAATGCGCAGTCCGTTTGTTTGTACTGCGCATGCGCGGGTTTGTTCTTCGGACTGCGCATGCGCGGGTTTGTTCGTACTGCGCATGCGCGGGTTTGTTCGGACTGCGCATGCGCGGGTTTGTTCGGACTGCGCATGCGCGGGTTTGTTCGGACTGCGCATGCTCGAGTTTGTTCGGACTGCGCATATGCGGGTTTGTTCGGACTGCGCATGCATGAGAAAAAAGCCGCGCATGCGCAGTCCAAAAAACTCATAATAACCGCTATTTTATCTTGAATCTGAATCAGAAAAACCTCTTTCGTCTGATTGATGGCATGTTCAAGATAAAACCTATACGTCCTCTCCCATGCCATGACTCTCCCGAGGAGCTTGCAGAGAGGTTTAGTTTTTAGTTTTTGGATAAAATTGAAAAACTTCGCCAAAAGTTGTCTCTGTTATCTGAAACGGAAATGTCTAGTAATACCAACTACTCCTGCTGCAGTACATTCGCAGAATTTGACGAGGTTCCCATGGAAACTATACGCAGGGTTATTATGGACTCACCATCTAAGTCCTGTCCATTGGATCCGGTACCAACTAAGATTTTGAAATCATGCATTGACACAGTATTACCTATAATTACTGCAATTATAAATTCATCATTAAGTTCTGGAGTCTTTCCTACTGTTCTCAAGAAAGGTCGCGTTCTACCTTCTATCAAAAACATGTCACTAGATTCTGATGAATTCAGTAATTTCCGACCAATTACAAACCTTGCCTTTCTATCCAAAGTTCTGGAACGGATAGTCGCCCGTCAGTCTCACAACTACCTCGTTAATAATAGTCTCTATCCTAGTTTTACAATCAGCCTATAGAGAACATCATAGCACAGAAACTGCACTTTTACGTGTACATAACGATATCCTTCGTGCCATTGATAGTAAGGAAGAAGTCATTTTAGTCCTCCTCGATTTATCGGCTGCATTTGATACCATCGACCATGACATTTTGATCAACAGACTAATCACTCAGTTTGGTTTCTCTGGAACAGTTTCTCACTGGTTCAAGTCATACCTTCATGGTCGCACACAGAAAGTTGTCATAGGAAATGTAGAGTCAGATCCCCAACCTCTTACGTCTGGCGTTCCTCAAGGCTCGGTTCTTGGTCCGATATTGTTTGTTTTGTATTTTGCTCCTTTACAAGATATAATTCACTCACACGGATTTGAATGTATGCTGTATGCAGACGATTCTCAATTATATATAACTATGAATCCTTCTTGCAGACAGGCGACATTGGAAAGAGTAAATCGCTGCGTCGAGGATGTCCATTTGTTTTTTCTCAGAAATAAGCTAGCCTGTAATCAGAAAAAGACAGAAATTGTCCACTTTCTTTCGCGGTTCTCCCATCTAGAACCTATTTATGATATCACAATTGGCAACTACTCCGTAGAAACTACCACGGATGTCCGTAATCTTGGTGTAATTTTTGATCGTCATATGTCAATGTCTGCTCATGTCAATAAAATTTGTCGTTCAGCGCAATACTCTCTCAGATCTATTGGTAGAATCAGAAAGTACCTGAGTAGATCCGACACAGAACGTTTGGTGCACGCCTTCATTACGTCTAAATTAGACTACTGTAACTCACTGTTATATGGGCTTCCTTCCAAAGAAATATCCAAGATCCAACGTGTTCAAAACTCTGCAGCCAGGCTAGTCACTCGAGTCAAACGTACAGAACACATAACACCAATATTGCATTCTTTACATTGGCTACCGATAAGGGAACGCATCTCCTTTAAACTCTTGTTATTTACTTATAAGATAGTTAATGCTCTCGCACCATTGTATTTAGAAAGTCTTGTTACTGGTTATACTCCAGCTCGTAATTTGCGCTCCAGTTCTAAGGGACTTCTTATAGTCCCCAAGTCTACTTCTGTAACTTATGGGGACCGCGCATTTTCAATAGCTGCTCCCAGACTCTGGAACGCTCTTCCTACCAACATTAGAACTTCAGAGTCAGTTACTATATTTAAATCACGTTTAAAAACTCATCTTTTTAGCTTATGTACTATGGAATAATTTTTTAGATTGTTGTATATTTTAACTTTTTAACCCATTGTAACTTTATCTTGTAAACGCATTGAGGCTTTGCAAAATGCGTGGCAATGCCAAGAACTGTAATTATTATTATTATTATTATTATTTTGGCCTCATAATAACCGCTATATAAACGCTATATTGACCTGATAATAACTGCTATTTTGTCCTCATAATAACCGCTATATTGACCTCATAATAACCGCTATATTGACTCATAATAACCGTTATTTTGGCCTAATAATTACCGCTATTTTGACTGCGCATGCGCAGTCCGAAAAAAGCCGCGCATGCGCAGTCCAAAAAACTCATAATAACCGCTATTTTCGCCTCATAATAACAGCTATATAAACGCTATATTGACCTGATAATAACTGCTATTTTGTCCTCATAATAACCGCTATATTGACATGATAATAACTGCGATTTTGGCCTCATAATAACCGCTATAATGACCTCTTTTCGGTATTTTTCGGACTACAAAATAGCGGTTATTATCAGTTCAAAATAACGGTTATTATGAGGTCAAAATAGCGGTTATTATGAGGACAAAATAGCAGTTATTATCAGGTCAATATAGCGTTTATATAGCGGTTATTATGAGGCCGAAATAGCGGTTATTATGAGTTTTTTGGACTGCGCATGCGCGGCTTTTTTCCCGCGCATGCGCAGTCCGAACAAACCCGCGCATGCGCAGTCCGAACAAGTCTGCGCATGCGCAGTCCGAACAAACCCGCGCATGCGCAGTACGAACAAACCCGCGCATGCGCAGTACAAACAAACCCGCGCATGCGCAGTCCGTTTGTTTGTACTGCGCATGCGCGGGTTTGTTCTTCGGACTGCGCATGCGCGGGTTTGTTCGTACTGCGCATGCGCGGGTTTGTTCGGACTGCGCATGCGCGGGTTCGTTCGGACTGCGCATGCGCGGGTTTGTTCGGACTGCGCATACGCAGGTTTGTTCGGACTGCGCATGCATGGGAAAAAGCCGCGCATGCGCAGTCCAAAAAACTCATAATAACCGCTATTTTGGCCTCATAATAACCGCTATATAAACGCTATATTGACCTGATAATAACTGCTATTTTGTCCTCATAATAACCGCTATATTGACCTCATAATAACCGCTATATTGACTCATAATAACCGTTATTTTGGCCTAATAATTACCGCTATTTTGACTGCGCATGCGCAGTCCGAAAAAAGCCGCACATGCGCAGTCCAAAAAACTCATAATAACCGCTATTTTCGCCTCATAATAACCGCTATATAAACGCTATATTGACCTGATAATAACTGCTATTTTGTCCTCATAATAACCGCTATATTGATAGATAGATCGTTTAATAAATTGTTTTGCAACCCATGGGTTGAATTACACAATTTTACAATAATATAATAGACAATAAAAAATATTCAAACCTATATTTTAAGTTAAAATATTTAAAAATCATTAAAAATAAAACAAGAATTAATTAATAAGTTTATAAATGTTAGCAGGAATAAAAGTGTTTTTGTAACGGTTTGTGTTACATTTAGGTAAAGTGAGTATATTCTTCTTACGAAGATTATAGCAAGATTGCTTTTTGTTCGGCAACAGAGAGTGAAGTTGATGGTGATCATCTGATATTATAGAGTTAAATAATTTTGCCACAAGATATTGACATGATAATAACTGCGATTTTGGCCTCATAATAACCGCTATAATGACCTCTTTTCGGTATTTTTCGGACTACAAAATAGCGGTTATTATGAGTTCAAAATAACGGTTATTATGAGGTCAAAATAGCGGTTATTATGAGGTCAATATAGCGGTTATTATGAGGACAAAATAGCAGTTATTATCAGGTCAATATAGCGTTTATATAGCGGTTATTATGAGGCCGAAATAGCGGTTATTATGAGTTTTTTGGACTGCGCATGCGCGGCTTTTTTCCCGCGCATGCGCAGTCCGAACAAACCCGCGCATGCGCAGTACGAACAAACCCGCGCATGCGCAGTCCGAAGAACAAACCCGCCCATGCGCAGTCCGAACAAACCCGCGCATGCGCAGTCCGTTTGTTTGTACTGCGCATGCGCGGGTTTGTTCTTCGGACTGCGCATGCGCGGGTTTGTTCGTACTGCGCATGCGCGGGTTTGTTCGGACTGCGCATGCGCGGGTTTGTTCGGACTGCGCATGCTCGAGTTTGTTCGGACTGCGCATACGCGGGTTTGTTCGGACTGCGCATGCATGGGAAAAAAGCCGCGCATGCGCAGTCCAAAAAACTCATAATAACCGCTATTTTGGCCTCATAATAACCGCTATATAAACGCTATATTGACCTGATAATAACTGCTATTTTGTCCTCATAATAACCGCTATATTGACCTCATAATAACCGCTATATTGACTCATAATAACCGTTATTTTGGCCTAATAATTACCGCTATTTTGACTGCGCATGCGCAGTCCGAAAAAAGCCGCGCATGCGCAGTCCAAAAAACTCATAATAACCGCTATTTTCGCCTCATAATAACCGCTATATAAACGCTATATTGACCTGATAATAACTGCTATTTTGTCCTCATAATAACCGCTATATTGACATGATAATAACTGCGATTTTGGCCTCATAATAACCGCTATAATGACCTCTTTTCGGTATTTTTCGGACTACAAAATAGCGGTTATTATGAGTTCAAAATAACGGTTATTATGAGGTCAAAATAGCGGTTATTATGAGGTCAATATAGCGGTTATTATGAGGACAAAATAGCAGTTATTATCAGGTCAATATAGCGTTTATATAGCGGTTATTATGAGGCCGAAATAGCGGTTATTATGAGTTTTTTGGACTGCGCATGCGCGGCTTTTTTCCCGCGCATGCGCAGTCCGAACAAACCCGCGCATGCGCAGTCCGAACAAGCCTGCGCATGCGCAGTCCGAACAAACCCGCGCATGCGCAGTACGAACAAACCCGCCCATGCGCAGTCCGAACAAACCCGCGCATGCGCAGTCCGTTTGTTTGTACTGCGCATGCGCGGGTTTGTTCTTCGGACTGCGCATGCGCGGGTTTGTTCGGACTGCGCATGCGCGGGTTTGTTCGGACTGCGCATGCGCGGGTTTGTTCGGACTGCGCATGCGCGGGTTTGTTCGGACTGCGCATGCTCGAGTTTGTTCGGACTGCGCATACGCAGGTTTGTTCGGACTGCGCATGCATGGGAAAAAAGCCGCGCATGCGCAGTCCAAAAAACTCATAATAACCGCTATTTTGGCCTCATAATAACCGCTATATAAACGCTATATTGACCTGATAATAACTGCTATTTTGTCCTCATAATAACCGCTATATTGACCTCATAATAACCGCTATATTGACTCATAATAACCGTTATTTTGGCCTAATAATTACCGCTATTTTGACTGCGCATGCGCAGTCCGAAAAAAGCCGCGCATGCGCAGTCCAAAAAACTCATAATAACCGCTATTTTCGCCTCATAATAACCGCTATATAAACGGTCTATTGACCTGATAATAACTGCTATTTTGTCCTCATAAATAACCGCTATATTGACATGATAATAACTGCGATTTTGGCCTCATAATAACCGCTATAATGACCTCTTTTCGGTATTTTTCGGACTACAAAATAGCGGTTATTATGAGTTCAAAATAACGGTTATGAGGTCAAAATAGCGGTTATTATGAGGTCAATATAGCGGTTATTACGAGGACAAAATAGCAGTTATTATCAGGTCAATATAGCGTTTATATAGCGGTTATTATGAGGCCGAAATAGCGGTTATTATGAGTTTTTTGGACTGCGCATGCGCGGCTTTTTTCCCGCGCATGCGCAGTCCGAACAAACCCGCGCATGCGCAGTCCGAACAAACCTGCGCATGCGCAGTCCGAACAAACCGCGCATGCGCAGTACGAACAAACCCGCGCATGCGCAGTCCGAACAAACCCGCGCATGCGCAGTCCGTTTGTTTGTACTGCGCATGCGCGGGTTTGTTCTTCGGACTGCGCATGCGCGGGTTTGTTCGTACTGCGCATGCGCGGGGTTGTTCGGACTGCGCATGCGCGGGTTTGTTCGGACTGCGCATGCGCGGGTTTGTTCGGACTGCGCATGCTCGAGTTTGTTCGGACTGCGCATACGCAGGTTTGTTCGGACTGCGCATGCATGGGAAAAAAGCCGCGCATGCGCAGTCCAAAAAACTCATAATAACCGCTATTTTGGCCTCATAATAACCGCTATATAAACGCTATATTGACCTGATAATAACTGCTATTTTGTCCTCATAATAACCGCTATATTGACCTCATAATAACCGCTATATTGACTCATAATAACCGTTATTTTGGCCTAATAATTACCGCTATTTTGACTGCGCATGCGCAGTCCGAAAAAAGCCGCGCATGCGCAGTCCAAAAAACTCATAATAACCGCTATTTTCGCCTCATAATAACCGCTATATAAACGCTATATTGACATGATAATAACTGCGATTTTGGCCTCATAATAACCGCTATATAAACGCTATATTGACCTGATAATAACAGAATAGCAGTATAATAATACAAAATAGCAGTATTTTGTCCTCATAATAACCGCTATATTGACATGATAATAACTGCGATTTTGGCCTCATAATAACCGCTATAATGACCTCTTTTCGGTATTTTTCGGACTACAAAATAGCGGTTATTATGAGTTCAAAATAACGGTTATTATGAGGTCAAAATAGCGGTTATTATGAGGTCAATATAGCGGTTATTACGAGGACAAAATAGCAGTTATTATCAGGTCAATATAGCGTTTATATAGCGGTTATTATGAGGCCGAAATAGCGGTTATTATGAGTTTTTTGGACTGCGCATGCGCGGCTTTTTTCCCGCGCATGCGCAGTCCGAACAAACCCGCGCAGTCCGAACAAACCTGCGCATGCGCAGTCCGAACAAACCGCGCATGCGCAGTACGAACAAACCCGCGCATGCGCAGTCCGAACAAACCCGCGCATGCGCAGTCCGTTTGTTTGTACTGCGCATGCGCGGGTTTGTTCTTCGGACTGCGCATGCGCGGGTTTGTTCGTACTGCGCATGCGCGGGTTTGTTCGGACTGCGCATGCGCGGGTTTGTTCGGACTGCGCATGCGCGGGTTTGTTCGGACTGCGCATGCTCGAGTTTGTTCGGACTGCGCATACGCAGGTTTGTTCGGACTGCGCATGCATGGGAAAAAAGCCGCGCATGCGCAGTCCAAAAAACTCATAATAACCGCTATTTTGGCCTCATAATAACCGCTATATAAACGCTATATTGACCTGATAATAACTGCTATTTTGTCCTCATAATAACCGCTATATTGACCTCATAATAACCGCTATATTGACTCATAATAACCGTTATTTTGGCCTAATAATTACCGCTATTTTGACTGCGCATGCGCAGTCCGAAAAAAGCCGCGCATGCGCAGTCCAAAAAACTCATAATAACCGCTATTTTGGCCTCATAATAACCGCTATATAAACGCTATATTGACCTGATAATAACTGCTATTTTGTCCTCATAATAACCGCTATATTGACATGATAATAACTGCGATTTTGGCCTCATAATAACCGCTATAATGACCTCTTTTCGGCATTTTTCGGACTACAAAATAGCGGTTATGAGTTCAAAATAACGGTTATTATGAGGTCAAAATAGCGGTTATTATGAGGTCAATATAGCGGTTATTACGAGGACAAAATAGCAGTTATTATCAGGTCAATATAGCGTTTATATAGCGGTTATTATGAGGCCGAAATAGCGGTTATTATGAGTTTTTTGGACTGCGCATGCGCGGCTTTTTTCCCGCGCATGCGCAGTCCGAACAAACCCGCGCATGCGCAGTCCGAACAAACCTGCGCATGCGCAGTCCGAACAAACCAGCGCATGCGCAGTACGAACAAACCCGCGCATGCGCAGTCCGAACAAACCCGCGCATGCGCAGTCCGTTTGTTTGTACTGCGCATGCGCGGGTTTGTTCTTCGGACTGCGCATGCGCGGGTTTGTTCGTACTGCGCATGCGCGGGTTTGTTCGGACTGCGCATGCGCGAGTTTGTTCGGACTGCGCATACGCGGGTTTGTTCGGACTGCGCATGCATGGGAAAAAAGCCGCGCATGCGCGGTCCAAAAAACTCATAATAACCGCTATTTTGGCCTCATAATAACCGCTATATAAACGCTATATTGACCTGATAATAACTGCTATTTTGTCCTCATAATAACCGTTATATTGACCTCATAATAACCGCTATATTGACTCATAATAACCGTTATTTTGGCCTAATAATTAGCGCTATTTTGACTGCGCATGCGCAGTCCGAAAAAAGCCGCGCATGCGCAGTCCAAAAAACTCATAATAACCGCTATTTTGGCCTCATAATAACCGCTATATAAACGCTATATTGACCTGATAATAACTGCTATTTTGTCCTGATAATAACCGCTATATTGACATGAACATAAGGAAGTGCAGCAATGGCATCTTCCAGATCATGCCCATTTATCAATGTGACAAGTCATTCAAGCCGCTTAATAAGAGAGTCGAAGGAAAGAGACATTATTTCTATACTCCAACCGAATTTAAATTCCTGCTAAATACCAACTTCTTGTAAGATATATATTTTATATAACTAGAGGTTTGTGTTAAATTTTTATGTAAATAATTAGCAGTAACCGCTATAATGACCTCTTTTCGGCATTTTTCGGACTACAAAATAGCGGTTATTATGAGTTCAAAATAACGGTTGTTATGAGGTCAAAATAGCGGTTATTATGAGGTCAATATAGCGGTTATTACGAGGACAAAATAGCAGTTATTATCAGGTCAATATAGCGTTTATATAGCGGTTATTATGAGGCCGAAATAGCGGTTATTATGAGTTTTTTTGGACTGCGCATGCGCGGCTTTTTTCCCGCGCATGCGCAGTCCGAACAAACCCGCGCATGCGCAGTCCGAACAAACCTGCGCATGCGCAGTCCGAACAAACCCGCGCATGCGCAGTACGAACAAACCCGCGCATGCGCAGTCCGAACAAACCCGCGCATGCGCAGTCCGTTTGTTTGTACTGCGCATGCGCGGGTTTGTTCTTCGGACTGCGCATGCGCGGGTTTGTTCGTACTGCGCATGCGCGGGTTTGTTCGGACTGCGCATGCGCGGGTTTGTTCGGACTGCGCATGCGCGGGTTTGTTCGGACTGCGCATGCTCGAGTTTGTTCGGACTGCGCATGCTCGAGTTTGTTCGGACTGCGCATACGCAGGTTTGTTCGGACTGCGCATGCATGGGAAAAAAGCCGCGCATGCGCAGTCCAAAAAACTCATAATAACCGCTATTTTGGCCTCATAATAACCGCTATATAAACGCTATATTGACCTAATAATAACTGCTATTTTGTCCTCATAATAACCGCTATATTGACCTCATAATAACCGCTATATTGACTCATAATAACCGGTTATTTTGGCCTAATAATTACCGCTATTTTGACTGCGCATGCGCAGTCCGAAAAAAGCCGCGCATGCGCAGTCCAAAAAACTCATAATAACCGCTATTTTGGCTTCATAATAACCGCTATATAAACGCTATATTGACCTGATAATAACTGCTATTTTGTCCTCATAATAACCGCTATATTGACATGATAATAACTGCGATTTTGGCCTCATAATAACCGCTATAATGACCTCTTTTCGGCATTTTTCGGACTACAAAATAGCGGTTATTATGAGTTCAAAATAACGGTTATTATGAGGTCAAAATAGCGGTTATTATGAGGTCAATATAGCGGTTATTACGAGGACAAAATAGCAGTTATTATCAGGTCAATATAGCGTTTATATAGCGGTTATTATGAGGCCGAAATAGCGGTTATTATGAGTTTTTTGGACTGCGCATGCGCGGCTTTTTTCCCGCGCATGCGCAGTTCGAACAAACCCGCGCATGCGCAGTCCGAACAAACCTGCGCATGCGCAGTCCGAACAAACCCGCGCATGCGCAGTACGAACAAACCCGCGCATGCGCAGTCCGAACAAACCCGGGCCTGCGCAGTCCGTTTGTTTGTACTGCGCATGCGCGGGTTTGTTCTTCGGACTGCGCATGCGCGGGTTTGTTCGTACTGCGCATGCGCGGTTTGTTCGGACTGCGCATGCGCGGGTTTGTTCGGACTGCGCATGCGCGGGTTTGTTCGGACTGCGCATGCTCGAGTTTGTTCGGACTGCGCATACGCGGGTTTGTTCGGACTGCGCATGCATGGGAAAAAAGCCGCGCATGCGCAGTCCAAAAAACTCATAATAACCGCTATTTTGGCCTCATAATAACCGCTATATAAACGCTATATTGACCTGATAATAACTGCTATTTTGTCCTCATAATAACCGTTATATTGACCTCATAATAACCGCTATATTGACTCATAATAACCGTTATTTTGGCCTAATAATTACCGCTATTTTTGACTGCGCATGCGCAGTCCGAAAAAAGCCGCGCATGCGCAGTCCAAAAAACTCATAATAACCGCTATTTTGGCCTCATAATAAACCGCTATATAAACGCTATATTGACCTGATAATAACTGCTATTTTGTCCTGATAATAACCGCTATATTGACATGAACATAAGGAAGTGCAGCAATGGCATCTTCCAGATCATGCCCATTTATCAATGTGACAAGTCATTCAAGCCGCTTAATAAGAGAGTCGAAGGAAAGAGACATTATTTCTATACTCCAACCGAATTTAAATTCCTGCTAAATACCAACTTCTTGTAAGATATATATTTTATATAACTAGAGGTTTGTGTTAAATTTTTATGTAAATAATTAGCAGTAACCGCTATAATGACCTCTTTTCGGCATTTTTCGGACTACAAAATAGCGGTTATTATGAGTTCAAAATAACGGTTGTTATGAGGTCAAAATAGCGGTTATTATGAGGTCAATATAGCGGTTATTACGAGGACAAAATAGCAGTTATTATCAGGTCAATATAGCGTTTATATAGCGGTTATTATGAGGCCGAAATAGCGGTTATTATGAGTTTTTTGGACTGCGCATGCGCGGCTTTTTTCCCGCGCATGCGCAGTCCGAACAAACCCGCGCATGCGCAGTCCGAACAAACCTGCGCATGCGCAGTCCGAACAAACCCGCGCATGCGCAGTACGAACAAACCCGCGCATGCGCAGTCCGAACAAACCCGCGCATGCGCAGTCCGTTTGTTTGTACTGCGCATGCGCGGGTTTGTTCTTCGGACTGCGCATGCGCGGGTTTGTTCGTACTGCGCATGCGCGGGTTTGTTCGGACTGCGCATGCGCGGGTTTGTTCGGACTGCGCATGCGCGGGTTTGTTCGGACTGCGCATGCTCGAGTTTGTTCGGACTGCGCATGCTCGAGTTTGTTCGGACTGCGCATACGCAGGTTTGTTCGGACTGCGCATGCATGGGAAAAAAGCCGCGCATGCGCAGTCCAAAAAACTCATAATAACCGCTATTTTGGCCTCATAATAACCGCTATATAAACGCTATATTGACCTAATAATAACTGCTATTTTGTCCTCATAATAACCGCTATATTGACCTCATAATAACCGCTATATTGACTCATAATAACCGTTATTTTGGCCTAATAATTACCGCTATTTTGACTGCGCATGCGCAGTCCGAAAAAAGCCGCGCATGCGCAGTCCAAAAAACTCATAATAACCGCTATTTTGGCTTCATAATAACCGCTATATAAACGCTATATTGACCTGATAATAACTGCTATTTTGTCCTCATAATAACCGCTATATTGACATGATAATAACTGCGATTTTGGCCTCATAATAACCGCTATAATGACCTCTTTTCGGCATTTTTCGGACTACAAAATAGCGGTTATTATGAGTTCAAAATAACGGTTATTATGAGGTCAAAATAGCGGTTATTATGAGGTCAATATAGCGGTTATTACGAGGACAAAATAGCAGTTATTATCAGGTCAATATAGCGTTTATATAGCGGTTATTATGAGGCCGAAATAGCGGTTATTATGAGTTTTTTGGACTGCGCATGCGCGGCTTTTTTCCCGCGCATGCGCAGTTCGAACAAACCCGCGCATGCGCAGTCCGAACAAACCTGCGCAGTCCGAACAAACCCGCGCATGCGCAGTACGAACAAACCCGCGCATGCGCAGTCCGAACAAACCCGGGCATGCGCAGTCCGTTTGTTTGTACTGCGCATGCGCGGGTTTGTTCTTCGGACTGCGCATGCGCGGGTTTGTTCGTACTGCGCATGCGCGGTTTGTTCGGACTGCGCATGCGCGGGTTTGTTCGGACTGCGCATGCGCGGGTTTGTTCGGACTGCGCATGCTCGAGTTTGTTCGGAGTGCGCATACGCGGGTTTGTTCGGACTGCGCATGCATGGGAAAAAAGCCGCGCATGCGCAGTCCAAAAAAACTCATAATAACCGCTATTTTGGCCTCATAATAACCGCTATATAAACGCTATATTGACCTGATAATAACTGCTATTTTGTCCTCATAATAACCGTTATATTGACCTCATAATAACCGCTATATTGACTCATAATAACCGTTATTTTGGCCTAATAATTACCGCTATTTTGACTGCGCATGCGCAGTCCGAAAAAAGCCGCGCATGCGCAGTCCAAAAAACTCATAATAACCGCTATTTTGGCCTCATAATAACCGCTATATAAACGCTATATTGACCTGATAATAACTGCTATTTTGTCCTGATAATAACCGCTATATTGACATGAACATAAGGAAGTGCAGCAATGGCATCTTCCAGATCATGCCCATTTATCAATGTGACAAGTCATTCAAGCCGCTTAATAAGAGAGTCGAAGGAAAGAGACATTATTTCTATACTCCAACCGAATTTAAATTCCTGCTAAATACCAACTTCTTGTAAGATATATATTTTATATAACTAGAGGTTTGTGTTAAATTTTTATGTAAATAATTAGCAGTAACCGCTATAATGACCTCTTTTCGGCATTTTTCGGACTACAAAATAGCGGTTATTATGAGTTCAAAATAACGGTTGTTATGAGGTCAAAATAGCGGTTATTATGAGGTCAATATAGCGGTTATTACGAGGACAAAATAGCAGTTATTATCAGGTCAATATAGCGTTTATATAGCGGTTATTATGAGGCCGAAATAGCGGTTATTATGAGTTTTTTGGACTGCGCATGCGCGGCTTTTTTCCCGCGCATGCGCAGTCCGAACAAACCCGCGCATGCGCAGTCCGAACAAACCTGCGCATGCGCAGTCCGAACAAACCCGCGCATGCGCAGTACGAACAAACCCGCGCATGCGCAGTCCGAACAAACCCGCGCATGCGCAGTCCGTTTGTTTGTACTGCGCATGCGCGGGTTTGTTCTTCGGACTGCGCATGCGCGGGTTTGTTCGTACTGCGCATGCGCGGGTTTGTTCGGACTGCGCATGCGCGGGTTTGTTCGGACTGCGCATGCGCGGGTTTGTTCGGACTGCGCATGCTCGAGTTTGTTCGGACTGCGCATGCTCGAGTTTGTTCGGACTGCGCATACGCAGGTTTGTTCGGACTGCGCATGCATGGGAAAAAAGCCGCGCATGCGCAGTCCAAAAAACTCATAATAACCGCTATTTTGGCCTCATAATAACCGCTATATAAACGCTATATTGACCTAATAATAACTGCTATTTTGTCCTCATAATAACCGCTATATTGACCTCATAATAACCGCTATATTGACTCATAATAACCGTTATTTTGGCCTAATAATTACCGCTATTTTGACTGCGCATGCGCAGTCCGAAAAAAGCCGCGCATGCGCAGTCCAAAAAACTCATAATAACCGCTATTTTGGCTTCATAATAACCGCTATATAAACGCTATATTGACCTGATAATAACTGCTATTTTGTCCTCATAATAACCGCTATATTGACATGATAATAACTGCGATTTTGGCCTCATAATAACCGCTATAATGACCTCTTTTCGGCATTTTTCGGACTACAAAATAGCGGTTATTATGAGTTCAAAATAACGGTTATTATGAGGTCAAAATAGCGGTTATTATGAGGTCAATATAGCGGTTATTACGAGGACAAAATAGCAGTTATTATCAGGTCAATATAGCGTTTATATAGCGGTTATTATGAGGCCGAAATAGCGGTTATTATGAGTTTTTTGGACTGCGCATGCGCGGCTTTTTTCCCGCGCATGCGCAGTCCGAACAAACCCGCGCATGCGCAGTCCGAACAAACCCGCGCATGCGCAGTACGAACAAACCCGCCCATGCGCAGTCCGAACAAACCCGCGCATGCGCAGTCCGTTTGTTTGTACTGCGCATGCGCGGGTTTGTTCTTCGGACTGCGCATGCGCGGGTTTGTTCGGACTGCGCATGCGCGGGTTTGTTCGGACTGCGCATGCTCGAGTTTGTTCGGACTGCGCATACGCGGGTTTGTTCGGACTGCGCATGCATGGGAAAAAAGCCGCGCATGCGCAGTCCAAAAAACTCATAATAACCGCTATTTTGGCCTCATAATAACCGCTATATAAACGCTATATTGACCTAATAATAACTGCTATTTTGTCCTCATAATAACCGCTATATTGACCTCATAATAACCGCTATATTGACTCATAATAACCGTTATTTTGGCCTAATAATTACCGCCATTTTGACTGCGCATGCGCATGCGCAGTCCGAAAAAAGCCGCGCATGCGCAGTCCAAAAAACTCATAATAACCGCTATTTTGGCCTCATAATAACCGCTATATAAACGCTATATTGACCTGATAATAACTGCTATTTTGTCCTCATAATAACCGCTATATTGACATGATAATAACTGCGATTTTGGCCTCATAATAACCGCTATAATGACCTCTTTTCGGCATTTTTGGGACTACAAAATAGCGGTTATTATGAGTTCAAAATAACGGTTATTATGAGGTCAAAATAGCGGTTATTATGAGGTCAATATAGCGGTTATTACGAGGACAAAATAGCAGTTATTATCAGGTCAATATAGCGTTTATATAGCGGTTATTATGAGGCCGAAATAGCGGTTATTATGAGTTTTTTGGACTGCGCATGCGCGGCTTTTTTCCCGCGCATGCGCAGTTCGAACAAACCCGCGCATGCGCAGTCCGAACAAACCTGCGCATGCGCAGTCCGAACAAACCCGCGCATGCGCAGTACGAACAAACCCGCGCATGCGCAGTCCGAACAAACCCGGGCATGCGCAGTCCGTTTGTTTGTACTGCGCATGCGCGGGTTTGTTCTTCGGACTGCGCATGCGCGGGTTTGTTCGTACTGCGCATGCGCGGTTTGTTCGGACTGCGCATGCGCGGGTTTGTTCGGACTGCGCATGCGCGGGTTTGTTCGGACTGCGCATGCTCGAGTTTGTTCGGACTGCGCATACGCGGGTTTGTTCGGACTGCGCATGCATGGGAAAAAAGCCGCGCATGCGCAGTCCAAAAAACTCATAATAACCGCTATTTTGGCCTCATAATAACCGCTATATAAACGCTATATTGACCTGATAATAACTGCTATTTTGTCCTCATAATAACCGTTATATTGACCTCATAATAACCGCTATATTGACTCATAATAACCGTTATTTTGGCCTAATAATTACCGCTATTTTGACTGCGCATGCGCAGTCCGAAAAAAGCCGCGCATGCGCAGTCCAAAAAACTCATAATAACCGCTATTTTGGCCTCATAATAACCGCTATATAAACGCTATATTGACCTGATAATAACTGCTATTTTGTCCTGATAATAACCGCTATATTGACATGAACATAAGGAAGTGCAGCAATGGCATCTTCCAGATCATGCCCATTTATCAATGTGACAAGTCATTCAAGCCGCTTAATAAGAGAGTCGAAGGAAAGAGACATTATTTCTATACTCCAACCGAATTTAAATTCCTGCTAAATACCAACTTCTTGTAAGATATATATTTTATATAACTAGAGGTTTGTGTTAAATTTTTATGTAAATAATTAGCAGTAACCGCTATAATGACCTCTTTTCGGCATTTTTCGGACTACAAAATAGCGGTTATTATGAGTTCAAAATAACGGTTGTTATGAGGTCAAAATAGCGGTTATTATGAGGTCAATATAGCGGTTATTACGAGGACAAAATAGCAGTTATTATCAGGTCAATATAGCGTTTATATAGCGGTTATTATGAGGCCGAAATAGCGGTTATTATGAGTTTTTTGGACTGCGCATGCGCGGCTTTTTTCCCGCGCATGCGCAGTCCGAACAAACCCGCGCATGCGCAGTCCGAACAAGCCTGCGCATGCGCAGTCCGAACAAACCCGCGCATGCGCAGTACGAACAAACCCGCCCATGCGCAGTCCGAACAAACCCGCGCATGCGCAGTCCGTTTGTTTGTACTGCGCATGCGCGGGTTTGTTCTTCGGACTGCGCATGCGCGGGTTTGTTCGTACTGCGCATGCGCGGGTTTGTTCGGACTGCGCATGCGCGGGTTTGTTCGGACTGCGCATGCGCGGGTTTGTTCGGACTGCGCATGCTCGAGTTTGTTCGGATCTGCGCATGCTCGAGTTTGTTCGGACTGCGCATACGCAGGTTTGTTCGGACTGCGCATGCATGGGAAAAAAGCCGCGCATGCGCAGTCCAAAAAACTCATAATAACCGCTATTTTGGCCTCATAATAACCGCTATATAAACGCTATATTGACCTAATAATAACTGCTATTTTGTCCTCATAATAACCGCTATATTGACCTCATAATAACCGCTATATTGACTCATAATAACCGTTATTTTGGCCTAATAATTACCGCTATTTTGACTGCGCATGCGCAGTCCGAAAAAAAGCCGCGCATGCGCAGTCCAAAAAACTCATAATAACCGCTATTTTGGCTTCATAATAACCGCTATATAAACGCTATATTGACCTGATAATAACTGCTATTTTGTCCTCATAATAACCGCTATATTGACATGATAATAACTGCGATTTTGGCCTCATAATAACCGCTATAATGACCTCTTTTCGGCATTTTTCGGACTACAAAATAGCGGTTATTATGAGTTCAAAATAACGGTTATTATGAGGTCAAAATAGCGGTTATTATGAGGTCAATATAGCGGTTATTACGAGGACAAAATAGCAGTTATTATCAGGTCAATATAGCGTTTATATAGCGGTTATTATGAGGCCGAAATAGCGGTTATTATGAGTTTTTTGGACTGCGCATGCGCGGCTTTTTTCCCGCGCATGCGCAGTCCGAACAAACCTGCGCATGCGCAGTCCGAGCATGCGCAGTCCGTTTGTTTGTACTGCGCATGCGCGGGTTTGTTCTTCGGACTGCGCATGCGCGGGTTTGTTCGGACTGCGCATGCGCGGGTTTGTTCGGACTGCGCATACGCGGGTTTGTTCGGACTGCGCATGCATGGGAAAAAAGCCGCGCATGCGCAGTCCAAAAAACTCATAATAACCGCTATTTTGGCCTCATAATAACCGCTATATAAACGCTATATTGACCTAATAATAACTGCTATTTTGTCCTCATAACCGCTATATTGACCTCATAATAACCGCTATATTGACTCATAATAACCGTTATTTTGGCCTAATAATTACCGCTATTTTGACTGCGCATGCGCAGTCCGAAAAAAGCCGCGCATGCGCAGTCCAAAAAACTCATAATAACCGCTATTTTGGCCTCATAATAACCGCTATATAAACGCTATATTGACCTGATAATAACTGCTATTTTGTCCTCATAATAACCGCTATATTGACATGATAATAACTGCGATTTTGGCCTCATAATAACCGCTATAATGACCTCTTTTCGGCATTTTTGGGACTACAAAATAGCGGTTATTATGAGTTCAAAATAACGGTTATTATGAGGTCAAAATAGCGGTTATTATGAGGTCAATATAGCGGTTATTACGAGGACAAAATAGCAGTTATTATCAGGTCAATATAGCGTTTATATAGCGGTTATTATGAGGCCGAAATAGCGGTTATTATGAGTTTTTTGGACTGCGCATGCGCGGCTTTTTTCCCGCGCATGCGCAGTTCCGAACAAACCCGCGCATGCGCAGTCCGAACAAACCTGCGCATGCGCAGTCCGAACAAACCCGCGCATGCGCAGTACGAACAAACCCGCGCATGCGCAGTCCGAACAAACCCGGGCATGCGCAGTCCGTTTGTTTGTACTGCGCATGCGCGGGTTTGTTCTTCGGACTGCGCGTTTGTTCGTACTGCGCATGCGCGGGTTTGTTCGGACTGCGCATGCGCGGGTTTGTTCGGATCTGCGCATGCTCGAGTTTGTTCGGACTGCGCATACGCGGGTTTGTTCGGACTGCGCATGCATGGGAAAAAAGCCGCGCATGCGCAGTCCAAAAAACTCATAATAACCGCTATTTTGGCCTCATAATAACCGCTATATAAACGCTATATTGACCTGATAATAACTGCTATTTTGTCCTCATAATAACCGTTATATTGACCTCATAATAACCGCTATATTGACTCATAATAACCGTTATTTTGGCCTAATAATTACCGCTATTTTGACTGCGCATGCGCAGTCCGAAAAAAGCCGCGCATGCGCAGTCCAAAAAACTCATAATAACCGCTATTTTTGGCCTCATAATAACCGCTATATAAACGCTATATTGACCTGATAATAACTGCTATTTTGTCCTGATAATAACCGCTATATTGACATGAACATAAGGAAGTGCAGCAATGGCATCTTCCAGATCATGCCCATTTATCAATGTGACAAGTCATTCAAGCCGCTTAATAAGAGAGTCGAAGGAAAGAGACATTATTTCTATACTCCAACCGAATTTAAATTCCTGCTAAATACCAACTTCTTGTAAGATATATATTTTATATAACTAGAGGTTTGTGTTAAATTTTTATGTAAATAATTAGCAGTAACCGCTATAATGACCTCTTTTCGGCATTTTTCGGACTACAAAATAGCGGTTATTATGAGTTCAAAATAACGGTTGTTATGAGGTCAAAATAGCGGTTATTATGAGGTCAATATAGCGGTTATTACGAGGACAAAATAGCAGTTATTATCAGGTCAATATAGCGTTTATATAGCGGTTATTATGAGGCCGAAATAGCGGTTATTATGAGTTTTTTGGACTGCGCATGCGCGGCTTTTTTCCTGCGCATGCGCAGTCCGAACAAACCCGCGCATGCGCAGTCCGAACAAACCTGCGCATGCGCAGTCCGAACAAACCCGCGCATGCGCAGTACGAACAAACCCGCGCATGCGCAGTCCGAACAAACCCGCGCATGCGCAGTCCGTTTGTTTGTACTGCGCATGCGCGGGTTTGTTCTTCGGACTGCGCATGCGCGGGTTTGTTCGTACTGCGCATGCGCGGGTTTGTTCGGACTGCGCATGCGCGGGTTTGTTCGGACTGCGCATGCGCGGGTTTGTTCGGACTGCGCATGCTCGAGTTTGTTCGGACTGCGCATGCTCGAGTTTGTTCGGACTGCGCATACGCAGGTTTGTTCGGACTGCGCATGCATGGGAAAAAGCCGCGCATGCGCAGTCCAAAAAACTCATAATAACCGCTATTTTGGCCTCATAATAACCGCTATATAAACGCTATATTGACCTAATAATAACTGCTATTTTGTCCTCATAATAACCGCTATATTGACCTCATAATAACCGCTATATTGACTCATAATAACCGTTATTTTGGCCTAATAATTACCGCTATTTTGACTGCGCATGCGCAGTCCGAAAAAAGCCGCGCATGCGCAGTCCAAAAAAACTCATAATAACCGCTATTTTGGCTTCATAATAACCGCTATATAAACGCTATATTGACCTGATAATAACTGCTATTTTGTCCTCATAATAACCGCTATATTGACATGATAATAACTGCGATTTTGGCCTCATAATAACCGCTATAATGACCTCTTTTCGGCATTTTTCGGACTACAAAATAGCGGTTATTATGAGTTCAAAATAACGGTTATTATGAGGTCAAAATAGCGGTTATTATGAGGTCAATATAGCGGTTATTACGAGGACAAAATAGCAGTTATTATCAGGTCAATATAGCGTTTATATAGCGGTTATTATGAGGCCGAAATAGCGGTTATTATGAGTTTTTTGGACTGCGCATGCGCGGCTTTTTTCCCGCGCATGCGCAGTCCGAACAAACCTGCGCGCGCATGCGCAGTCCGAACAAGCGCATGCGCAGTCCGTTTGTTTGTACTGCGCATGCGCGGGTTTGTTCTTCGGACTGCGCATGCGCGGGTTTGTTCGGACTGCGCATGCGCGGGTTTGTTCGGACTGCGCATACGCGGGTTTGTTCGGACTGCGCATGCATGGGAAAAAAGCCGCGCATGCGCAGTCCAAAAAACTCATAATAACCGCTATTTTGGCCTCATAATAACCGCTATATAAACGCTATATTGACCTAATAATAACTGCTATTTTGTCCTCATAATAACCGCTATATTGACCTCATAATAACCGCTATATTGACTCATAATAACCGTTATTTTGGCCTAATAATTACCGCTATTTTGACTGCGCATGCGCAGTCCGAAAAAAGCCGCGCATGCGCAGTCCAAAAAACTCATAATAACCGCTATTTTGGCTTCATAATAACCGCTATATAAACGCTATATTGACCTGATAATAACTGCTATTTTGTCCTCATAATAACCGCTATATTGACATGATAATAACTGCGATTTTGGCCTCATAATAACCGCTATAATGACCTCTTTTCGGCATTTTTGGGACTACAAAATAGCGGTTATTATGAGTTCAAAATAACGGTTATTATGAGGTCAAAATAGCGGTTATTATGAGGTCAATATAGCGGTTATTACGAGGGACAAAATAGCAGTTATTATCAGGTCAATATAGCGTTTATATAGCGGTTATTATGAGGCCGAAATAGCGGTTATTATGAGTTTTTTGGACTGCGCATGCGCGGCTTTTTTCCCGCGCATGCGCAGTTCGAACAAACCCGCGCATGCGCAGTCCGAACAAACCTGCGCATGCGCAGTCCGAACAAACCCGCGCATGCGCAGTACGAACAACCCCGCGCATGCGCAGTCCGAACAAACCCGGGCATGCGCAGTCCGTTTGTTTGTACTGCGCATGCGCGGGTTTGTTCTTCGGACTGCGCGTTTGTTCGGACTGCGCATGCGCGGGTTTGTTCGGACTGCGCATGCGCGGGTTTGTTCGGACTGCGCATGCTCGAGTTTGTTCGGACTGCGCATACGCGGGTTTGTTCGGACTGCGCATGCATGGGAAAAAAGCCGCGCATGCGCAGTCCAAAAAACTCATAATAACCGCTATTTTGGCCTCATAATAACCGCTATATAAACGCTATATTGACCTGATAATAACTGCTATTTTGTCCTCATAATAACCGTTATATTGACCTCATAATAACCGCTATATTGACTCATAATAACCGTTATTTTGGCCTAATAATTACCGCTATTTTGACTGCGCATGCGCAGTCCGAAAAAAGCCGCGCATGCGCAGTCCAAAAAACTCATAATAACCGCTATTTTGGCCTCATAATAACCGCTATATAAACGCTATATTGACCTGATAATAACTGCTATTTTGTCCTGATAATAACCGCTATATTGACATGAACATAAGGAAGTGCAGCAATGGCATCTTCCAGATCATGCCCATTTATCAATGTGACAAGTCATTCAAGCCGCTTAATAAGAGAGTCGAAGGAAAGAGACATTATTTCTATACTCCAACCGAATTTAAATTCCTGCTAAATACCAACTTCTTGTAAGATATATATTTTATATAACTAGAGGTTTGTGTTAAATTTTTATGTAAATAATTAGCAGTAACCGCTATAATGACCTCTTTTCGGCATTTTTTCGGACTACAAAATAGCGGTTATTATGAGTTCAAAATAACGGTTGTTATGAGGTCAAAATAGCGGTTATTATGAGGTCAATATAGCGGTTATTACGAGGACAAAATAGCAGTTATTATCAGGTCAATATAGCGTTTATATAGCGGTTGAGGCCGAAATAGCGGTTATTATGAGTTTTTGGACTGCGCATGCGCGGCTTTTCTCCTGCGCATGCGCAGTCCGAACAAACCCGCGCATGCGCAGTCCGAACAAACCTGCGCATGCGCAGTCCGAACAAACCCGCGCATGCGCAGTACGAACAAACCCGCGCATGCGCAGTCCGAACAAACCCGCGCATGCGCAGTCCGTTTGTTTGTACTGCGCATGCGCGGGTTTGTTCTTCGGACTGCGCATGCGCGGGTTTGTTCGTACTGCGCATGCGCGGGTTTGTTCGTACTGCGCATGCGCGGGTTTGTTCGGACTGCGCATGCGCGGGTTTGTTCGGACTGCGCATGCTCGAGTTTGTTCGGACTGCGCATGCTCGAGTTTGTTCGGACTGCGCATACGCAGGTTTGTTCGGACTGCGCATGCATGGGAAAAAAGCCGCGCATGCGCAGTCCAAAAAACTCATAATAACCGCTATTTTGGCCTCATAATAACCGCTATATAAACGCTATATTGACCTAATAATAACTGCTATTTTGTCCTCATAATAACCGCTATATTGACCTCATAATAACCGCTATATTGACTCATAATAACCGTTATTTTGGCCTAATAATTACCGCTATTTTGACTGCGCATGCGCAGTCCGAAAAAAAGCCGCGCATGCGCAGTCCAAAAAACTCATAATAACCGCTATTTTGGCTTCATAATAACCGCTATATAAACGCTATATTGACCTGATAATAACTGCTATTTTGTCCTCATAATAACCGCTATATTGACATGATAATAACTGCGATTTTGGCCTCATAATAACCGCTATAATGACCTCTTTTCGGCATTTTTTCGGACTACAAAATAGCGGTTATTATGAGTTCAAAATAACGGTTATTATGAGGTCAAAATAGCGGTTATTATGAGGTCAATATAGCGGTTATTACGAGGACAAAATAGCAGTTATTATCAGGTCAATATAGCGTTTATATAGCGGTTATTATGAGGCCGAAATAGCGGTTATTATGAGTTTTTTGGACTGCGCATGCGCGGCTTTTTTCCCGCGCATGCGCAGTCCGAACAAACCTGCGCATGCGCAGTCCGAACAAACCCGCGCATGCGCAGTACGAACAAACCCGCGCATGCGCAGTCCGAACAAACCCGCGCATGCGCAGTCCGTTTGTTTGTACTGCGCATGCGCGGGTTTGTTCTTCGGACTGCGCATGCGCGGGTTTGTTCGGACTGCGCATGCGCGGGTTTGTTCGGACTGCGCATGCTCGAGTTTGTTCGGACTGCGCATACGCGGGTTTGTTCGGACTGCGCATGCATGGGAAAAAAGCCGCGCATGCGCAGTCCAAAAAACTCATAATAACCGCTATTTTGGCCTCATAATAACCGCTATATAAACGCTATATTGACCTAATAATAACTGCTATTTTGTCCTCATAATAACCGCTATATTGACCTCATAATAACCGCTATATTGACTCATAATAACCGTTATTTTGGCCTAATAATTACCGCTATTTTGACTGCGCATGCGCAGTCCGAAAAAAGCCGCGCATGCGCAGTCCAAAAAACTCATAATAACCGCTATTTTGGCTTCATAATAACCGCTATATAAACGCTATATTGACCTGATAATAACTGCTATTTTGTCCTCATAATAACCGCTATATTGACATGATAATAACTGCGATTTTGGCCTCATAATAACCGCTATAATGACCTCTTTTCGGCATTTTTCGGACTACAAAATAGCGGTTATTATGAGTTCAAAATAACGGTTATTATGAGGTCAAAATAGCGGTTATTATGAGGTCAATATAGCGGTTATTACGAGGACAAAATAGCAGTTATTATCAGGTCAATATAGCGTTTATATAGCGGTTATTATGAGGCCGAAATAGCGGTTATTATGAGTTTTTTGGACTGCGCATGCGCGGCTTTTTTCCCGCGCATGCGCAGTCCGAACAAACCTGCGCATGCGCAGTCCGAACAAACCCGCGCATGCGCAGTACGAACAAACCCGCGCATGCGCAGTCCGAACAAACCCGCGCATGCGCAGTTCGTTTGTTTGTACTGCGCATGCGCGGGTTTGTTCTTCGGACTGCGCATGCGCGGGTTTGTTCGGACTGCGCATGCGCGGGTTTGTTCGGACTGCGCATGCTCGAGTTTGTTCGGACTGCGCATACGCGGGTTTGTTCGGACTGCGCATGCATGGGAAAAAAGCCGCGCATGCGCAGTCCAAAAAACTCATAATAACCGCTATTTTGGCCTCATAATAACCGCTATATAAACGCTATATTGACCTAATAATAACTGCTATTTTGTCCTCATAATAACCGCTATATTGACCTCATAATAACCGCTATATTGACTCATAATAACCGTTATTTTGGCCTAATTATTACCGCTATTTTGACTGCGCATGCGCAGTCCGAAAAAAGCCGCGCATGCGCAGTCCAAAAAACTCATAATAACCGCTATTTTGGCCTCATGATAACCGCTATATAAACGCTATATTGACCTGATAATAACTGCTATTTTGTCCTCATAATAACCGCTATATTGACATGATAATAACTGCGATTTTGGCCTCATAATAACCGCTATAATGACCTCTTTTCGGCATTTTTCGGACTACAAAATAGCGGTTATTATGAGTTCAAAATAACGGTTATTATGAGGTCAAAATAGCGGTTATTATGAGGTCAATATAGCGGTTATTACGAGGACAAAATAGCAGTTATTATCAGGTCAATATAGCGTTTATATAGCGGTTATTATGAGGCCGAAATAGCGGTTATTATGAGTTTTTTGGACTGCGCATGCGCGGCTTTTTTCCCGCGCATGCGCAGTCCGAACAAACCTGCGCATGCGCAGTCCGAACAAACCCGCGCATGCGCAGTACGAACAAACCCGCGCATGCGCAGTCCGAACAAACCCGCGCATGCGCAGTCCGTTTGTTTGTACTGCGCATGCGCGGGTTTGTTCTTCGGACTGCGCATGCGCGGGTTTGTTCGGACTGCGCATGCGCGGGTTTGTTCGGACTGCGCATGCTCGAGTTTGTTCGGACTGCGCATACGCGGGTTTGTTCGGACTGCGCATGCATGGGAAAAAAGCCGCGCATGCGCAGTCCAAAAAACTCATAATAACCGCTATTTTGGCCTCATAATAACCGCTATATAAACGCTATATTGACCTAATAATAACTGCTATTTTGTCCTCATAATAACCGCTATATTGACCTCATAATAACCGCTATATTGACTCATAATAACCGTTATTTTGGCCTAATTATTACCGCTATTTTGACTGCGCATGCGCAGTCCGAAAAAAGCCGCGCATGCGCAGTCCAAAAAACTCATAATAAACCGCTATTTTGGCCTCATGATAACCGCTATATAAACGCTATATTGACCTGATAATAACTGCTATTTTGTCCTCATAATAACCGCTATATTGACATGATAATAACTGCGATTTTGGCCTCATAATAACCGCTATAATGACCTCTTTTCGGCATTTTTCGGACTACAAAATAGCGGTTATTATGAGTTCAAAATAACGGTTATTATGAGGTCAAAATAGCGGTTATTATGAGGTCAATATAGCGGTTATTACGAGGACAAAATAGCAGTTATTATCAGGTCAATATAGCGTTCATATAGCGGTTATTATGAGGCCGAAATAGCGGTTATTATGAGTTTTTTGGACTGCGCATGCGCGGCTTTTTTCCCGCGCATGCGCAGTCCGAACAAACCCGCGCATGCGCAGTCCGTACAAACCTGCGCATGCGCAGTCCGAACAAACCCGCGCATGCGCAGTACGAACAAACCCGCGCATGCGCAGTCCGAACAAACCCGCGCATGCGCAGTCCGTTTGTTTGTACTGCGCATGCGCGGGTTTGTTCTTCGGACTGCGCATGCGCGGGTTTGTTCGTACTGCGCATGCGCGGGTTTGTTCGGACTGCGCATACGCGGGTTTGTTCGGACTGCGCATGCATGGGGAAAAAGCCGCGCATGCGCAGTCCAAAAAACTCATAATAACCGCTATTTTGGCCTCATAATAACCGCTATATAAACGCTATATTGACCTAATAATAACTGCTATTTTGTCCTCATAATAACCGCTATATTGACCTCATAATAACCGCTATATTGACTCATAATAACCGTTATTTTGGCCTAATTATTACCGCTATTTTGACTGCGCATGCGCAGTCCGAAAAAAGCCGCGCATGCGCAGTCCAAAAAACTCATAATAACCGCTATTTTGGCCTCATGATAACCGCTATATAAACGCTATATTGACCTGATAATAACTGCTATTTTGTCCTCATAATAACCGCTATATTGACATGATAATAACTGCGATTTTGGCCTCATAATAACCGCTATAATGACCTCTTTTCGGCATTTTTCGGACTACAAAATAGCGGTTATTATGAGTTCAAAATAACGGTTATTATGAGGTCAAAATAGCGGTTATTATGAGGTCAATATAGCGGTTATTACGAGGACAAAATAGCAGTTATTATCAGGTCAATATAGCGTTCATATAGCGGTTATTATGAGGCCGAAATAGCGGTTATTATGAGTTTTTTGGACTGCGCATGCGCGGCTTTTTTCCCGCGCATGCGCAGTCCGAACAAACCCGCGCATGCGCAGTCCGTACAAACCTGCGCATGCGCAGTCCGAACAAACCCGCGCATGCGCAGTACGAACAAACCCGCGCATGCGCAGTCCGAATAAACCCGCGCATGCGCAGTCCGTTTGTTTGTACTGCGCATGCGCGGGTTTGTTCTTCGGACTGCGCATGCGCGGGTTTGTTCGTACTGCGCATGCGCGGGTTTGTTCGTACTGCGCATGCGCGGGTTTGTTCGGACTGCGCATGCGCGGGTTTGTTCGGACTGCGCATGCTCGAGTTTGTTCGGACTGCGCATACGCGGGTTTGTTCGGACTGCGCATGCATGGGAAAAAAGCCGCGCATGCGCGGTCCAAAAAACTCATAATAACCGCTATTTTGGCCTCATAATAACCGCTATATAAACGCTATATTGACCTGATAATAACTGCTATTTTGTCCTCATAATAACCGCTATGTTGACCTCATAATAACCGCTATATTGACTCATAATAACGGTTATTTTGGCCTAATAATTACCGCTATTTTGACTGCGCATGCGCAGTCCGAAAAAAGCCGCGCATGCGCAGTCCAAAAAACTGATAATAACCGCTATTTTCGCCTCATAATAACCGCTATATAAACGCTATATTGACCTGATAATAACTGCTATTTTGTCCTCATAATAACCGCTATATTGACATGATAATAACTGCGATTTTGGCCTCATAATAACCGCTATAATGACCTCTTTTCGGTATTTTTCGGACTACAAAATAGCGGTTATTATGAGTTCAAAATAACGGTTATTATGAGGTCAAAATAGCGGTTATTATGAGGTCAATATAGCGGTTATTATGAGGACAAAATAGCAGTTATTATCAGGTCAATATAGCGTTTATATAGCGGTTATTATGAGGCCGAAATAGCGGTTATTATGAGTTTTTTGGACTGCGCATGCGCGGCTTTTTTCCCGCGCATGCGCAGTCCGAACAAACCCGCGCATGCGCAGTCCGAACAAGCCTGCGCATGCGCAGTACGAACAAACCAGCGCATGCGCAGTACGAACAAACCAGCGCATGCGCAGTCCGAATAAACCCGCGCGTGCGCAGTCCGTTTGTTTGTACTGCGCATGCGCGGGTTTGTTCTTCGGACTGCGCATGCGCGGGTTTGTTCGTACTGCGCATGCGCGGGTTTGTTCGTACTGCGCATGCGCGGGTTTGTTCGGACTGCGCATGCGCGGGTTTGTTCGGACTGCGCATGCTCGAGTTTGTTCGGACTGCGCATACGCGGGTTTGTTCGGACTGCGCATGCATGGGAAAAAAGCCGCGCATGCGCAGTCCAAAAAACTCATAATAACCGCTATTTTGGCCTCATAATAACCGCTATATAAACGCTATATTGACCTGATAATAACTGCTATTTTGTCCTCATAATAACCGCTATGTTGACCTCATAATAACCGCTATATTGACTCATTATAACCGTTATTTTGGCCTAATAATTACCGCTATTTTTCTGCGCATGCGCAGTCCGAAAAAAGCCGCGCATGCGCAGTCCAAAAAACTCATAACCGCTATTTTCGCCTCATAATAACCGCTATATAAACGCTATATTGACCTGATAATAACTGCTATTTTGTCCTCATAATAACCGCTATATTGACATGATAATAACTGCGATTTTGGCCTCATAATAACCGCTATAATGACCTCTTTTCGGCATTTTTCGGACTACAAAATAGCGGTTATTATGAGGTCAAAATAGCGGTTATTATGACGTCAATATAGCGGTTATTATGAGGACAAAATAGCAGTTATTATCAGGTCAATATAGCGTTTATATAGCGGTTATTATGAGGCCGAAATAGCGGTTATTATGAGTTTTTTGGACTGCGCATGCGCGGCTTTTTTCCCGCGCATTTTTCCCGCGCATGCGCAGTCCGAACAAACCCGCGCATGCTCAGTCCGAACAAACCTGCGCATGCGCAGTCCGAACAAACCAGCGCATGCGCAGTCCGAATAAACCCGCGCATGCGCAGTCCGTTTGTTTGTACTGCGCATGCGCGGGTTTGTTATTCGGACTGCGCATACACGGGTTTGTTCATACCGCGCATGCGCGGGTTTGTTCGGACTGCGCATGCGCGGGTTTGTTCGGACTGCGCATACGCGGGTTTGTTCGGACTGCGCATGCGCATGAAAAAAGCCGCGCATGCGCAGTCCAAAAAACTCATAATAACCGCTATTTTGGCCTCATAATAACCGCTATATAAACGCTATATTGACCTGATAATAACTGCTATTTTGTCCTCATAATAACCGCTATATTGACATGATAATAACTGCGATTTTGGCGTCATAATAACCGCTATAATGACCTCTTTTCGGCATTTTTCGGACTACAAAATAGCGATTATTATGAGTTCAAAATAACGGTTATTATGAGGTCAAAATAGCGGTTATTATGAGGTCAATCTAGCGGTTATTACGAGGACAAAATAGCAGTTATTATCACGTCAATATAGCGTTTATATAGCGGTTATTATGAGGCCGAAATAGCGGTTATTATGAGTTTTTTGGACTGCGCATGCGCGGCTTTTTTCCCGCGCATGCGCAGTCCGAACAAACCCGCGCATGCGCAGTCCGAACAAACCCGCGCATGCGCAGTCCGAACAAGCCTGCGCATGCGCAGTCCGAACAAACCCGCGCATGCGCAGTCCGAACAAACCCGCGCATGCGCAGTCCGTTTGTTTGTACTGCGCATGCGCGGGTTTGTTCGTACTGCGCATGCGCGGGTTTGTTCGAACTGCGCATGCTCGGGAAAAAAGCCGCGCATGCGCAGTCCAAAAAACTCATAATAACCGCTATTTTGGCCTCATAATAACCGCTATATAAACGCTATATTGACCTGATAATAACTGCTATTTTGTCCTCATAATAACCGCTATGTTGACCTCATAATAACCGCTATATTGACTCATAATAACCGTTATTTTTGCCTAATAATTACCGCTATTTTGACTGCGCATGCGCAGTCCGAAAAAAGCCGCGCATGCGCAGTCCAAAAAACTCATAATAACCGCTATTTTCGCCTCATAATAACCGCTATATAAACGCTATATTGACCTGATAATAACTGCTATTTTGTCCTCATAATAACCGCTATATTGACATGATAATAACTGCGATTTCGGCCTCATAATTTGGCCTCAGTCCGAACAAACCCGCGCATGCGCAGTACGAACAAACCAGCGCATGCGCAGTACGAACAAACCAGCGCATGCGCAGTCCGAATAAACCCGCGCGTGCGCAGTCCGTTTGTTTGTACTGCGCATGCGCGGGTTTGTTCTTCGGACTGCGCATGCGCGGGTTTGTTCGTACTGCGCATGCGCGGGTTTGTTCGGACTGCGCATGCGCGGGTTTGTTCGGACTGCGCATACGCGGGTTTGTTCGGACTGCGCATGCGCATGAAAAAAGCCGCGCATGCGCAGTCCAAAAAACTCATAATAACCGCTATTTTGGCCTCATAATAACCGCTATATAAACGCTATATTGACCTGATAATAACTGCTATTTTGTCCTCATAATAACCGCTATATTGACATGATAATAACTGCGATTTTGGCCTCATAATAACCGCTATAATGACCTCTTTTCGGCATTTTTCGGACTACAAAATAGCGATTATTATGAGTTCAAAATAACGGTTATTATGAGGTCAAAATAGCGGTTATTATGAGGTCAATATAGCGGTTATTACGAGGACAAAATAGCAGTTATTATCAGGTCAATATAGCGTTTATATAGCGGTTATTATGAGGCCGAAATAGCGGTTATTATGAGTTTTTTGGACTGCGCATGCGCGGCTTTTTTCCCGCGCATGCGCAGTCCGACAAACCCGCGCATGCGCAGTCCGAACAAACCCGCGCATGCGCAGTCCGAACAAGCCTGCGCATGCGCAGTCCGAACAAAACCGCGCATGCGCAGTCCGAACAAACCCGCGCATGCGCAGTCCGTTTGTTTGTACTGCGCATGCGCGGGTTTGTTCTTCGGACTGCGCATGCGCGGGTTTGTTCGTACTGCGCATGCGCGGGTTTGTTCTTCGGACTGCGCATGCGCGGGTTTGTTCGTACTGCGCATGCGCGGGTTTGTTCGGACTGCGCATGCTCGAGTTTGTTCGGACTGCGCGTACGCGGGTTTGTTCGGACTGCGCATGCATGGGAAAAAAGCCGCGCATGCGCAGTCCAAAAAACTCATAATAACCGCTATTTTGGCCTCATAATAACCGCTATATAAACGCTATATTGACCTGATAATAACTGCTATTTTGTCCTCATAATAACCGCTATGTTGACCTCATAATAACCGCTATATTGACTCATAATAACGGTTATTTTGGCCTAATAATTACCGCTATTTTGACTGCGCATGCGCAGTCCGAAAAAAGCCATGCATGCGCAGTCCAAAAAACTCATAATAACCGCTATTTTTCGCCTCATAATAACCGCTATATAAACGCTATATTGACCTGATAATAACTGCTATTTTGTCCTCATAATAACCGCTATATTGACATGATAATAACTGCGATTTTGGCCTCATAATAACCGCTATAATGACCTCTTTTCGGTATTTTTCGGACTACAAAATAGCGGTTATTATGAGTTCAAAATAACGGTTATTATGAGGTCAAAATAGCGGTTATTATGAGGTCAATATAGCGGTTATTATGAGGACAAAATAGCAGTTATTATCAGGTCAATATAGCGTTTATATAGCGGTTATTATGAGGCAAACCCGCGCATGCGCAGTACGAACAAACCCGCGCATGCGCAGTCCTAACAAACCCGCGCATGCGCAGTCCGTTTGTTTGTACTGCGCATGCGCGGGTTTGTTCTTCGGACTGCGCATGCGCGGGTTTGTTATTCGGACTGCGCATGCGCGGGTTTGTTCATACCGCGCATGCGCGGGTTTGTTCGGACTGCGCATGCGCGGGTTTGTTCGGACTGCGCATGCTCGAGTTTGTTCGGACTGCGCATACGCGGGTTTGTTCGGACTGCGCATGCATGGGAAAAAAGCCGCGCATGCGCAGTCCAAAAAACTCATAATAACCGCTATTTTGGCCTCATAATAACCGCTATATAAACGCTATATTGACCTGATAATAACTGCTATTTTGTCCTCATAATAACCGCTATGTTGACCTCATAATAACCGCTATATTGACTCATAATAACGGTTATTTTGGCCTAATAATTACCGCTATTTTGACTGCGCATTCGCCTCATAATAACCGCTATATAAACGCTATATTGACCTGATAATAACTGCTATTTTGTCCTCATAATAACCGCTATATTGACATGATAATAACTGCGATTTCGGCCTCATAATTTGGCCTCAGTCCGAACAAACCCGCGCATGCGCAGTACGAACAAACCAGCGCATGCGCAGTACGAACAAACCAGCGCATGCGCAGTCCGAATAAACCCGCGCATAATAATAATAATAATAATAATAATAGTCTTTATTAATCAATACTCGAAACACACGTCCGAGTTTACATGGAACCACAAAAATAAGGTGTGTAGTCTATTTTTCTTCATTAGTTATTTACATCAATAATTTAATAAAGCTAGTAAAATTCTACAGTATTGTTAAAAATTATTAAAATATCATACACTAGATAAAATTGAAAAGACATCTATTTACAAAAGATTTTTTAAATCTTTCAGTTTTCACTAAAGGCAGTTCAAAGTCATGTCCCCTTTGCCTTAAAGTTCGATTTAATTTGTTGGGTAAAAGTTCTCTTAATGCATTATTTCCATCATCTAATATTTTATTCCATAACCTCTTGTCTCTCTTATTTATTATTTCTCTAAAATTAGATTTCTCTGTTACGTACCTATTACGGTATGCACGATTTACAAACTTATCAATCTGACTGATGTATTTAGTATAGGATGCTCCTCCCCAAAGTTCAATTCCAAAGGTGAATAATGACATTATTAAACTCTGAAAGAGAAGTTCTAACTGCTTTGTTGTAAAACCATAATATTTACACACTCGTAAAATGTACATTCTTCCACTCGCTTTTTTGAGCATCTCTTCGAAGTGTCTATCCCAATTTTCTGGTATTTCCTCAAGGGTAACTCCAAGTATCTTGAGCCATGTTTTCCGTTTGATGGACGGAATGCAACTGGGTAGAGGTATCGATGTTCTCCCACGAACAATCATTTCATATGTTTTGTTCATATTCAGCACCATTCGGTTTTCATCTGACCATGATTTAGGGATGCACCGGAACTTGGTTCCGGCCGGTTAGTTCCGGCCGGAACTCCGATTTTTCCAAGTTCCGGTTCCGGCCGGAACTCATTAAAAATGTTCGGCCGGAACCGGAACTTATTTGTCAAAATATGGTCAGCGGTTGATCTGTAGTGTTCAGTCTTTCCAAGACTATGCACGGCGTCAACGTGATTAAAAACAGATCAACTATTAGGAAACAAAGGATTTTCTTGAGAATATTCAGTATTCACATTTGATCGGACAAAAATGTTCATGATACCAGTATGGCAAACAAAAAGTTAAAACATTATAAAACTAGTTTTCTATGTAATGGAAATATGAAGGACAATTTTAATAATTTTCTATCTGGTATTGTTTAATGAGGGGTTATTTTCACTTTTTGACCACTTCATTCTACAAGGATAATGTCAGACTAAGCTACTGGTTCAAACAGAAAGATACTACTCTGATACCCGGTTCCGGCCGGTTAGTTCCGGCCGGAACTTATTTCAGTTCCGGCCAGTTCCGGTTCCGGCCGGAACTTTTAAATTTGGTTCCGGTGCATCCCTACCATGATTTCATATTTTCTACCTCTTCTGTACCTGTATCATCCTCATCATAGCCCAGGACTTCTATTGTTATATCATCAGCAAATTTACAGAGTTCATTAATTGGATTTACTGATTTAATGTCATTTACCATTATTGAAAATAGTATCGGGCCTAGAACAGTTCCCTGAGGCACGCCACGATTAATTTTCAAGAACTCAGTTGTGATGCCATCAACTGTTACTCTCTGTTTGCGATCTTTTAAGAAATCAATCATCCAATTTATGATGTACGGGTTAAAAGGCAATTTCTTAACTTTTTCAAATAGTATGTCATGTGGAACACTGTCAAAAGCCTTGCTAAAGTCAAATGATAGTACTCTCACGTATTTGGCACCATTATCCAACCCTTTCAACCACGTATGTTGACATTTAATTAGAGCCATCGTTGAGTTGTGTCCTACTTTATATGCGTATTGGTCAGAATCGATTGAATAATATATAACATCTGCAATCTCATTTTTATATATACATCTCTCAATATATCTGCATGCGCAGTCCGTTTGTTTGTACTGCGCATGCGCGGGTTTGTTATTCGGACTGCGCATGCGCGGGTTTGTTCGTACTGCGCATGCGCGGGTTTGTTCGGACTGCGCATGCGCGGGTTTGTTCGGATTGCGCATGCGCGGTTTTGTTCGGACTGCGCATGCTCGAGTTTGTTCGGACTGCGCATACGCGGGTTTGTTCGGACTGCGCATGCATGGGAAAAAAGCCGCGCATGCGCAGTCCAAAAAACTCATAATAACCGCTATTTTGGCCTCATAATAACCGCTATATAAACGCTATATTGACCTGATAATAACTGCTATTTTGTCCTCATAATAACCGCTATGTTGACCTCATAATAACCGCTATATTGACTCATAATAACGGTTATTTTGGCCTAATAATTACCGCTATTTTGACTGCGCATGCGCAGTCCGAAAAAAGCCATGCATGCGCAGTCCAAAAAACTCATAATAACCGCTATTTTCGCCTCATAATAACCGCTATATAAACGCTATATTGACCTGATAATAACTGCTATTTTGTCCTCATAATAACCGCTATATTGACATGATAATAACTGCGATTTTGGCCTCATAATAACCGCTATAATGACCTCTTTTCGGTATTTTTCGGACTACAAAATAGCGGTTATTATGAGTTCAAAATAACGGTTATTATGAGGTCAAAATAGCGGTTATTATGAGGTCAATATAGCGGTTATTATGAGGACAAAATAGCAGTTATTATCAGGTCAATATAGCGTTTATATAGCGGTTATTATGAGGCCGAAATAGCGGTTATTATGAGTTTTTTGGACTGCGCATGCGCGGCTTTTTTCCCGCGCATGCGCAGTCCGAACAAACCCGCGCATGCGCAGTCCGAACAAACCCGCGCATGCGCAGTCCGTTTGTTTGTACTGCGCATGCGCGGGTTTGTTCTTCGGACTGCGCATGCGCGGGTTTGTTCGTACTGCGCATGCGCGGGTTTGTTCGGACTGCGCATGCGTGGGTTTGTTCGGACTGCGCATGCTCGAATTTGTTCGGACTGCGCATGCATGGGAAAAAAGCCGCGCATGCGCAGTCCAAAAAACTCATAATAACCGCTATTTTGGCCTCATAATAACCGCTATATAAACGCTATATTGACCTGATAATAACTGCTATTTTGTCCTCATAATAACCGCTATGTTGACCTCATAATAACCGCTATATTGACTCATAATAACGGTTATTTTGGCCTAATAATTACCGCTATTTTGACTGCGCATGCGCAGTCCGAAAAAAGCCATGCATGCGCAGTCCAAAAAACTCATAATAACTGCTATTTTCGCCTCATAATAACCGCTATATAAACGCTATATTGACCTGATAATAACTGCTATTTTGTCCTCATAATAACCGCTATATTGACATGATAATAACTGCGATTTTGGCCTCATAATAACCGCTATAATGACCTCTTTTCGGTATTTTTCGGACTACAAAATAGCGGTTATTTTGAGTTCAAAATAACGGTTATTATGAGGTCAAAATAGCGGTTATTATGAGGTCAATATAGCGGTTATTATGAGGACAAAATAGCAGTTATTATCAGGTCAATATAGCGTTTATATAGCGGTTATTATGAGGCCGAAATAGCGGTTATTATGAGTTTTTTGGACTGCGCATGCGCGGCTTTTTTCCCGCGCATGCGCAGTCCGAACAAACCCGCGCATGCGCAGTACGAACAAACCCGCGCATGCGCAGTCCGAAGAACAAACCCGCGCATGCGCAGTACAAACAAACGGACTGCGCATACGCGGGTTTGTTCGTACTGCGCATGCGTGGGTTTGTTCGGACTGCGCATGCGCAGGTTTGTTCGGACTGCGCATGCACGGGAAAAAAGCCGCGCATGCGCAGTCCAAAAAACTCATAATAACCGCTATTTCGGCCTCATAATAACCGCTATATAAACGCTATATTGACCTGATAATAACTGCTATTTTGTCCTCATAATAACCGCTATATTGACCTCATAATAACCGCTATATTGACCTCATAATAACCGTTATTTTGAACTCATAATAACCGCTATTTTGTAGTCCGAAAAATGCCGAAAAGAGGTCATTATAGCGGTTATTACGAGGCCAAAATCGCAGTTATTATCATGTCAATATAAGCGGTTATTACAATTCAATACCGATCAAATATTGCAAATAAACAGGGACACTTTCATCACCAGTTAGGCCCATGGAACAAGCATTCAAAAGGTAGTTCCCATTCCCTGTTGCTCTGTAAATGAGAGGGACATGAGGCCTGCTATACCCACCCTTTTTTGCCAGAATTAAATCAACAATATAATGAAGTGTTAAAGCAGCCTAATCAAATGACATTCTATTGATTACCCTCCCCCCACATTTTCACATGTTCTACAGCCCTGAAGCAACATAAAAGGTTATTTGGAAACTCATAGTCACTTCGAATTATATGGTCTGGAAACATAGCGAACATCAAAGCAGCTAATAATAAGCTGCGATTTATGTTGAGGATGCCCTGAAAGTGCACCAATCATTTGTTTTACATTCATTAATATTTATATAGCACGGTTGAGTGATTAAACCCAAATGCTGCTATTTGCCTATTCCTGCTAATAGTGCTTCATTAGACAGAAAATACAAATGTGTTCAGCAAGTGTAAAAGTACAACATTTGCATAAACATGAACAAAAACAAAGACTTTGTTCCAGACAATGTAAATGTAATTCTAGTGACTACATGTATGCCAGTGTGGACAACTCAAGCAACAATTATTTAACCCCTTATAGTAATGCATGTACACATTGCATGTACACATACAGTATCTAACAGAACTAATGGAAATATTAATTCAATATAATATACAGACTTGTCTGCATTATGCATGTACAAGCGTGGACTGGTGGTATTATGCCGACAGAAAATTACTGTAATTTCAGTTGAAATATTTGCACAAAAGCTTTTTTGGCATTTTTCCTCGCATTTTTCTGCACATATGACATGTGAATATGTATACAATGACAGACTCAGTTTATACTAGTACAGACCAGCCTATTGTCAACTCGTCTCACTCTAGTCTAGTCAAATGTTGTGTTGGTCAAATATTCTGTGTGAATGATAAAACATGATTAAAATAAGTTATATATACTGTACACTACTTCTTAGGATTGTTGATATTTACTCAACTAGATAATTTACCTCAGTCACGACTCACGCTGTGACTTCACAAAATCGAAACTTTGAGTCGTCCGGGTCCCGACATCCATCAAAGAATCCAAGAATAGAGCTGAGTGAGAGCTTAATCGGTAGAAACAGTGTTGCCTTTAAAACAATCCCGCACACTTCGTATTGACAGGAAAACGCTAAAGATCGCGCCAAATTTATTTACTATCTTATTATTATTATTATTATTATCAGAATACCATGTTTACAGTATCGACCGCTGTGCAACTGCCACAAGGTCGCTTGCTTTAGTCATAGCTTCAGTCAGCGTCAATCTCATTGGCTTGCTTCAGTCAGATTACGCGGGGAGCATTTTCACTGAAGCAAGCCAATGACAGAGCTTTCCAACAGGAGCTAACCTGCGTACAGGTTCTCCAGAAAGGCAGTTAACCCGAGTCTCTGCGCCCACGGAATTAGGCAGCGGTAATCATAGCAATACTTCAACTAATCCAATCGAAAGGGTTCACTAGCCGAGAGACTGGGCATGAAAACATTCCGGTTCAATCATAATATAATTATTACTTGAAGTACTTGCGTGGATTTAACAGAAACAATCGCGGGGATAAAATAACTCGGTATAAAATGTCAAATGCATGCTGAAACTCGGATTAAAAAATGAAAAGAGTAAAACATACATTTGACATTGCAATGAAGAAAATCGTGAGAAGAAACATTTTATTTATAATGTGGATTTTCTTGTCGAAGCTCAAAATCTGACTGACGCTTGAGCATCAGTTGCATCAGTATTATTAGTGATTGATATAGATGTATAACAGGTCATTGGAACGTTATCAATAATCTATGGTCTCTTAATGCCGCGAAACCGCCATGGCATGGGTTGAGGTTCGGGCAACGAGATCGTAATACATTTTTAATATACTGTTATCTTTTATATCCAAGCTTGATTTCATGGCCATTGTTCGGCATGCCATTGAAGCCAAAATAGTCGGGTAATGTCTATTAGCAAAGAGTACTGAACAACCGTGCCATCATCGCGGCACACAGCTAGCGTTCTTCACAATGACTGTATTGGTATATGGCTTAAAGATGTCAAAACAACAGAAACAAACTAAACATACTTTTAATTCAACATATCTATAATACAGCAAATTATATTTGCTAGCTGTCAAGGCTTAATTATATTATGAGAACGTTTTGCGAAATATGTCCAGTATTATCTCAGATAGAATGCATGTTAAAAAGAGACCCTTATACGATCATGTTATAACAACCAACCAAATAATCTCCCGAGGCCGGGGGGGGGGGGGGGGGGGGGGGGGGTTAGAGTTAGGATTGGTGTTTGCATCTAGAATCCTACAATTTATAACCAATTTATAATTATTGTAAATTCTAGGTAGGAGAATATGGGTATATACTATTATGCAGTAAGTAGTACGAAAAGGAGAAATAAGAGAACTTCAACGTGTCGAAAAATACTTAAGAGTACTTACGTATATTCATGGACGACGTTTCGGACGATGTGTCATTCATCAGGAAACTATTAACCTGCGTGGCGGCTCTCGAAAGGGGGTAATGAGTGCGTGTTTTCGCTCATTAACCTCTCCATCCTCCCCCCCCTCCCCCTTCGAGAGCCGCTACGCAGGCTATGTTACCATCTGACCTGAAGAAGGACACATCGTCCACAACGTCGTCATGAATATACGGAAGTTCTTCGACACATTGAAGCTCTCTTATTTCTCCTTTTCATATTATATCCAGTTCTTTTGAGAACTTAGCATCTTTCTTATTTACTCTTAGTAAGCATAAGTATGCAAATATAGGTGGGAGACTATATGGTTGTTAACATGAAGTATATATCCAATTTAGAGAAAACGGGTTGGGCTTAATTTACAATTCCCCTGAATGTATGAAGCAAGTTTGAGTTGGTGGGACGCGAGCTTTTGGGGGCGCTTTTGTGAACGGATAGGGCACCCTCAAATAGATACTATTTAATATATACTATTTAGACTATATATCCTTTCACGTGAAGTAATCGTAGTAACTATATATAACATTATAAGACACGTTAGTTTACGAAAAACTATTCATTCCTTTTGTCGCTTGGGGAAAAAAGTTTAAGGACACCTTTACGATTGTGTTTTCCTAAAGGAGAACTGTTGTCCAAAAATTAATTACTTTTAAATAAAAGGCTTTCAAGTATAATGTTTAGAAATGTTAATAGTTTTACAGTATCTGCTCTTGTACTTGAGAAATAACGTTTTCATTCTCGTATTTTATGCTTCTGGACGCAGCCATTTCAAAGTTTGCTCGAAGGCTCAAGCTCGACGTCCAGCGGCGGTTTCTTTGCAATTTTGACTGACGTCAAAAGACAAACACTCAATGACGTCAAAATTGAATGGAAAACCGCCGCAGTGGATCAACTTTGAACCATAAAATACGAGAATGAAAACGTTATTTCTCAAGTACAAGAGCAGATACCGCAAAACTATTAACATTTCTAAACATTACACTTAAGGCCTTTTATTCAGCAATTAATTTCTTTACTACAGTTTTCCTTTAAACTCTCTAACAAGAAAACTGGTCACCCTTCTCATGTCTTTTGAGCTGGACTGCCGTCTGCGGCTTCGAAGAGGATTGGCTATCAAGAACCCACTGCTGAACTGGCATCACTGCAGACAACTTTCACAAGACTAGCAGCAATGTATCTTAGATTGTCAAAATTTGACGTGTAAAAGTCGCTAGGAGCAGACGCGATCTCTTCAAGGAGTTCTCTCCCTGTTCTCTGATCGCGGTTGTTTGGGATGAACACTGTCACAATTTGAACACCCCTGCTTTTCAACTTGGCCGCGTTTTGCAGGGCCTCGAGTCTATCATGCGCACCACCATCAGCGACAAGGATCACGACGTCGTTGACATCTGACCGGTCTCCATAGCGACCAGTGAAAACCTTCAAAGAAAAAAGAGGTTATTCCAACGTTAGCAAAGTCCTATGCAACTCCACAACTCACGCCGAAAATAATGCAGCACATAAGCACAACACAACTTAATTCACCACACATGACCCCAAACACAACACAACGTAATACATGCAGTACAGCCCAACGCAGCGCAATGCAACGCAGCACAGCGCGGCACAGCGCGCCAAAAAGCTCAACACAAGCCTATAGTGCATCATGAACCAGCCTATTTAAGCGTACCTTTTCATTCGCCATTCGCAGGGCGTACCCAGTCATCGTTTGTAAACCGGCGTGATAATTCATTCTACTGATTTCTCTCCTTATCTTCTTCGGATCATAATACTGGTCAAGATCAAATTGCTGACGAGTTTTCGAAGTCTCGCTGAACTGAAGAAGACCTATATGATTGCGTCTCTTTCCAATATTCAACTCCAACACCAATTTTCTTAGAAACTTCTTCACTTTCTTTAGGTTTGAATTTCCGACGCTTGATGAACCGTCGACCATCATAAGAATATCTCGCTTTTGATGGGCACACTTTGTAGCTATGAGAAAACATTGGAGCTAATTTTACAAAAAATATTAAAGTGCCACTACGATGAAAATTCACCCCTGTCAATAAATACATGGTTTGCGCGGTCTGGGCCCTATGGGGGAGGGGGTAGAAAAGGGTCGTGGCTAGATAACCGGGTACTAGGTCTGAGTCGTCTTCTGGACGATGCTTTTATTAGTATTAAGGTTAGTATTAGAAAACAATTAGGCGGGGGGTTAGGGTTAGGATCTAAGTTGTTTTTGGGGTTAGCAGTTCCATGATGTATTTCATCATACAGGCATGTCCGATCGTAACAATCTCTCATTTCATCCAACCTCTCGCGGATACTAAAAAAGATCGTCCAGAAGAGTGTACCAACTGCGGAACGTATTTCTAGTGTATATTGTATTAATACCTTTTGGACGATGAGCGCCGCAAATCTCGAAGGTAAGAGCGTTGACTAAGTTACGTAATTTCTTAAAATCGGCCGCGAAGACATCTTTGGGTTTTGAGGCCATTAGTTGAAGATCATGTAGGAATGTCGCCACCGTGCTCTTCTCTCCCATCCCTATCGTTAGAATTTGAACATCTTTACGCCGCAACTTGGCCGCTTCCGTCAGCGCCAGCTTCCGGTCACGTGCCTCGCCATCCGTTATAATGACGACAATGTCTGTGGCGTTCGCACGGTATGCGCGAGGCCGCGTGAAGACCTAAAGGAGAGAGCCAGGTTCACGAGGTAAGTCCAACGAGGATAAGAGCTGCAACACTCGCACTCGTTAAGGGGGTTTGACCAACAACTCTCATCAAAGATGAGGTACGGGGGAAACACATTTCTGTAAATTTATGGGTTATAAGAATAAATATGAAAGCTGCTAAGTTCGCAAAAGAACTGGATATAATATGAAAAGGAGAAATAAGAGACTTCAATATGTCAAAAAATACTTGAGAGTACTTACGTATATTCATGGACGACGTTTCGGACGATGTGTCCTTCTTCAGGTTAAGAAAGACTTCTACTCTTACTTAAGTATTTTTCGACACATTGAACTTCTCCTATTTCTCCTTTTCATATTATATCCAATTTATGGGTTATACACCATTTTGAGCTTCTTTCTGCAACTTGTTTCACAACATTGTTTTGGTCCAAGTTCATGCAGCCTAAAGTTGCACATATTCCTACTTTTCTTGCAAGTTGTCGCTCAGTTTTCCGTGTTGCAAGTTGCGGCAAAATGTGGCGAAAATTTAAATTTTCGCAACATTCTGTTGTAAACGATACAGCATGGACGATCGCCAAGCGCAAATCCTCAGAAAATGGACAGGAATCGAACCTGTAACTAGCTTCTGATTGCCGGTATAAAGACGCTCTAACCATTGAGCTACCGAGATGGAGAGGCGAACGTTACAATGATGTATATTGATATATGTACTGCTTATGAGGCAGTCACTATATATCATTATAAAATAACCAGAAGTAAATGAGCGAGTACACGCTATCCGATTGGTTACTGAGCTCAAAAACCGTGCATTATAACTCAATAAAGCATAAGCTGACGTGATTCCTCGCGTAGATTTTGTCGTTTTTGACGGATTTTAAGTAGTTTAAATCACAAAAAAAAGTCAAAGAACACCTGGATACAAAGCTAATCAAGGTATACTAACACAACAGAATATTTTAACTGCAACGTTGAGTGCATTTTCATAGCTAAAATCGCCAACGTGTTTTCATCAAAGGCTTCCTAGCAACGTGCGATGTGCTAGCAACGTCTCTTATAACAGGTAAATCTACATTTTTCATGGCTTTATTGTTAATTTAATGGTGTTATTTTATAAAAGAAATAAAAAACTTTGTCTTGTGTGCATGATTATCGAGTTATAATGGCACTCGAGAAGCTAGTAAAACACTCGGCTATCGCCTCGTGTTTTACACGCATCTCTCGTGCCATTATAACTCGATAATCACACGCGACACGTTTTTTATTTCTTAAGTAATGCTTGGGTCTGTTATATATGCAATGATGTAATAAACCATCATTGTAACCTTCGCTCTCCATTCTGTTGCAACCTGCAACGCAACTGTTGTGTTGCAACATTGTTGTGAGACAAATTGCAGACGGTAAATATAAGTTGCACATGACATATCCACTGATGTCCATCACTGATCATCTCAATCCCTATAGCTCAATGGTCAGAACATTTAACTATATAGCGATCAGAAGGTAACGGGTGCGATTCCAATGTGGGACTAATAGAATTCATCTGTTTAGTTTTCCGACTATCACAAAGATTGGCATAATTTTGTGCAATTCATTGACGGCTTACTTTTTCGTTGACTATGGTCAATGCATCTCCTGTCTCAGTGCCTCCCTTCTGATACGGTATTTTTTCAATGGCTCTCCTCACTTCTCCAAACTGCTGGTACTCTCCTAACTCGAACTCTATTTTAGTTTTTAGTTTGTCACTGAACTGCAGAAGGCCGACGTGGGTTCCATGAGCACGAACGACCAGTTTCTCGATCAGATTTATGATAAACCTCTTCATTTCTTGGAAATACTTCAACGAGACACTGCCAGAGCCATCAAGGAGGAAGAAGACATTGTGATTTTTCCGAATGCAGCCTTTGCCGGGATCTATATTTAAGGACCGTTTGAACTTCAGCATTTAGTTAAAGTATTAGAGTTGCGATTAAATAGTCGGTTACTTTCTCTGGATCACTGACCCCTGGGGGTTTTATCATTTGCGATCCCTACCCATAGGGTTATTTATCTCCGGTGAGGGGTCTTAGAGATACGTGTGTTCGAAAGGTGTTCTTCTTAGGAAGGTGTCTGTATTAGAGAGGTGTCTGTGTTAGAAAGGCGTTCGTTTAAGAGAGTTGTTCCTCTGGGAGTTGTTCTTCTTAGAAAGGTGTCTGTCTTAGGGGAGGCAACTGTGTTAGAGAGATGTCTGTCTTAGTGAAGTGTTCTTCCTAGGAAGGTGTCTGTGTTAGAGAGGTGCGTCTCAGGAAAGTGTTCGTCTCAGGAAAGTATTCGTCTCAGGAAGGTGTTCGTCTTAGGAAGGTGTTCGTCTTAGGAAGGTGTTCTTCTTAGGAAGGTGCATCTGTTAGAGAGGTGTCTATCTTAGGACGTTCCTCTTAAGGAGGTGTCTGTGTGAGAGAGGTGTCAGTTAGGAATAGTGATCTATATAAGTGGTTGTACAGATATGTTATACTTACGCGTGGCACGTTTCGATAAACAAATTCTTCGGTTCAAGTTTCGTTTTAACTTTTTCAGATGATTCGACTGCAGAGTGAGGACATTTTGCGGGATTGATGCTATTGCGGTGAGCTCATCATTGAAGTTCCACAATATTCTAGTCGATTGCAATGCCACCGTGATAATCTCGACTTTTTTCGACTTGAGTACGGCGCTCATTTTTAGGAGAGTTTCTAGACTTGCAGGGTCGGGTCTTCTCATGAACATCAGGAGAACATTGGGAACGTTTGGACGATCCCCTCCGTTATTTGTGAATACCTAACAAGAGAAACGACCAGTATAAAGCTTTGATCAAATGAGGATGAGAGTCGAAGATGGAAGTTGTCTCGACTCTCCTTTCTCAAGGTTAAAGGGGAACTGTACCAAAAAAATAATAACTTTTAAATAAAGGGCCTTTAAGTATAATGTTTAGAAATGTTAATAGTTTTACGGTGTCTTTTACTCGAGAAATAAAGTTTTCATTCTCGTATTTTATGTTTCTGGACACCCTCCATTTTAGGCATTTTTAGCGTTTGCTCGACGGCTCAGATTCGATGTCCAGCGGGCGGTTCTTTTCAATTTGACGTCATTGAGAGGAACGAACAAGTACTCAATGACGTCAAATTGAAACGAAAACCACCAACATTTGTTATTGTTGTTAACAAACCAGCTGTTGTGGTCTAATGGTTACCACACATGTCTATGAGCTGGGAGACACAGGGTTCAAATCCTGGGTCGGACCACCACTCAGGGTCTTAAAAATAATCGAGGAGAAAGTGCTGCCTTTGCAATGATATCAGCAAATGGTAAGACTTTCGGGTCTTCTCGGATAACGACCTTAAATCGTAGGCCCTCTGAACCCCTATCAATTGGGCTTCTAACCTGTTGGGTATTCCGTTCACCAAAGAGTGATAAATCTAGTAAAACTAAAACTAAAAACTAAAACATCAACTATGAGCCGTCGAGCAAACTCGAAAATGGCGGCGTCCAAAAGCATAAACTGATACGAGAATGAAAACGTTATTTCTCAAGGAGCAGGAATCGTATCCAGGTCCCAGAGGTCAAAGACGCGTGGACCACAGACACCTGAATTTTACATAATTTACCTCATTTTTCACCAACTCCAAAGCATGACCCATATCAGGGCGATGCCTTCCATTGCGTTTTATCCTTCCAATGGAACGAGCGAGGGCATTGCTCGAACCGTGTTGCCCTAAGTTGATCTCGATCTTCGTATGTCCCTTCGTGCTCGCCAACAGCATCCCAACATGGGTTTTGTCTAGCCCAACGTCCAGTTGGGAGGCAAAGTCCTTCAGGAATTTCTTCATGGCATGAAACTCCTGCGCGCCAACGTTCCTCGATCTATCGAGCACTATAAATATGTCGTGCTTCTTCAAATTACAACGCGAGGGACCTGGGAATTGAAAAAGACGACAACTGTTATGTGTTAGACACATCCGAGACGTCGGGGAGTCCGGCTCTTCTTTTGGTCTAAAATATCGTAAGAAACGTTATAATATCAAATTGGCCACATTCAAAATCAACTCTTCCAAGATCATAGAGGGTGATATTACTTTACGTTTAGTCGCTTAGTTATGAGGTTCGACTTTATTTCCACAATGTTCGTTTAGTTTTTATTTATAGTTTAACGTGAGAAGTCCCTTTTGCTTGCCGTTTCAACGTGAAGCTTAAACTCTCTTCTCACACAAGTGCTGGGAGAACGCAACACCGTGCAAGTATGGCTTTACCTTTTATATTTACATCCTGGCAATCGACCTAAATCACACATGAAAGCACTTGTCAAACACAATATGAATGTCCTCCAAACGGTCCCACGTGCACTTGTATTGTAGTGTGGTCGTGGCTAGATGGAATACTCGCAGTTGAGGTGACCGTGAGGTACTAGGTCTGAGTCGTCTTCTGGACGATCTTTTTTAGTATCCGCGAGATGATGAAATACATGATGTTACTGCTAACCCAAAAACAACTTAGACCCTAACCCCTAATGGTTTTCCAATTTTCCAAGGAAGTTTATCGACCTTTATTGGCTAGAAATTCACAATTTAAGGTAAAATATCGGACAAATCATTAGCTTTTCAGCTCTTCACGACTCACGGAATACATTTTAATCAAAGAACGGTATTCTTTATATCACTATTCGCGAAGCACCCTCATTGAATACGACCTAAAAATCGATCCTGAAATCCTGACAAAAAAGTTCTCAAAGAAGCTGTAATATAAGTGAATCATAACTCCCTATAAAATCTCTCAAAATAGCATTACAAAGCAGAACACTCATGGTCATTGTTGGTAATATTGAAAGAATCTCTGGGCAACCGCTGAGAAAAATCACGCTACTTGACCACACAAAAGAATTAATCTATATTCACTATTAATATCTATTCTCTATAAATCTATTAATAACGTATTAATGTCCATAAATAGCGCTGTCAAGATTGTCATTAAAAGGTGTTTATATTATACTGTTTGCGAAGGTTATGCATGTATGATTTAACTAAGGAGCTATCTAAGAACCTCCGTAATTATGTATCATGGAAAACATGGTTTAGTTTCCGATGACGTTGTAATAATAATAAAGACGTTTTAGGAGCATTATAGTTCTATAATAGTCTCAATGCTCTTAGGGATCTGTCAATAATAATGGGAGGGGGGCGGTGCGTAAGAAATTCCCAACATTTCACTTTTTCTTGAGACCGCCTCCAACAGCAAGACTTTTATTTTAAAGACGCACCGGAACTCCATATCGAATATTTTAGTCTCCCACCATTTCATTCTTTACACAGGTTCTATTAATTTTTAATAAACAAATTAAATTTAATAGATAGTGTGTGAAATATTTAATGTTATTTATATTGATGTTATTTGTATGAAATCATTTATATTGTATGTAATTGATGTATATACTATAGTCAATTTTTTGTTGTATGCTTTCAACATGTTGTCACGTCATTTATCATGCACTATGCGCAGAATCATTGTAAATAGTCTATTTTATTTTTATATACATATACCTGTATATATTAATAGTTATATATTTATTTTAACTGTAAATATTAATAATATTTTATATATATATATTAATATTTTATATATTAATATTTTATATATATATATATATATATATATATATATATATATATATATATATATATATATATATATATATATATATATATATATATATATATATATATATATATATATATATATATATATATATATATATATATATATATATATATATATATATATATATATATATATATATATATATATATATATATATATATATATATATATATATATATATATATTATATATATATATATATATATATTATATATATATATATATATATATATATATATATATATATATATATATATATATATATATATATATATATATATATATATATATATATATATATATATATGAATTGAATATTTGTAATCCGGGCATAATGTTCTCTGGATTTAGGGTTTTATGTTTTGAGCTTTCGACTCGGTGCTTCGAGTCTTCGTGATTCTTCTCGTGTTTCCGTAGTAATCGTTGTGAGCGTCTGATTGGTTGGTTGTCCATTGTAATGTTTTGATTTCCGGTTGTGTCAGGTTCTTCATTCTGATTTTCCGCGGGTAAAGATCGAATGGTGCGTGTGTTTATGGAGGGTTCTGTGTGTGCTTGTCTTGTGCGCTGAGGGTAGTGGACTTGATGAGGGAAGAGAGTGATGTTGTTTTAGGTGAAGGTAGATGATAGGTATTTCGATGTGTCGACACATCGCCGAGTCGAAAGCTCAATTTGATCGAGTGAAATGCCAAATATTACCTATATATATATATATATAAACTTAAAATTTATTATACCAAGATGTAACTTTTATACATGTAATTCAGTAATTGCAGACTACTATAGAGTGTTGTATTTTAATAAACGATTTATTTATTATTTATACATTCTTAAAGTTATTTAGCACGTTAGGACAGCTAATCGGAATGCTCAAGTGACTATATAACATGCGCTAGGATAATAAATAGCCCGATTAATCGCAGTACAGTGTCTAATAGTCAGCACTCTCAAAATCTTCCTCTACCTTCTATAACATTTCATGGTCTTCGCCTATAAACAACGAAAATTTCAATATCTTCATCGATCTTTTTCGATTAGCACGCGTGGCTGCTTCTTCGTTGTAGCGGCAATTAAGGCTTTATTGAATTGTTAGTAGGCGGTGTGTTTAGAACTTGCGTGAGGAATCCACTCAATGTCCACTCCTTTGAAGTGCACATATAGTGTATACGACATTCGAAGTCAGGACACGGATGTATACCTGGCAACAATACTTTTTTCTCTAATAGAGAAAGTCAAGGCAGTTTTCGACTAATGATGCCTTACAAAGGCTTGTCGAAATGAAACACTATTTCACACGGTAAACAATAACTCGTTATTGTCGTGAATTAGCGACAATTTAAGGCCTCAGCTGAACAATAACGTTTGTCCTTTTCATTCTAGTTTATATATATATGTATATATATATGTGTGTGTGTGTGTATATATATATATATATATGTGTGTGTGTGTGTGTATATATATATGTATATATTATGTATATTTATTTATTTAATGTTATTTATACACGGTATATAGGCTTATCAGCTATATATTATAATAAAATATTTAAAAATTAAAAAGCTGTATATATATATATATATATATTCCAACACTCGAAATTTTCCTGCACCAAAAATCCTTAGAACCTGTAATTTAATCGAGTGAAATGCCAAATATTACTTGTAATATACCCAGAATCTTATCCCGGCATTACCACCACTCGTGACTAGGCTCTCGGCAACGGCACTAGCATCGCAGGGTCGCGTGTTCAATTCCAGCCGGAAGGCCTCTAAGTTGCATTTTTCGCAACTGGTCCCGGTTTGGTCTTAAAATGTATATATTCTAACACTCGAAATTTTCTTCACCATAAATCCTTAGAATATATATATATGTATATATGTATATATATATATTATTATATATTACGTAATTGAATACCGTGTAAGTTAAATGTAAATCTCACTCTTTGACGAAGGGCCTTCGCTCAAAATGTTAGACCTCCAGTATACGACATGCGGTACCGTTGGTCCGACAAGAGATAAGCGATAGAACTGCGCGTGAAAAACGCCCCACAAAATTAACTTGTCTATAAATATAGCTATAGAGTTGATCTTCATAATTCGAAAGTTACACGAAGGGCGCAGACAATGTAAAGTGTCTCAGGCCGGCAAAAACGATTTGATAAGAGATATTCGGCGTATTCGCTTAATTCATGAAGTTGTAAACGCAACACCGCTCCGTTTTATATCGCGTGCAGGGGGTATCGTTTTGTATCGTGTTAACAATGATCTGTTAATCACGTCATGGAGAGGCCAGCATAACGGATTTGGCATTGGAACACCTGTATATATAACTAACATATTTGTGAATCCACACATCTTGTGTCGTCTGTTACTCTATGTAAACTCAAGTGCAGGTGTTACCAATCACTTCTGCCGTCTACTGCTACGTTCTACCAACGATTCCGTGAAAAGAACGATATAGCACCGAGGAGAAAACCTGCCAATGTAAATGTCGGGAAAAACACTTTCACAACGCAAGATGTGTCACTGTTTTCGTTAAATGTGACAATTGCGAATACGGTGTTTTGTCCAATGGACACTGTGTAGCATTTAAGACGGAGTGCTCGACAAAAGACGACCACAGAGAGCATGCTGGTTTTAGTATGGTACATGCCTCGACCAAAACATGCCATAAATCGTTCCGTACAACCACCGTTGTTATATTTATCAACCATAGCCATAACAACCACTCCACGAATAAGACCGCCTGAATGATCAATATTCGCGTCAGCAACATGACGGGAGCCAAGAATCTGCAATCTTGAGAAAGCGATGCATATTTTATAAATATATTCATATTTTAAAAAAGCTTCCTTTCTGATGCAGACATGCTAAGTTGATATTTCCTGGTGCATCATTTAATAAGGTCTGAGAAATTAATGTTTAATTCGAGAAAGTCTCCCGACAATCGGCGAGATTTGTAGATAATTCAGTACAACACCAAATTCCGTACAAAGTCCGATGTCCCGCTATATTAAAAAAGCCACCCGAAAACTTCATAGTGAAACTTTCTGCCTAAAATTCTCCGTCAAGATCGACTGCACCTCCATGTCTTTGGAAAAACCACCACATTGAAACAGTATATATATGGTGGACGGAGTACAAGAGCCAGAATACAAATTACGAGGGTTGATTAGATATAACAAGACGATGGCTTTTAAGAGTCCGCTATCTGCCGACCTTATCCTTAAACAAATAGTCCGTATGATTGCTGGTTTGTTCTATACGCTTTGACACGTCTAGTTCAATCCTGAAACCACGCTACAGCGCCCAATTCTGCCATACACGTACCCTGCAAGCAAAGCTGTCGCCAGTCTGAATCAAATACAATTATACATCAATATTTACAAACGAACTAATAGAATTACTGTTACCTTTTTTAGAAGTCGGTTCCGTATTCGCGGCCGTTGCCAACCAAGCAAACAGTCCATAAATAAGCAAAGCAAACATGATGAGTTAAACACGAACAAGAGCCGAAGGAAAAAAGCAGACTGTTGACAAAACTCGGTTAGCCACTTAAGTACCCGCTTGTGTTTCTCCACTCCCGGTCTTTGTTCGTAAGCCTTCCGGAGTGCGGCCTAGATTGCTTTCTCGAAGAAGGGGAATTAGTTAAAAGACTGGGTAATTTGTGCGCGGTTCCAAGTAATTCTAAGCATGCATAAATTACAATAGATAATGTGCCAAGCGCGACGATGCAGCCTCTGCAGTGGCCTTATCTCGATTTGACAAGAATCAAGGCTAGGCAAAGGAAGCAATTTTATGCATGAGAGCAGTGTAATTATAGTGCAATTTAAACTGTGTGGCAAAGACTCTCTGCAGTCCATGCAATGTTACACCGCACGGACAGACGTTTGAACTAAATACATGATTTCAACGTAAAATAACCGAATGAAATGCTATATGTGACACTGTTTGAGATTTAATACGAGATACTAGTGGGAGATTATCAGTTTTAGGATACAAGCATATGTTATTTTTGTTATATGTGTAACGTAATAAGTGCTGAAATTCCTTTATTTGAAAAAAATTCCTTCCCAGAGGGAGACGAAAAATGTTTCTTTAAAAATCACGTAGAAAAGAAAACTGCGTTGACCGAAAAATGGAAACTGACGATAAATTTCCACAGATTATTCATTTGAATGTTTTTCACCTGAAAGAAATTCTGCTCGGGGTTTTTGACTATCGGTAGAAGATGTTTTCGGCTGACGACTATACTCATGATGTTAATTCTTGAACAAAATTATATAGGTGCGTGTTTATATACAATTTATCGGTGCAGTAATGACCAACATTCCAAGAAAAATTATATTGTATCGTCTATCGATGTATATATACGATAACGCGAGACTAGTCCAGATAATGATATATATTAGATAGCTTAAACAGTTACGTCCCAGAATCACAGACGCCATAATATTTCAATAGAATTTTTCATGCAAAACGGCAAATAAAACGAATAATTTAATGTCCCAACTGCAGTAAACTTAACGTCGTCTTCGTTCTTTGGCGTTATCACGTTCTGAAGACAGTCGAGTTGGTCAACTGCTAAAACGCAGCATCAGTAAGGCCAGTTAGTTAAGCCAGGTTTCGATATACAAAAGTCGTAACAGACGGCGACCAGTCTCCGACTCAGTAGCCGACTGGTTGCGACTCATATTTCCATATAGTCACGAACTTGAAGCCATTTTGAAATTAGCCGCAAAGTGCATTATAGGGTATATATTTTACTGTCAGCGACGACGCAGACAGGCAAAATGTTGTGTTTCCATATCGTTGCTACACTGCGACTAGCCGGCGATCAGTCGCCAACTAGTCAGCGACTGTTGAGAAAAATGATCGGCGACTACGCCGACTATTGCGACGCCGACAAGATGTTTCCATATAGAAAAGAAGTAAGAACAGTTACGCGACTATATGAAAACCAGGCTTAAGTTAAACGTTGACTCACTGATGGTTTAATTTTCAGAAACTTTGAAGCTTCGTGTATGACATAGACTAAGAAATCTACTTATATACAGTTATACTTCATTTCTCTATACATTCATTTGTGGCTTGATTCAGCGATACAATTCTAACTTGCTATCATAACACCGTCACCGCTTTAGGTTTTTTAGTCTTCCATTGGGATTTCGGATCTTCATCATTATCTTTGTTTTGTATGATAATTTTGTATTGAAAATACACCAATCGCGGTTTCCGGTCGGACAGATGTGTCAGTATACATCCATGTGCAGTCTTTTATGTCTATTGCAAAATAGCGCGCAGTTATGTTGGCGATTTAGCTCGATATATGAACACCAGCGAAATATAATAAATTGTTTGCTACTCAAGCTTTATTTCTGAGCCCCAGACGGAAATCGAACCCGCAACCTTCATGATCTCCGGTTAGACGCTCTAACCATTGAGCTATCAGAACTCAGATGGCAGAGCGAAGGTTATACGTTGTGTGCTAGTTCGTACGTGCGACATACGTACCACCAATGCAGCAGTCTCGATATGTCTGTAATGGCCCAATTATACTACGGCCAATAGTCTCGATATGTCTGTAATGGCCCAACCCTGAAAACTAACCCTAATCTACGTTGAATCCACACATAATCGTTACTTATACTATTTATTATCAGGGAGATACCCACTTCATGTGGTGCAACCCAAAAATAATTTCTACTTGCTATTTAATTTCGGGGAGAACCCGGCACATGTATATGGTGACGTCATATATAATTTCTATTCACATTGATTTGTTACCCTAATATATATTATCCCTAAAATATGTTGGCTGGACCTGCTGGATCTTAAGTCCATTATTCAGGATTTCTTGTATAACTTTTTATGTAATGTACTGATGTATACAGTAGCATGTGCGGATGTAGTAGGATGTACACATGTACCTTTGTAATCTTACATATTTTAGAAATGGTTTGGTGCCCTATTTTCGCAAAAAATCTTCTCAGAAATCGCCTGAAACGCACTTAAGATCCTGTTGTAGTCACCGTTTTGCAAATATAATCCGCCTCCTCCATAGCATATCATGCTTATCAAAAAACAACTCTCAAATATTTAAATTCAGTTTCAGCTTTTATGTTACGATCAAGGTTCAACATCCTCTCTGATGTTTGGATATTAATCGACGTATATCATGCATGAGAAAATCATGAACAAAAATTGTGGGTTTACTGCATCGCATTCTTTGTCAATGCCCGCAAGCAATCGTCTTCTGTTCGATCCTCCTAACACTTACCCTAACATGAAAAAGGATCGTCCAGAAGACAATTGCTTCCGCAAGATGCATAAGATTCAAATGAAAGATCATAGGGGCTAGGGGTACCGCCCGGGTGACCCTAGTGTAGTTATTTTTCTACGTTGCGTTTTTAGCAAACTAGGGTTACCCTAGTAGTAGGGTCACCCTATAACTTAGCTAGGGAAACCCTAGCACTAGGGATATGTTTTTGCCTTATAAACACAATCGATGTGCCTTGACGCGAAATTTCTTCGACGAAGTCGTCGAGATAGGGCAGAGTTGAAATGTAGAGCCGCATGAAGGAGTGTTAGTTGTTTAACAGTTATAGACATGATTGAATAACAAAGAAGAATACCATCTAACTGAAGAGAAGTAAGCACAGGTAGTAGAGAGATTAAAATCGATAATACAGCAAGAATTTTCTTTCTTTCCGCCATGTTTACACTCGAATTTCCCGCGTACACGCTCGACGACGCGAGTATACTTCACCCTAGTCCTAGGGTTACCCTAGCCCGATCATTTCCTTATAAACGCAAGCTATCTTTTCAACCTGGCGCTAGAGTAACCCTATACTCCTAGTGTTACCCTAGCGCTTATAAACAGGGCCTTACTGGACTATAAGACTTGTAATGTTTCAACCTGGGTGTCCCACTCGCCGCGCTGCAGCGATAACCAGATATGTCACAGAAGGCTTAAAGATAAAGATAGTATCTTCAAACGATAAAAACAACTTTGATCAGGGCTATCGAATTTAAATAACTACGATACGGCGAAATTATACTAAAGTGGCAATTCTGTATCTGTATTTATTCAGTCGGTATGTACTGCAGACTATACAATACATCTAACCATATTATTATACAATACTCGTACAATCTCGATTGTGATTGGCTGGAAAACCTACAGACAATTTTCATGTCTTGCCATATACAAAATATCAAAAATTGTCTGTGGCTTCTACGTTTATATAATTGTATAATAAAACAATTATTGGATTCGGCTTACACATGATATCAAGAATTATCCAGACCGAGGTCAATGTTATCTGCCTCAGCCTTCGGCAGATAACATTGACCTCGGTCTGGATAATTATTGATATCATGCTCATCCTCATCCAATAATTGTTAATTACTATACAATACTCATACAATCTCGATTGTGATTGGCTAAAAAACCCAAAGACAATTCTTGATGTCTTGCCACCTACAAAATAACAAAAATTGTCTGTAGGTGAAGTAATTGTCTTTGCGTTCCTAAACTCCCTATCATGCTCAGCCTCATCCAATAATTGTTAATTATACGGGAGTGTAAAAAGTAGAATGCTGCAGGGTAGGAAGTGTTTGGTGAACTGACGAAATTTATAACAACGAAATACTGACGTTTCGAGCGAAGCCTATTATCCAACCTCGTACCCAGGGTCTCATCTCCGCTCGCCGCCCGCCCCCCACGCTGAGACCCTGGGTACGAGGTTGCCCATTATCAGAGTAAAAGTCACGTTTTCGTGGCCGATTACATAGGGATTTCAGCCCAGGGTTGAAATCTCCCGGGTAAATCGCCCGCGAAATTCGATTTGAAAAATGCTCGCACGATGGCAGTCTTAATAGTTTTGCAATTTCGACTGCTTCACCGTGTCCGCTGTTGCTATACTCCATTTTGCTATTATAATTGGGCAAACATTGAATAAGATTGAACACTTTATCCCACTGATTCTAACGAAATCTACTTGTTTGTTTTCCTTCGTTTTCTTGCATATTATTCAACTTCACTATTGGTCGCCATGTTTGTTTTGGGTAGTTTAGTACATAGAGATCATAAATAAAACTAGAGGGGGCATCCAATCTTCATTTCAGTCAACCCCGGGTAATCAATTGAACGCCGCCATCTTGGATAAATTGGAGGGCAATTTTATACTTCATATTGAAGCAATCATTTTTTTTCTTTTACTCAACAGAAAATGGTCCAAGTAACAATAGAACAACAGGCTTAATCGCCAAATAGACAAATAGTGAAAAAGAAACGCAAAAAATTGTAGAATTTACGACCGCAAGGTTCTCGAATTGCAGTTAAAGGCCTGGAACCAAGACGTTTGCCCTCCGATTTGCCCCAGTTTCCGATAGGGGTATCTAGTACGTATTCCTTAATGAACGTTTTCTTGAGAAATAATCAACTCCCAAAGCTACAATATATATTAAAACAAAGATAAATGATCTGTTTATAATATGCGTACAGCTTATCCGGCTAGCGAACGTAGTTTTCTTAAAAAGAGTGGATAATCGAACATATCGTAACGTGTTAACAATCCCACATCCACTGGGCTGGTACGAGTGCCATGTATTTGCTCGCCAATGCCTTGTATTTGCTCGTCAATGCCTTGTATTTGTTCGTAGGCCACTTCCTTATATGGAATACGTACTAGAAGTACATATTATGCAGTTTCCCTCCAATTTGCCCCGGTTTCCCTCCAATTTGCCCCAGTTTCCCTCCAATTTGCCCATTCTGGCCCCAGTGCCCCCACTATAGTTTTATTCGGGAAAATTACGTAATATGATTGGTGAACGTCATCGGACTTCGCCGCAATGACCTTACGAACATTGTTAATGCCCTAGGAATTCAAAAACACAAAAAGTCTGCGACAAAACTCTTCAAAATATCAGAAAATTAATTTTTATTAGCAGCTTGTTCACTCGTTATTGTTTTTTCTCTTAGTTAAAATTATGAGTGACAAAAAACATTCAGAAAGCGAATTCTGTTATTAAGACTTTGCAGACGAATTCGAAGGTGCAGGCACAATAACAATGAAAAAGTCAAAGAGGATTTAAACAGTCATACAGCAAGATATTGAAAACTTTATAAAGGAATCTCAAAGTATAAGAACATCGTGAAGTAAACTGCAAGTGACATGAAATCTGTTTACTTTGAAAATTAAACAATAAAGCGATTCAAATAAATACATGTTAGCAAAGCCATACATATATAACTGTTGAAAAGTTCTCGTTAGCCGGGACGGGCTGCGGAGCCTGCTCCGTAATTGAGCCCAGATAATAAGCAGTTTATTGACCTCGTTTGTTTGCAGTCTGTACAGAGAAATATCGGACTTTTTTGGCACGAACCTCGGTGATAACAAAATTTTAAATGATGAACTCTTAACTTTTATGTAAATAGTCATTAAAATTTTGCTACCCAACCCTTCAGAGAAGTGATTATTTTTATCCAACCATTTAGGTCTTAGAATTTTCAGTTACTCAACCATTTTCTCTTCGGCCCACCCTGGCCATAAATAATTAACGGTCCCTATGTCTGTCCGATATTTCACTGTACGGACCTCACGCTCGGTCAATGAGATATTATTTATCGGTTTCAGCGTTGTTGATTTTTTGTTTTAATTGAGCTCTTGTCAGCCGCTATATAGCTCCTGTTGTGCAGTATTCAAACACTTCCCTTTTACTTCGTCATACGCGGAGGAACGCTGTGCACTTACGAATGTGAAGTATTTCATTAAAACATACCAATAGCATTTTTTCCTTATATATTAAGCGATGTATAGGAGTTGAAGAATTTCATCCTGGTATGCGGTAGCGTGGGGATCTTCTGTGGGGGTTTCAACGATTCCTGCGTAGAATTTTCCGAAAAACTAATTTTCAATAATGAGTGGTAATAATGTCTTTTTAGACATTTGTGAACAGAAACCGATTACATAATACGGCTAAAAACACGTAAAGGAATTTATAGAAAACCCTAAAAGACTATAGCCATTTTTCATGTTTGCGGCCACATGAATGATAAATGTAGATTTTATTGCCTTATGAATGACGTGTGTATTGTACTGACTGAGTAGCCGAGTATTATTTGTAAATGTGGAAATGTATCTAGACTGTAAAGTTTTTAATTTCTCTACAAATCCTCCCCTCGGCTTTCGGGACATTTTGAATCACCAATCCCCCTCATGTCATGGTTATTACTTATAAATAACTAGTACCGCTAAGAAGTAGCCTGTGTACAGCCGTTTTCAGTTCCCCAATTTCTACTGGGATACATTGTATCTTCATGTCACGTATAGAGCTGAGAGTCGATAGTCTAACGACTTTGTATACTGTAGCTGAGTCGCAGCTCTTGTATACAGTTGAAAATTATCGTTAGAGGAAGATTGCTTGAGGGACAAAAAGAGTTCCATATTCCTATATTGCAGTTCTACATTTAGGAATTTTAATATCGTTTGATTGTCCTGTATATATGCGCCCTACACTAATCATATATGTCTTTTACAAAACTTCTGACACAAATAAGAAGGGGCAACACCATTTATACAGTGAAATGCCATGACTACATCACGTAGATAAAGTTCCTTTGTCACCGTGAGCCACTTCAACGCTTTCAAAGAGGGGGCAATATGTTCATACTTTTAAATTCCTGAATTATTACACGTGCAGCGAAGTTTTGAACACACTGGATCTTTTTTACATTAGTTACGGAAGTTGACGCCCAAACGGAGGAACAATAATAGAGTTTACTAAAAACTAAACTGTTAATGATTTTAACTAAAATCTAACGATTAAATAGGTGACGTACTCTGTTGATAGAAAACGATACTGTATTTGGTACATGATTGTCATAGCGCGCAGGCGAGCAATATCCCACGTAATACCAAGGTCTTTTGCAGTATTTTAACACTGCTTACGCTGCATGTTACTGCTTATAGTTTATATCCATATCTCAGTATAGTATAAAGCGAGTTATCCCAAGAATCTCATTTAGGGAATATCATAAATACAAGTCGGTAATAACAAAATCAGTTGCCGTTCATGTTCCATGCTGTTTGTTATGCATGCAATGTTATAGTATATAGTGTGTTTTTTGGAAGATGACCAAACGCGTGGTATCAATGTTCAGAAATATCACCAGTGTAGTTTCGCTGTTACCATGGCAACACAGTTTGTTCCCGTATTCCTTTGCGAGGCAAACGGAGACGTACTGTGCAACTTCCGAACAACAGAGTTACCCAACGCAGTCGGTTAGAATATTAGACATAGTTTCAGTGCTGCTCTGGTTTTGGCTATAGGTTTACACACAGCGAGTAATCGCATGTTAACTAGTGGATTTAGGGGATTTTTCTACACGGAGGCCGTCCTAACCTCGGTTTGCATTTGCTCATTTCAACTCTTGTTTACTCGAGGCTGGCATCACAATCAGCTTTGGTTAGTAATCTTGACTGGTTGCCAGGAAGATTAAGGATTATTTTTAAGATACTGTTGATTACTTTCAAAGCTTTACATGGCCACTGGCCACGTACCTGTTTATATCAGGATCATCTAACCGAAATCTGCCATTTGTGCCAAAAATCGAATACACCGTTACCCATGGAGACAGAACACGCTCGGTTGCCGCTGCAAAATTCTGTAATTCGTTACCAGAGCAAATTAGAAGCACTGAATGTTTAACTATAGTTTTAAGTCAGCACTTGAGACTTTTTAGAATTAATAGTTGTTGCTAGTTTTATTGGTTATACTGTACATGTAGCAGTTCTGATTTTACAATGAAATATATTAGTTTTACATGTAACTTAAAGTGCCACTACGATGAAAATTCACCCCCGTCTTTTAGATTTTCTTTAGCATAGAATAGTATTTCAGGGTCGAAAGTGATCATCAATGTAAAAAAAAACTAAAAAATGGTATTTTGAAGTAAGTATTTTGAGCTCTGAAATCACTATTATTTAGGCCACCATTACTAAAAACGTGTTCCAAGTGAGCCCGCAATTTCAAAAGGTAATATTGTTTGTGACGTCAGATTCTCAATGCTACGCCTGAATTTCAGTCGAGGTTACTTGTTTTCTTGTTTTCTTCGAGAAGTAGATGAAATGTTCAGCCTTTCCGACGAAGAATTTGAAAAACGACCTTGATTTACTTGAAGAATTAGTCATGTGGAGTCTTCGTGTTGAGAATCTGACGTCACTTCGTTACGCTGGTCAGGAACATGAACGATTAATGGCGGACATAACAACTCCAGATTCGGAGTCAGAAAAATACTTGCCATCGTCGAATCGCAAAACGATTTTGACCGAGTAATATTTAGAAGCTCTGCTTTATAAATACGTAAAAATGTCGATAGGTAAAAATTTGATCGTAGTGGCACTTTAAGTAACTTTAGAAATGTGTTGTTGTAAGGGCATTGAGACTAATTGTATAATGCTCCTAAAATGTCTTTATTAATTAGAACACCTGTTCGCAAATGCACCTAGATAATTAACTCAAGCTTCTTAATTTGTAAAAACCCCGTCGACATGACGTCATCACCCACCGTGCCACCTGGGTTGCCTGTTGTAAGACTATAATTATTGTTACTTTAAGATCACCTCCGAGAACAATTGAATAGAGTGGGCACGCTGCCGATTAGATTAGAGTCAACAATTACCATCGGAAGTGCTTTATGCCATTGTGCGATCTTTGACGGCTGGTAAATCTGTGCTCCTTTTTATGTAAAAAAATGCTACAACCCTACAAACCGCTACGTATATCTCAAGATCCTATGCTAAGAAGTTATTGCAAAAACCTCTTTTTAACGCCGTGAAGTCATTTGGAAGGCGTGCTTTCACTGTGGCTGCTTCAGAGCTGTGGAATCTTCTTCCCATTGAACCAGAGAGAACAGTTCGTCTAAAGAGTTCAAAATGTCGAAATATCGAACCCACCATTAGATTTGACGTTTGGTTACTGAAAGATAGAACCTATCTACCAACGTTTGTAGCTGTGACGCCTGAATACGTTCACGGGAGGAATCAACCATCAAAAAACAACATAGATTTTCCATCATGTTGGCAAAAGATAAAGAAAAACCAACATCAATGAGCACGGTCTTTCCGTTGTTTAACCGAGCATGCATAATCTTATTCAAAGGTGCAGCACAAGTTTTTATCCGGTGGGCAACTTCTTATTCACTGTCTCCACAAACCGCAAGCCATAGACAGTACCGCCAATCACTTGCTAGATGATCCTATATATCTATTTAGAACTAATAGATTCTCTGCGGTTGGGTAGCATTAGAAGAGAATCGTTTTCCATGCGGCACGTTATTGTCGTATGTCATTTTATGTATTCCCCATAAGGGTTACAAACCATATATAATCAGCTGACAGGTTCAGTCAGTTCTCGGTAGCTAGACACACGTACATAGATCGGACTAGCATAGTAAACTTATTGTAGAAAGAGAACCATTATTGGTATCAAAGACAGTTTCAATTAATTAAGCATAGTCGAGGGGGGTCTTGAAACAGGTTTCCTATACCGAATTTTCATTTTCCTCGTAAGGTTTTCCTTGGACGTCAGGGTGGCAGAGGACGCGTTTGCAAGTCTGAAGAGAACGCAATCTTTAGCTAACCGCAAAGGACAGAACATTTAGTCGCAATTGTTGGTAAATTCTGTTTGTTGTTCATGGGCGGCCGTAGCCAGAGGAGACCCATAGGCTCCTCTTTCTTTAGCTGCTACCCGAAGGTAGGGGTGGGCGTTACTCTTATTCCTGGAATCTTAAGTGTTGATTTTACAGAGGGCGAAAACCGGAGAAAAACCCGGAGAAAACCCTCGAAGCACAGGAGAGAATTGACAACTCTACTCACATGAGTCTGAAGCTCAGAAGTCAACATGGGTATACCCAGATGGTTATCCATCCGAGTACTAACCCTGTCCAACAGGCCGCTTAACCTCATTAGTGAGGGGCAACGCGCCTACTGCACGTGCCACTCGTGCCACCATTTTTATAGTTAATTCAATAAGTAGAGTTTGTGCAATAAGTAGAGCATGGAATACTCTAACTTGGTGTACTGTGTACACTGCCACAATACTGTAGAAGGTTATTACGTTAAACATTACGGAGTTTATACGTTTCAATGTCTAACGAAGGGCCTTCACTCGAAACCTTAGACATCCTACACACTATTTCGGCAGCACACCAACCTTTTAGAGTATTCGATTTGTATTTCTATATACACTACCTATGCAGCACAACACCTTTATATCACTCGCCTATAGATCTCAATTTAGCTCAGTTCACACTCGGGTCAATGTGATTTAGTGGATTTACTCTCGAGAATATCAAAGAGCACTGGGCCATTTGCTTGTGTATTCTCTTTGTTACTTTCGCAGGTATAAGTATATATATATACATGCACTAAGATCAGAAATCGGGTTAAACCTGCATTTAGGGTAACTATAGCATGCACTAGACAGCGGTTCTATACCGTTGCAGGAGATAACTTTATCTTATACGACGTAAAGACGATACATGGACGATCCTCAAAAAATGTCGGACAGGAATCGAACCTGTAACCTTCTGATTACTGGTAAGACGTTCTTCAGTTGGAGAACGAAGGTTACAATGATGTACCTTCCAAAGGCGGCCAACGAGATAAGACCAACTATAATTACCTGACGAAGAAAGTATTTGCGTAAATTAGAATTAAAGTCAATAGAGAGTTTAACTCAAAAGAAAGCGGTCAAAGAGATAACTAGCGCTAATACTATATATAATCTTGTAAATTTTAATGTCTATTGATTGTTTGTAAATATTTTTGTTATATATGGTATAGAACACGGCCTGTTGGAAGATCACTTCTCTTTTGTGCATAATTAGCTTAACAGATCAGACACGCGGAATTTTTAATGAACTATATAATTATCGCTTATTCAAAGGCTGGCATAACTTATTATTAGGCGGATAACTCCTTACTCACTGTCTCCACAAACCGCAACCCATATATGGACACTTGCTATAGAAAAGCCTATAGATCTGTTTAGCTCAATTCGCATGATCACTCGGAGCAATGTGATTTAGTGGATTTTCTCTCGAGAGTATATGAGAGAGCTTGTATATTCTCCTTTTTATCAGTGGCGTAACGCTCATTAGGTAGGGTTAGGTCGAGAACTAAGGGCCCCCGACCCAGCGGGGGCCCCTGCCAAAAATGGAGTGGAAGATTATATGAAAAAATACGGCTAAACAGCGACATTACTGACATATATTTCATCGTCATATTTAGTCAGAACTAATTTACGGGGCCCCGATAATCGATTCTCCCGGACCTGCGATTTATGGTGAAGAATCATTGACCCTGTCCTGGGTGGGAGATTGACGTTCAGTTGATAAGAAAGAGCTGGTTACCAATCGGTAACGTTAACTCAAGGAGGAGGGAATATATAGGTGTCTGGGTATTCACGATTGTTTAGCATTGTACTGTATAGTGATAATATAGAAAGCCCATACACCCAAGACATGTATATAAGGGCCCCGTCTACCTCTGTTACGTCACTCCTTGTTATACTTTCACAGCTATATCGTATATATCACATGCAAAGGAAATCGGGTTAAACCTGCATTTATAGAATACTTAAAAAGTAGGCAGTGTTTTAGATATATAGCAAAGCGAAAAGGTGGTGAACTGCCGAGATTATAGGAACAAATGTTGAACCCTTCATCAGAGCTGAGCCTTTTATGGAGTTACTCTGATGAAGGCCCGGTACGTCAGTATTTCGTTCTTACAATTTCGGCAGTTCACCACCTTTCGCTTTACTATATATAGAATACTGCTATAGCCATGCATTATAGATAGCGGTTCTATATCGCTGTATGAGATAACCCAGCTAATTACGACTTTTTTCATATAATCGAAGTACAGCACCAAATAATAATAATAATAATAATAATATCATTATATATACATTTATATAGCGCTATTTCTATAAATATATCCAATAGTGCTTTACATGAAGAATGACTTAATATATAATTATAAGATATAAAATAAGAATGAAGATAAAGAATGACTTACATAATAAATACATAATTAGACTGACTGATTAAGATTTAGTAAAAGCTCGATTAAAAAGGAATGTCTTGATTTTAGTCTTAAAATACTTAGTGCAGATGTAGTATATCTAATGTCTTCTGCAAGACTGTTCCACAGTATAGGTGCAGTAACTGAACTAAAAGCTCGTAGGCCATATGATTTCATATTATAATTAGGTACAATTAAAAGTTGTTTATTTGACGAACGCAGTGATCTAGTAGTTTGATATGGAATTAAAAGTTCCTTTAAATAGAACGATGCTATATTGTTAATGGCCTTAAAAGTTAACAATAAAATTTTAAAATAAATTATTTCAGTAATAAGTAGCCAATGGAGTTCTTTCAGCACTGGAGTGATGTGGTCATATTTCTGGGTGTATATCAATAGACGTGCAGCAGAGTTTTGTGCATATTGAAGTTTGTCTATTAGATATTTATAGGCAAACCAGATAACAGAGAATTGCAATGGTCCAATTTAGTCGTGACGAACGCATGGATCAGTATTTCGCAATGATCGAAGTGATTTCGAAGTAAAATAATCAAGATAAGGCTGCCAAATTTTTGACATCATTTCCTCAAATTCGACCGTTTTACATGTGATCCAAACAAATTACCCTCCAAACAAAGGCCGGCAACGAGACAAGACCCTCAACCCGCTGCAGGATGCCATGAGAACAACACAACGAAAGGCTCCAACATAGACCAATTCCGACTTTGAATTGAAAGGCGTCGGTCTCTATGGCGCCGACAATGCGTCATCATGTCTTTGGTCTCAATCATGGTCAAATGAAGCAAAGGCAATGGGAGGGAAAATTGAGCGATATTTATCGCATCGACGGCTGAAGAAATTTGGCAATTAACGCCAATTGTGCTCCGATAATGCCGCCGCATAAAGCACAATCGCTCTTTTCTTTCTCTCGCCGTTTGTGCAATTGTGTTTCATTGTTATCTCGCTGCTCATGCTTCGTATTTAAACACATTTATACGAATCTTCTGAATCTTTCATTTTACGGCTGGTGTAATTCGCGGCCACGACCTAACCACCTTGCATGACAACTTGAATTTTAGTCTCTTCAAAACAGTAGAGAATTAACGAGTTCAGCGAAAAGCCATTTAAAGCGAGCAATATACTTATTTATTTATTTATTTAACTTTGGCTGCCAGCAACATAAAAGAGGAATGACAAGTTACTGTAGAGATAGCTCAGGAACCGACCGATATGCACAGCGTAAGCCAATTACGTTAGACCCACCGAAAGATCTTTACGGCAAAATTATCCTGCCCGCGGTCTTTCAGTACAAACCGAGCGACGAAGGAGCGAGATCTGTGCGAAAAGACCAAGGGTTTTATTATATGGCTCTTTTAAATTTCTCACATTTCCTCAATTTTTTCATAATTTTTTTAACTTTTCAGTTGTTTTGCAGAAAAGCTGCGTTAAGGACTGCAAGTAGACTATCTCATTTCTCAGAAACATTTTCTGAGGATTCGAGCTTGACGATCTGATCGTCCATCACGTCCATGTATCGTTTGTCTACTCCAAGCTCCCACATTCAACGCAGCACTATATATATATATATATATATATATATATATATATATATATATATATATATATATATATACACAACACATGAAAAAATTAAGTTTAACAAGTAGATCTTACTATAGTAGACAAGTAAATTGTAGATTTTGCACATGATCTTATGGGATCTTACAGGATAGTACTGGATCCTACAAGATCTTATGGGATCCTATAGGATCTTATGGGATCCTACAGGAACTATAGGATCCTACAGGATCTTATAGGATGCTACAGGATCTTATGGGATCCAACAGGATCTTATGGGATCCTACAGGGTCTTATAGGATCATAGTTAGCATAGTATAATATAGGATCTCATATATACACAATGAGCACCTACAGTATATGATCATTTTGAATCCTTTATTTCCTGTCTGATACTAAAGCAAAAGATCCTGAGTTAGGATATTGTAGGATACTGTATGTTGCAACAGAACTGTAGTAATTCTTCATCCTGCATGATCCTACATCCCACAGAATGTTATGGTGAGTCAGGTGATACATAAGACACATGCTACATAAGATTCTAACTTTAACCATTCAATGCATACAGTACATGTAATAGAGAAGAATTTATGAAAAATCGCACATGTTTGGCAAAAAATTCATACCGGTAATACCATGAGTGTGTGTGTATATTACGGTACATGTAATCATTTTAATAAATTTTACATGTTACAAAATTTCCTGCAAAAGCAAAAAAGCTGTTGTTTATCAGCATTACAACACAACGTCGTAGTAACAACATCAGTAAATAAATCTAATATTAAGTTTATTTACTGATGTCATTAGCCAATCAGGAGTAAGAATAAAATTGTTATTATTAAAAGTAATAGCCTGTGATACAGTTAATCAAACTGACTAATACAACCAATATAATATGAATTGTTAACTCTGCTGACTGACTTAGTAAATTTTACTAAAATATGACCTGTATTTATAGTGGTTTGTTATAACTCATGTCAGTCACAATGCATGAAATGCAATGGATTTGTTAAATCAACAACGTTCTGAAAACAAAATCCTTTTGTGACAAGATCCTTGGCATAAAAGTAATTTATTTTGTCACTCCTGTTTCTGAATATGCTAATTTCTTTGTAATTGCACATGTCACATAATGTTTTCAAAAGGTGAATAACTGTCCTAGTACATGAACTGCACATTTACGGAATTTGTTTATATTTCTTGTCGATGTTGATTACCCTCACCTGTAGGTGAATGATATTAGAAACCTTCATTTCTAGATTATGTCTAGGGTGCTGCTGAGGTAGAAGTCATGCTATTATGTATATATAACTGGCAAAATTATTTGATTTTAGTCAAGAGGGTAATGTTATGTATCTTTATTTAAATACTGAATCCAATTCACAATGTTGTGCTCTCCTTGGTACATACTAGATCATTTGCATTCAAAGCTTTCTTTTGTGTGAGACAAACAAACAAATCTACAGATGTGCAGTAGCGACAGTTATTCACCTTTAATAGAGCTCTTTCATAATGACTCCCAAATTAAATATTCTTTTATATTCATTTAAATCAACCTTTCTGACCTTGTTCGTGTGTCTGTAATTCCAAAGAATCTTTGCTTTGTAATGAGGCCAGAAAGGCTAATTTGCATCTGTATAAAAGAATATTTAGACTGACCGCCATTATGAAAGAGGTCTATATGAACATCATTTTATGGAACCTTCGTTTAGCAGATCCATCCAGACTTTCCACAAAAGATCACCCAGTAACCACAGGCATTTCCAGTGTTATCATGGGAAATTATTTTATCAATTGAATCATTTCACTTATCTGTCAACTGTCAGACTAGGTTTTCGTTATTTTGTAGCCATATGCCGCATCAAGATATTGTTTAGTTTTTCTAGTCTTTTTAAGTCTTGCTGTTGTTCCGTTCTATATTTTAAACACTAGAGAAATAGAACAATATTTCATGGTATCACTGAAATGTTGTTTTCTGAGTATTTCAGAATCACACTCAGGGCAACATGAAAATTAATTGACATGATTAAACAAGACACTACTGAGACAAGACATATTAAAAGATATTTAATTGCTAACATTTCGTTGGTTGCAGCACAAGAATTACAAATGGTCAAAGTAGGATAACAAATTTGAAATTTAAAATTACGAGTATAGGGAAAGGTAAATAAGGTATCATGTCTCAGCTAGTCAAACGAAAGATTATTTGAAGGTGTTTAGTGAGGATTACAAGGATTAGTCAATACCGTATTTCTCTGAGTATAAGTCGATTTTCTATGACCCAAAATGGATGTTCAAAAGTCGACCTCGACTTATACACAGGGTCGTGAAATTATTCACAAAACTTAGACTGGATATACTGGTACCCAGTCTTCTCTATGCGTAAAAATTAAACACTGGGAAAATATTTGGGAAGAAATTTAACCTCGAAAGCGTCGTATACTCTTTCAAGAAGTGCGCAATTTCGACCAGTATGGATGGCACAGAGGATATGCTGTGGGAAGATGACGACAATAGTTCTGACGAGGAATAAGGAGGCTCATGACCCTTTCGACCATCATATCACCGAACTTTTCTGCGATTCTGACGATAGTGACACCGGTACTGAGTTTGAAGGATTTTAATGCGTATATTATATATTTAATCGTTTTTATTATATCCAATGTTTATTTAACTGTAAGACTAGTATACTTTATGTAAATATATTTAAAGAGTAGGTTGTAAATAGGTTTTATTTATTAGCTTCGTTAATATTCTGTTTGTGTCATTTGCCATAGCAAAATTAAATATCTTACATTTTCAAAGATTTCTATAATTAATTAAATTTTCTGTGAGTACTATTCGGTGTATGGTAACTATTTCATTTGAGGGACTCGACTTATATAAAGGGTATCATAAAAATCACAATTTTTTGGTCTAAAAATAAGGGGTCGACTTATATGCCAGGTCGACTTATACTTCACGATATACGGTAGTTAGAATAAGGAAAGTAGTACTGAACTAATATTAGTGTTAAGAATGCGGTTAAGCTTAGAAATGAAAAGACCTTCCTTTAGTAAGAGTTCAAATTTTGAAGTTGAGGCAAATATTTTAAAATCAGAAGAGACAGGAATTTGGTCTTGTGGTTATGAGCGAGAACAGCTGACATGGCTGACACAGAGCATTTGTCTCAAAATCATTTGCTGGGCTCGAATATTTATCTTTAAATTATGTTTTCCGCCGGGTATATCTATTGCCACAAGACACTACTGAGTTGACACAAAATTGATTTGAATTCATACCTTTGGGATTCCAGTTCGCTGCTCTACCAGTTGAGCTACCTGTACCATGAAAACTGGGAACAGTGTGCTAATTTTACCCATTTAAAATTCCACAAAATATTTTTGTGACAACTTAATGCTTATAATATAATCATCTGTAAGGGTGTGTAGTGTTTTGATTTTATTTTAAAATCATCTTCAGGATAAAATTACCACACTGTTCCCAGTTGGCACTAGGCTGATGCGATATATTGATATTCTCGATAAATATCGATATTTCAAAAATATTAGAGCTGCTCCCATCGGTCGATTTTCATAATCGATTAATCGTTGCAAACAATCGATTAATATCGATTAATCGTCCTGAAATCTGACGCGTGTATGGCGGTTCAATATGGCCAAACTTTAACACATTTTTACTTGAGAATCCCAAACCCAAAATTCTAACGTTTTAACAGTAATGTTGGTCTCGCGATTGTACAACTCGTGCCGTCGCACTTCACACAAGACGTGAAAAGTCACAAATGAGACGTTAAGTAATAAGTTTAATGTTTTTATTTTTTTAATCATTGCCAATAAATTGTATACGTAATCAGGGTTCGAATTAGTTGAGTAAAAACGATGTGCATTTTTCCCCGAAAACATGACATCCAGGCGGGCAAGAAATTGTATGCCTAAAGGAATTGTAGGCTAGGCATGCGATACTTTCGGTTGCTGTTGCGGTGTTGCCCCTGTTGGTTTAAGAGATTAGAAAGTTTATAAAATCACTAAAATGCGCGACAGAGATCAAATTTCGGCCGGCATTTTGTTCGGGCAGCTCCTGGAAATCATTGCGTGGTCTGTGGGGGAAAGTGATTCGTTCCCAGGGCACTTTAGAGCAGACACGCAACAAATGGCGTCGACGACAATCGTCAATCGATTATAGCTTTTCTTTACAATTTTAATAGCAATTTTTGCGTGGCTGCAAGAAATATATACAATTTTTCCACCTTTGGGAAGGACTGTTAATTAATTAACTTATAGCTTGTCAGAACTATTTGTTTGTGTTCAATACTGAGACTATTTTTTCTGCACATCGTTTTGAAAAATGATGTGCAACTTTTACTATTTGGGCCAAAACGATGTGCAAATTGCACATTGCACACCGTTAATTCGAACCCTGTACGTAATAACGTTGGCAATACACGCAGTTATTTCTCTCGCTTTGTCTCCCGACGGGTCAATCTTTTTTTGAAAGAAACTCGCCACTGACACATTCCCAGTACTAGTTGATCCACTTGGCTTGACAGGCTTGTTGTTGTAGTTGTAAACATTCGAGTGGCGTCTAGTGAGGTGTTCTCTAAGGTTTGTCATATTGCCATGTCGTCGGATTGTTGCGTCGCAATGTTTACATTTTGCTGTGGTTTGATTTTCTACGATAAAATGGTCCCAGACGTCGCTTCGGCTTCGAGACATCATAGAAAGACAAACGTACGCGTGTCTCTATGACGGCAAAAGTTCAACACATTCGCAGTTCGCATATGCAGCTGGACTAGCGTATGTCGTATGAGTGATTGGGTGACTCACTTTGACATTTGAGCCACCGAAACATTTTTTGAGCGAGCGCATTTCATCACCATTATGGCATTATGTCATATGTGACATGTTATTTAATCCGGAAAAACCCGAGAGTTCACTATAGAATCTTGTCCACAGAGATTTTCACGGCTTTTCATACAACCATATGGTATTGTAATAAGTAAAATTCCTAAATTCTACGCGCAGAGAACACTATTTCGCGGAGGGAGATTCGCGCACATGGCAAACAACGTTCGCCGCATGCAGAGTTTTAGCTCAATAAACATTTGCTGAAGAGAGAAGTTTATAATTGTAAATAATCCGATTGTTGTTAGCCGCAATCGTACAATCGATTACTGAATAATAATCGATTAATCGATTAATCGGGAGCAGCTCTAAAAAATATCAATATTTGATATTCGATATTTGATATGAAAGCATATCAGTTTAAAGCGAGTAGTGTGGTTGTAAACACAATAAGTGTGATTCATAACTATTATTTTAGCACACCACCCACCATTGGGATTAACACAAGCGGCGGTTGAGCGCTTGAAAACAATAACTGATGACTCAGTCGCTATCTGGCGATTTCAGCAAGTAGCGCTCAAACTGAAAGACTTCAGCAAAGCCGGACAACTAGTAACGGCAAAGCGAGTCCAGTTTAAGCTGAACAAGGCGAACATATTAGTGTTTCTTGCCGAAAATTTATGAACAAATGTGCGAAATCATTAAATAAATCTTTTAACGTTAATAAATTGTTGTAAATAAATCTTTTAACGTTTTGACTATTTTGCGACTGTTTTTTACACGCGCGTATGCCGCATCACAAACAGCAACTAAATTAAGTTTTCTAATTTGCATAATTTGATATAGTCGATTTTTTTTTTTCGATATCGATATTTTTTCAATATCGCATCAGCCTAGTTGGCACAGTAGCTAAACTGGTAGAGCAGCAGACCAGAATCCCAAAGCTGCAAGTTGAAATCCCACTCAAGTCAATAATTTTCCATTGACTCAGCTAGTAAGTGTTGGTTGATCATGTTGATTAATTTTAGGGTAATAGAAATACAGTTTTCATTATCAGGAAAACATGGGCATACAGTGAGGGATGTCAAACTTCCGCTGTGGGTGGGGCGGTTAGAACAGTTTTGTCATTTTGCATATATGTTGTTGCTTGGACACATTGGGATCTCAGGTACACCTGGGTTCATATTTCTCACCATATATGGATATATGGGGATTACCATGCTGTGCTAGTGTATCTGGAAAATGGTGGGGAATATTGAACAATATTAGGGAATATATAGGGAAAAAAGTGGGGAATATTCATGACAAATGACAACTTTTTGGTCTTGTGCTGTACTTCTCATGTACTTTACATGTAGTTCCTGATGGTGGGGGATTAGACAGGCAAATGACTTTCAGGCAATATTCTCCTATTTTTCTTGAAAAATCTAATGCCCCATGTTTCCCAGATTATTAATATACAGGTTTACTAATACATGTAAATAACAACTGAGGAATAACTCACAACTTTATCATCTGTGCCTTTCATTACTAGCTTTCCATCACAATGTCGGTATTTAACGACGAAACGAAACTAAAACAGGAGACAGAGATGGATATACTGAGCCAGACCTTCGAAAAATGGCAACACATCTCATATACACGTGTACAAACTCAACACGAGTAAAGCACTTCAGAACAGTGCAAAAACGTTTTCGTTACCTTGCTCGGCTCAGCAAGACATAACTGTTCAATTGCTTTAACGTATTCGTCCCAGGAATCGATATAAACCATTTTAAAAAGAACGTAATTCACCAAATGGTTTATGAACTGAATACTGTAGACAATTAACGACTCGTCCCACTTCTCTGACCGAGCGGCATATGGCCTAATGTATGACGTTTTTCTTCTATTCTCAGTATTGTCCAACCATGCATGGATAGTATTGTAACTTAGAAAAATAATGGATATAAAGAGGAAACAGACGTACTATCACGAATAGTTGAGAGAGATCGTTCCAATGAAAAAATAGGTACGCAATGCGTACATGCGTCTACGTTTGGGATGGGCGTAATTATTATCATGGCACAGATGTATAGTAGTAAAACTGAAAACAATATTAATATTTGGTATTTACATTCGATCGTTGGAAGTGATTGCTATAATAATTTCAGTTGAAGGAAAATCATTACTTTACACATAAATTGGTGGACTTGTTCAGATATATTTATTAACCATTAAAAACTGACTAATAACAAACATATTTCTTGGGGTAAAACTACACACCCATTTGACTGCACATGGGCATGGTGCTACACTACCGATGGGCATTGTAGTATTTTAGCACTTGGTCTTGCGTTATCAGACAACTTGCATTTTGGGTAAGAGAGTTTCTAAAAAGAGAAGTCCTACAAGAGTTAACTAGCAGCAGATTATGTTGGCTTGAACAGGTACGAGACGGCAGTACAGAAGTAAAAGTAACACAAGAAGAAATATCAAGATTATAGAGACCTTGTGCATATTTATAAAAAAGACGAGGTGGCTCTTTAACTAATGTTAATAAAAATATATACAATAAAAAGCAATACTGGTAATTTCAAATAACCAGAAATTGAGAAGTTAGTTAAGTTAGGTAGTTGCAACTTAATTGAATGGCACCCTGCTAGACAGAGGTTCTCTTCACGGAGGAAGAAGGGAACTTTCCTTGAATGGTAGGGCTCGTGCCGTGTTTACAAGTACTTGTTGAATTTAACTAGAAGTCGTGTTGTGGCAGTCAATACCATAATACCGTTATACTGTAATTTATACTGTAACTTGCCCTGCCATCTGAGTTCTAGTGGCTCAATGGTTAGAGCGTCTGGCTAGCATTCAGAAGGTTACTAGTTCTTGAGCACAGAGTTTTTCTGAGTATTGACAGCTTGCACAGCCCTGAAAACCTTTGGCTTTACAACTTTAATTGACAAGTTGCTAATTTGTCACATGCCTACTGATAATTACACTCTATTCCTGCTTCTTAGAGAGCAAAGCTTCCTTAGTGATCTTAAATGATCTTAGTGATCTTGAATCCCATAATTGGATTCGCGCCTTAGCTTAGTCGGTAAGTCGTTAAATTTCCTTGCCACAGGGTCTTGAAAAATGTCATTTTCAAATATGGAATAGCTAAGGCGGCTGCTGGAGACACTAACTGTAAGGCGGAAGTGCGCAGTAAATATACGTACCTAAAATGAACAGGTTTTGTGATTGGCTATATGGAACAAAAGTTGTTAGGGTTAGGACATTGGTTTCTTTGTGGTTGATTCTATTGTTTTATTGTTTTAATCAACCAATCACAAAGCTTGATAGTATAGGTAGGTGATGATCCGAAGTGCGGGCGTGTGTTGCGACGTGTTGAAGATGAGCGTGTCGGTGTGCGTGTGATTGCGATACTACACACCGTAACTGATAATTTGCGCTGATCGTTGACTAAACCACACGAAAAGGTGTCTTAAAATGTTATTACTATTAAATACAAAAGCTATCAGCTATACGTCCTTCCGTGGTTCATCAACAGTTTAAGGCCACGTTTAGACTAGTACGGTATGACAATGCTACGGATGAAAATAAAATTAACGCTATACGAAAATATCAGTCTGTTCACACTATATGCACAACGCTGTGTTGAAAATAACCAGAGCATCGTGATTTGCTCCCCGAATGCTAAGCGAGTGACTATAGTGACTACACTACCTTTCTCCTCCGCAGAGGCTTCCAATGCGGTGGAGGGGGAATGGGTCGCGATAGGGAATGCGGCAGAAGGTTAAGGAAAACAATTTCAGCGGTTTTCCTTGTTCCATTACCCTCTACCGCATTCCTTATCTCAACCCATGAGGAATCAAGGAAACAAGCCTCTTGCGGAGGAGAGAGCTACACTACGGTAATTAACTACTAAGGATTGAGCCTGAATAGTGTAAACATAACAAAGAAACCTAGTGATTTTTAGAGACTAGTATCTCAGCGTAATACAGTAAACACTCACGTATAAGAACCTAGTGATTAAGAACCTGTAGGCTAAAATATTGGCAATTAAACCCCATTATATAAGAACCTCAGTGTTTTCAATATAAAAATTTGATACACTGTGCAACCTGATCAGGCATGAATTGGTGTTTAAAGTGCCCATTAGGGCAAAAGCAACCTGAAATAAATCAGAGGACCTAGATCAGGGTTACAGTTGTTTACAGGATGTTAGACTACAGTTGTTTGTCCAGCAGCAAGCACCTTTTCCTCTAAAGAAAATAAGATTACCTGTTTAAGAACATAAATATCCTAAATTCTCTGTAGATATCAAATATATAAGAACCTTTTCAGGCTAACTTGGAAAAATCTAGGTTCTTATACGCGGCTGTTTACTTTACAGTAGTGCATGTAAACCCCATCTAAGTAAAAAAGACACCACGAACGCTTAAAATGGTCTCTTTGAATGGGAGCCAGTTTGTTAGCGCAAGAAGAGTGTTAGTATAAGAGGTCAGTACAGCGTTTGTAGGGTATTTGTTGGAGGAACCCCTCACAGAAGGCCAAATATCCACGATTTTGTTCATGAATCGCACGGGCGCCATCACCAAATGCCCCAATTCGTGACTCCGCACGTGCGCATAACACGACACGAGTGTACCGTCGACGAACAGTGTACCATCCATGGTCAGCGGTGCATACAAACCCATACCTTTGACAAGCGTTATTCTTAGAACTGACGTCACCACGTCACCCGATGTCACCAATTTATCCCCAAGCGCCACATCCCTTGCGAAGACCGCAGAACGGCTCGTTCCATCGCGGGCTACGGTGTATATCAGATGTTCTGAGGTCAAAGTGATCTGACGACCTCCTCGAAGATCAAAACGCAGAAAGAAACTTGACTTTGCAGGATCCTGGTGAAGAAAGGCGATAACTTCCGTGTACTTAGTTCCGCCATTGCCATCCAATGTTTTCACTTCATCTCCGATGTTCAGCTTGTCCATGGTCGCCTGCTGACCGTTCTTTATTTCGACCGTCGCGTGCGAAGGAAAACAGCCCATGTTTGCAGGATTGGGAAGAGGTTTTGCTGGAAGTGTAGAGAATGGAGAATAGTATTTACTCATTTACACATCAAAGTTGCAAAGTTGCAAAGTTGCAAAGTTGCAAAGTTGCGAAGTTGCGAAGTTGCAAAGTTGCGAAGTTGCGAAGTTGCGATGCTTGCGAAGTTGCAAAGTTGCAAAGTTGCGAAGTTGCAAAGTTGCAAAGTTGCGAAGTTGCGAAGTTGCAAAGTTGCGAAGTTGCGAAGTTGCGATGCTTGCGAAGTTGCAAAGTTGCAAAGTTGCGAAGTTGCAAAGTTGCGAAGTTGCGAAGTTGCGAAGTTGCGAAGTTGCGATGCTTGCGAAGTTGCAAAGTTGCAAAGTTGCGAAGTTGCAAAGTTGCAAAGTTGCGAAGTTGCAGAGTTGCGAAGTTGCAAAGTTGCGATGCTTGCGAAGTTGCGATGCTTGCGAAGTTGCAAAGTTGCGATGCTTGCGAAGTTGCAAAGTTGCGATGTTTGCGAAGTTGCAAAGTTGCGATGCTTGCGAAGTTGCAAAGTTGCGATGCTTGCGAAGTTGCAAAGTTGCGATGCTTGCGAAGTTGCAAAGTTGCGATGCTTGCGAAGTTGCAAAGTTGCGATGCTGGTTGCGATGCTTGCGATGTTTGCAAAGTTGCGATGCTTGCAAAGTTGCGAAGTTGCAAAGTTGCGATGCTTGCGAAGTTGCGATGTTTGCGAAGTTGCAAAGTTGCGATGCTTGCGAAGTTGCAAAGTTGCGATGTTTGCGAAGTTGCAAAGTTGCGATGCTTGCGAAGTTGCAAAGTTGCGATGCTTGCGAAGTTGCAAAGTTGCGATGCTTGCGAAGTTGCAAAGTTGCGATGTTTGCGAAGTTGCAAAGTTGCGATGTTTGCGAAGTTGCAAAGTTGCGATGCTTGCGAAGTTGCAAAGTTGCGATGCTTGCGAAGTTGCAAAGTTGCGATGTTTGCGAAGTTGCAAAGTTGCGATGTTTGCGAAGTTGCAAAGTTGCGATGCTTGCGAAGTTGCAAAGTTGCGATGTTTGCGAAGTTGCAAAGTTGCGATGTTTGCGAAGTTGCAAAGTTGCGATGCTTGCGAAGTTGCAAAGTTGCGATGTTTGCGAAGTTGCAAAGTTGCGATGCTGGTTGCGATGCTTGCGAAGTTGCAAAGTTGCGATGTTTGCGAAGTTGCAAAGTTGCGATGCTTGCGAAGTTGCAAAGTTGCGATGCTTGCGAAGTTGCAAAGTTGCGATGCTTGCGAAGTTGCAAAGTTGCGATGCTTGCGAAGTTGCAAAGTTGCGATGCTGGTTGCGATGCTTGCGATGTTTGCAAAGTTGCGATGCTTGCAAAGTTGCGATGCTTGCAAAGTTGCGATGCTTGCAAAGTTGCGATGCTTGCAAAGTTGCGATGCTTGCGAAGTTGCGATGCTTGCAAAGTTGCGAAGTTGCAAAGTTGCAAAGTTGCGATGCTTGCGAAGTTGCGATGCTTGCGAAGTTGCAAAGTTGCAAAAGTTGCAAAGTTGCAAAGTTGCGAAGTTGCAAAGTTGCGAAGTTACGATGCTTGCGAAGTTACGATGCTTGCGATGCTTGCAAAGTTGCGATGCTTGCAAAGTTGCGATGCTTGCGAAATTGCGATGCTTGCGAAGTTGCGATGCTTGCAAAGTTGCGATGCTTGCGAAGTAGCGATGCATGCAAAGTTGCGAAGTTGCAAAGTTGCAAAAGTTGCAAAGTTGCAAAGTTGCGATGCTTGCGAAGTTGCAAAGTTGCGAAGTTGCGAAGTTGCGAAGTTGCAAAGTTGCGATGCTTGCGAAGTTGCGAAGTTGCGATGCTTGCGAAGTTGCAAAGTTGCGAAGTTACGATGCTTGCGAAGCTGCGAAGTTGCAAAGTTGCGATGCTTGCGAAGTTGCGAAGCTGCGAAGTTACAAAGTAGTTGACTGTAACTCACGTGGTTCGTTGAAGCGATAGACAAAGAAGGAATCGTCTCCTCCTAGGCCATTAATGCACTGGGACGAGGGACCAAACTTGTTGAAGGTCAAATTCGCTCCCTCGCCACTCCAACACTCTGCCATGTACTCAATCCCAAAATACTGAAACTGCGCCACGTATGCTTTCGCTGCACACATTGCCACCGTCTTGTTCGGGTTCGTCAAGTCGATCTCATTACGGAGGTTACCGAGCATTTCCGGGAATGGTCGCGGTTTGGCGATCGCATCTCGGAAACAGCCGACGCCTTGGTAAGGAAAATTGGCCAACTGTCCAACCAAACCTGTAGGAGCAACATAATAAGTTTTAAAGAGCAAGTTATGTGACGATATAATTTGTGGTATAGCGGTAGATATTTTCATTGACACCTAATGCGTAACAAACTAATGGGGCGTCGGTGATACAGTCGTCAGAGCGGCTGCCTCTCACCACTGATCAGTTCATAGATATTTGTAAGATATATTTAACAATTATACCACGAACTCGAGTCGTATATATGAGCTCTTAGAGCACGAAGCGCCACCGAGTTGCATGGCTATGAGTCATATACAACGAGAGCGAATGATGGCTCGACGAAAATTTTCCGGCTCGGTGTCTTACCTTGGATGGCACTAAATTGACGTTTCGTCGCGTGTTCACCAAGTACAACAGAAACTTAAAGAATAGATAAGAAAAAGCGTTAAGGGTGCAGGGTTCAGAATTTAGGCTATCGTGATTTTGAGGTGGGTAATGATTTTTCAAAAATAAGACAAGGTGAAAGGGGGGTTATCAAAACGTTTGTTGACAAAAAATGTTTTATAATATCATTTTATACTATGTCATTCATTGCAGTATGAATCTGCAAACTATACACCCTCTCACGTTTTCTCACAAAACGTTTTGAAAATGACCCACCGCATGTTGTGAAAATGACCTACCGTCTCCGTCCACTTCTAGTGCTGATTCTTTTTCTTGCCGATGGCGGTTCTAGTTCACAGTCACTCTCATCATTCTCAGTAAACCGAAACTCTCAGTAACCGAAAATTTCTTAGGGTGTGTTTACTGTAAATAAAAGTGAAATATTTCGACTTTATCATAAAGTCATCATCAGACAAAATATTTCGAAATTTGTTTTTTTTTATTCTTTTTGAAGTCATCGGCTCATGGTTGGTTGGTTTTCATCCTATAAACATTTTCAAGTTTAAATGAAAGTTAAATACTGAGAACGGCCGGAGGCTCTTAGCCATAGGCCCGAGGGATGTATCTGGCTATAAGAGCCGCGACGTTCGAATTTTAAGAGGTTTTCTGCCAAAGTTTTCTCTAGGGGAAGAAAGTTTTTGTAGGTAGAGATTAAAGAGAAATGAGCAGGACAAGGCTGAGCAATTGAATCATTCAATATATAATTTAAAATTCACGGGATGTAATATTCGGGATACAGCCCTCCCTGAGTTGTATACATATACGTCGCGTTAATTTTTAATTAACTATTGATTCAATGCTTTTCCTTGGAGACTATTATATATCTACTGTATACATCTATTTAGATAACATAGAAAACCGACTAAAATTTTAACTAATAGCACATTGAAACCGTTGTGTATACCGTTGATATTTAATACAGTGGCGGATCCAGGGAGTTCCGAGGGTTCCATGGAACCCCCCTTTCTGAAGCCGAGCATGTTATTTACGCTCGAAATAATTAGATGGAATTAGCGTACGATACTTCCAACATGGTTCGATAGAACTGTGGATCTCTATAGAAATATATCTTTAAAATGACGATATACACTGTTAAAAATGGGATTTCAGAACTAATTTATATTTTGCTCAAATGTGTCCTCGAAATGCAGGAAATGATGTTTTAGAGACCCAAAATTCAACCCCTAGAAATAGGACCCACTAGAAATGTGTCGTCACTTAGGACTGAGCTTGCAGGAACTCCCCTTTTCAAAATCCTGGATCCGCCACTGTAATATTATATCTTTCTTCCTAGCAAAAAAACTACCTTGAAACATCGTATAACCTCTGGTTTTTACCGCCTTATTTATCATACCCTAATCTCACTAATACAAATAAAAAACTCTAAAAAGTTGGTGTACTGCCGAAATGGTGTGTAGGAGGTCTAACGTTTCGAGTGATGGCCCAGCTTCCTCAGAGAATGAAGAAATGCATGGCCGCGGCTTGAAAGGCTAAAACCTCCTGCACACTAATTCGGCAAGGTACATCAACCTTTTAGAGTTTGTTTTTTTGTATTTCCACACTTCCTATACGCAGAAGAACACTTTCATGTCATATCTAATCTCACTATATAAGTCCTTCAACCGAATCCAAAATCAAATCGCCTCCGCTTACCTTGATAAACGGAGAAGACGAAAAGAGCCAGGAGACCGTTGAATTTCCTCTTCATTCCAGTTTAAACCAAACGTTATTTCAAAAGATATCGAGGTTATTATTACGATGAAGTCACACACCATGTAACGAAACCAAAGGAAAATTTCTTCAGTAAATCGCCATGATGGCCGTGAATATAGTTAGTACCTTTAATGAGAAAATTATGAGAAAATCTAACGGAAATAGAGGATATGCATGACCGTACAAAGATACGAATTTTTATTCGAGTGTTGTACATGTTAATATCTCTCACGAGTGAGCGAAGCCAACGAGAAGATAAGGTTCGTATCTCCAACAGGTCATGTAACGTTCTGTTTATTATATTGAAATCGATGAAATAGCCATAATGATAACTTGACATGTGAAGATACAATACAATACAATACAATACAATACAATACAATACAATACAATACAATACAATACAATACAATACAATACAATTTATTTAGTTACAGGTATTGCCACGAAAATCCTAATATAAATAGAATACAAAATAGATTATAAATAAAATAGAAAAAATACATAAATATAGTAAGAAACTATAATATTTTAAAATATCCTCAAAGTCGATGTCATTTATACAATTTTTAAATACATTAGAGTTCTCTGCCGATCTGGCTGAATCTGGGAGAGCGTTCCATAGCTTGGCACCTTGATATCGCCAAGACTTTAGCCCATACGTGGTGGTATTCACCTTAGGAAGTTTAACAATATTTTTTCATCTCAGTGAATACGCCCTTTGTCTTGGATCTACTAGATCTTTTAAACTATGTGGATAATTGGTGATATTTAATAATTTATATACATTACAAACTATTTTTTTACTCTTTGATGCATCAAAGGAATAATTCCTAGTTTTTAAAGTAATTTCTCATACGGAGTAGATTTGTCTTTAAAGACAAAGCGAATAGCACGTTCGATAAAAGTGACAGTCTTCACTGCTCACAGCGAAGATATCATTTTTTCTAAAAAGGACAAAATTTAGTATTTCATCAATATCTATATGATAATAAATGTGTACTTACGTTTCCTATTTAATGATGAGATATTTTGATGAAAAAATACAATCCACGGAGATTGTTTTTGTTGTCTTCAACGAAACGTTAAGAAAATACCTGTTTGTTATCTTTCCCTCTTGACTTAAAAAGCAAACAAGCTGGTTGACGAGTTGGTGGTATACCTTTTGCTATGATAGAGATCAGAGCTGAATTAAGGGTAAGTTGGGCCTGGAGCTGGTGGAGATATTAGGGCCTATATAGATTGTTTTCGATCGTTATAATATATACATAAAGCTGTCTTTTTTTCATGTTTCACAGATCAGTGTTGTAAACATCTGTCGACAATTGCAATCAATACAAGGCTATTATTACTCGCTAAAACCTTATTTTTTAAGTCTGGTGACAAAAGGGCCTATTTTTCTCCAGGGCCTGGAGCTGCCGTCCCATCCATGCCCGCCTTAATCCGGCTCTGATAGACATTTTCTTTTATAAATGTTTTTATGGTATTTCTGATTTAAATGTGCACAACTATACGTTTCTTTTGAAAAATGATTGTGAGTCCCGTACAGGAATCGAACATGTAACCTTCTGATTGCCGGTGAGAGGCTCTAACCATTGAGCTAACGAGACTCAGATGGAGAGCGAGGGTTACAATGTATGCGGCAGTCACTATATATATCGGTAATTCTTGGATGCGTTAATATAAACAACGTTGTAGTGAATGTGGGAGAGCTCGGAGTAGACAGACGATACGTGGACGATCGTCAAGCTCATATCCTCAGAAAAATGATTCATATAAACAATATTTTATTGCAAGGCAATTATTCCAAAAGCCAAAGGCTTATATTGGGAATTCTTGCCATGGATTTTAAAATACAATTTCTATGGAAAAAGAGAAACGGACATAGCAAAACTACAGAAAAACTGATATGATTAAGGAGCACATGGTCAAAAGCAAATTGAATTAAGAGAAACGTTTAGAGTCAATAATAAAGTTTTGAACACATAAAAAAATATTCACATTCGTTTGGAAAGAAACATCAGGATTTCCGTGTAAGAGTCACTATAAACGAGACTCTCTAGATGCGTTTGACCATTGTGTCACCAATTAACCGAGCAGCGGAGGCAAGGAAACTAATACGAAGAGCAGCATATCGGTCACAGTCAAAAAAGAAATGTAGAATCGTCTCTTTAATGCAGCCACAGATACAAAAAGGAGACGACACACAGTTCTTGAGTCCAGGATTCAATAATTCTGAGTCCCGTACAGGAATAGAACCTGTAACCTTCTGATTGCCGGTGAGACGCTCTAACCATTGAGCTAACGTTCATGGAGAGCGAAGGTTACAATGATGTACTGGTTCGATTGATATATATATATATATGTACTGCCTATGCGGCAAGTCATGCACTATATATCGGTAATGCTTTTTCTGAGGATATGAGCTTGACGATCGTCCACGTATCGTCTGTCTACTCCGAGCTCTCCCACATTCACTACAACATTATGTATATTAATACTGACGTTTATTTTGTTACTCACGGCCGAACACGACTTAGTCTTAATCCTACTCTCATGCTAAAAGCCCCATCTTGTAAAACTAGTACCGTATCAGGCCTCTTACTTTTTTTAAGTTGTGGAACAGTGTTTGTAAAGTAGCTCCACCTAGTAGTCTCTCCAGTGTAACTATATTTAAGAGTTTTCTTTATCACCATTACTCAGCACTTTTGCTCTCTGTAGACGTGGATATAGGACCTGTACCTGGTCAATCGCTAGGGACTGTCCCTGTCACAGGGACTAAGACGCCATCCGCCATTGTACGCTTCAATATTGTCGGAGAAGTGCCTCGCATGGGTACTCGCGTCCCGTCCGATTGGCTAACTATACTTTTTTATATTCTTGTTGTATTTTCTTGTTATTATTTTCTCTTTTGCTCTGAATTTTTGTAAACAAATAATTTTGTTGTTGACCCAATATATAAAGTTTATAATAAAAAAGAAAAAAAAGAAAAAGGTGAAACGGCAAAAGCCACAGATTCAATGGCAAACTCGTTGCCGTTCGCATGTTTATCGTTTTGCATGAACGGATGAACCACAAAATTTACTTTTGCCTGTTTGTATTGGAAACTCAAATTGCTACCCAACATGCTGGTTAAAATGGTCTGGGTCTGTAACTTCTATGAATGGGTCTTTTATTAGAGGAAAATTGTATAATATATATACCCTCAAAATTATATAACCTCAAAATACAACGGAAAGAGTTATTTAAAACGGATGCAAAAACGTTATTGCATGTCATTACACGTTATCTGATGTTCAAAGAATATGGCAGAGGCGAGAAAGCTAGTGGATATCATGATGAGATATATACTCCCAGGAGCCCGCGTAAAGAGCATCAGGAGATGTGTTATAACGTATGAAACCAACTCTGAAAATGAAGTTTTTAGTACTACCTAATTATATAGCGAAAGTCAATCTTCCGTGAAAAAGGAATGTTTGCGTTTAATTTTGCGTTTTAAGATTTTCAATTGTTATGTTTAGAAATTTGACGATATCTGCTCTTGTACTCGAGAAATAACGTTTTCATTCTCGTATTTTATCCTTCTGGACGTAATGGCTTGAATAACTGAAATAGTACGTTGGTAAACATGGTTATTTATAGATGCTATCGTTTTTGAAGCCGTTCCAAACACTCGCAGCAGTGTTTTATCAGAGGTAAAACACTGTCTATCGCCCGTGTTATAAACAGGATAAAACACTTCTGCTCGTGTTTTAAACTGTACGTAATAACAAAATCACTGATAAACCAGTAGCCCTCAAGTAGCCGTTGAGCAAACTCTAAAATCGCGGTGTCCAGATCATGAATTATTACAGGCCTTTTATTTAAAAGTAAATTGTTTTTAACTGAAACTCCCCCTTCAACAAAGTAAACTGCCAACAACTAACAGTCTACCAGGGTGGTGCAAGCTTTGTCGAGTTAGGGGGTATGATTTCCGTAGGGCTCTTGTATCCAGGGTTGTTCACTTGTTTGAAAAAGCACATTAAATTCACCAGCAGGTTCTTCAGTAGTCCTGTGAGATTTTTATACCAAAGCGTTTGATAAAGTTGTTTTCTGTTGACATTTTGCAAGAAAAAGGACCTTGTTTGTACTTTTCGAATGATGCCACAATGTGAAAGATTCAGCACCTCTGACACCCTCAAAAGGATCAGTATTAGTCAATCACATCTTGACAGAATCCAGAAATCATATATGAAAAAATAATGAATAATGAAAAAAGCCTCATCATCTCTTGGAAAAAAAAATACAGCTATTTTATTGAGTAATGGTAAACTAAACCTCACAGTTGATCTCTCCCATGCTTTGAGGGTTTTCCTCGGGGGTCTACGGTTTTCCTCCCTCAGTAAAATCAACACTTAGATCTTGCTGTGATCCATGGTCAGACATGGGGTCATATGGTGGTAGCCTACCTTTGACATACCTGCGACTTGGACACGTTTGAGCTAAACATTTGTAAAGTCACACATCTGTTGTGTCTGGACTGTTAATAAGACTTATTTAGAGTTTCTCGCTGGCTGAAGTATGGAAGAAGCGAGAAACGTATTTCTCACACTGGGGGCCTGGGGAGGTGCGCATGTAATTATATACTGTACGTGTGCCTTTGGTTATTAGCATCTTTTGTTTTTTGTATTACTTGTTAATTCCATAGGCCTTTATTGCATCAAACACATAAGTTAAAACATGGTTAAAAACAAAAAAGATTTATTCAACAGCCAGGTACGATGGTACATATCTGAGAACTTCCATCACATCAATCAACAGGCAACGTCGATAGTTCCTCCGCATTGACGTCATAATCTACCATAGCTTTCTCTAGAAAATACCACCGTCCCAAAAACCCAATATCCAGAATTCTCTTGTGCATGTAGATCCATCTCTGTTTAAAATAATAACACCTAGCTTCATAGTAACAGGACGTATCGCTATAGTCTTGCTCCAAAATTAGCGAGAAAAACCCCAGGTTGTACTGTTTAAGCCGATTCTCCGAATGGAGTAGCGTTAGTTCTTGGATGCAAGCATTTGACTTCGGGTTACGTACTTTATCGCTGACCAAAAGCAAAGTGTTCGCATTCTCTGTTAATTGCTCTGAATAAGAACCTTGGTTGGGATTGTACGCCCATGTTCCAGCAAAAGCACCAACTATAGAGAAGTTGAATACAGCTCGCAGAGGTCTTTTGAATACAAACGAACACAAGTCAGTGAATACGTTCTTGTAGTCGACGTAGATAAGGAACAGAGGTTTGCCAAGTCTCGAGTCACGAATGTTCTCCAGTTGAGGCAAAAGCACTTGGTTAACTCTGCCCAAAGTCCTAACAGCTTTTCTTGCCTCAGAGGCCGCCATATTGGATGACGTCGGTATCTCTAATAATGTAGATTACATGAATTTCTTCCTATTTAGAACTGTTGGAGCTCAGCTGGTGAAGTATAAAGATGGTGAGGTTTGCTAAAATTTTACAAGTTATTCCTCAAAAAAATTAGATTTATTTCAAGAACTGGTTTCAGCACAGTAATACTATAATATCAACTATTAACCTGTATCAACTATTAACCTGTAGATAATATAGTATGTACTATGTGTGACATATTTTTCAATATCAGGTTTATAGAGACTAGAGAGTATAAATAGAGACTACTCATTACTAATATGAATATTAACTCAAGAAATGACACACACTAGTTGTATACTTATATATTAGCATACAAAGTTGACATATATGCTAGCAGTAAGCTGTAACTTAGTATCAATGGCTAAACTGCATAATGCAATGCCACTTAATTTTGAGACATCACTGGCTCCGTGACTCCTCAGTCAGATGAAAGGGTCATGGAGCCACGGAGTGCATAAAAAATTACTTTACACTAATAATAGTGTTAGCATTAGGGTGATAGTAAGGTGGGGGAGGGGGGTCTTTGTTGTTTTGGGGTTAGCGGTTATTTATTAAATTGCAGACATCATACATTCACAGCTATATGGTAATGCGTTATATAGTTATATAGGGGTTCAATTAGTTTTGATTTAGTTCAATAGGGAGTGTAGTGGATTGGCATTGTATTGTGCAGTTGCTCCGTATCAATTCTACGGTATTCTATTTCTTACAAAGGTAATGTACCCTTTTGAAGAACAGTTTGTTTATCAGAATAATCCAAGTGCCTTATGCATTAAAGCAAAGTTTTTTTAAAACAAACATTAAAAATTGAAATGCTTATTATATTCAACACTTAAATCTCAGCTATGCTCCATGGTCAGACATGGGTTGCATGGTGGCAGCCTGTGGCACCTTTAACATATACCTTTAACCAGGGGTGGATCCAGCAGTGTTTTTTTAGGGGGGTGCCGGATGAGTCGAGCGGCAAAGGCGTGAGGCCCCTAGGGGGGACCGGGGGCATCCCCCCTGGAAAATTTTGAAAATTAGAACCCCAGAAATATCATTTCCTGCGATTTGAGCATTGAATTATGAGCTTCAGTTTGACTTAAAAAAAGGAAAAACTTTGAAATTATACCATATTTCTGAGCTAAATATCTTGTGTAATTTTCATGTAAGCCTGGCCACAAAATGACTGGACAAATACAGCACGCTTACATGAAGTACAATTATACAATTATAGTAATAAAAGTACAATTTACTGCAATTATAGTAATACTGATTTTTTGCACCCCCCTTGCACCCCTGTTGACCAAGGCCAACAGGGGTGCGCACCCCTCCCCTAAATCCACCCCTGCCTTTAACTCGGCCATGTTCAAGTTAAACTATTTGTAAAGACACACATCTTTTGTATCTGTTAATAAGACCATTATTATTATCTTAATTATTATCTTAAGCCTAAAGCAGCCAAAGTAAAGGTGACAGAAACGGTAATCCACCCAAGATCAAGAAAAGCTGCTCAGATGATAAAAAATGCCCACAGAAAAGACAAACAAGACAGGTAAAAAGTTCAGTATACTGTACATAGTAATAATTTTAATACAGACATTTTAGGAGGATTATACAATAGTCTCAATACTCGCGTACAACAATACAGTCTTAAAGTTACTTAAGTTACTTATAAAGTGCTATTTCTGTCTCCCTTTTCTGTCATGGTGGTTTGTTCATGGCTAGCTGTTGGACACAGAAAAGATGTGAGGTGTATAGTAAATCCACAAGTATTTTTGATTATGTTGATGTACAAAATCCCATTATTAAGATTAATCACATTAGAGAGGGAGAGAATGGATATTGAGAGGATAGGTGAAGTAATGAGGAGAGCAAGATTGAGGTGGTTTGGACATGTGGAAAGGAAGAACAATTATGACAAGTACTGGGTGATGAGATTTGTGAGGATGGAGGTGGACCAAACATCACATGGAAAAAGACGAGGACATGAGGTGTTAAGGAAGACAGCTAGGAAGACATGGCAAGGGCAAACTTCCATATAAGCAGGGTAATTAACTGCCTTTATAACTAAATGAAAATGATGATTCTTTTTAATAATGTTAATCTAATTAATATCTAATCTCTGTATTTAGGAGAAAATCAGAAAGGACAGCCACTTTACAAATGCTAGGTTCGTACCCGGTGGTTAACAACTGTTGACAATTTGCCACCATCGTCAGTTTGTTTTATGGCATAAATATGCTTTGTGATCAGTAGATCTTTCTCTTAAAGCTTCTTGAAAACATTCTTTCTGTTTTTCATGTTTAGCTGAGAAGCTTCAGTGGTTTAAAGATAACATGGAATCTACAGAGATAACACAATATTCCATCCAAGAAGTTCATAATTTGATAAACTTGTAAGCCTGCGTTAATAAGAGTTTGTTTGATTGGTTTCTAATAATAATAATAATATTTATTCAGGAAACCCACATCACCATTGTGTTTAAAATCTAAATTTAAGTGGTTCCAATTAAGTTTTTATGTAAAAGCAAAATCTCAGCCCAGCCAACACAAATTCTTTGGCTATGTCAAAGATTAAACATTTATTATTCACTTTTATTATAGGTATTTTAAGAGGTTTGACAAGGAACTTGAACAGTTGAGAATCGGAGATGACATAAAAGGTCGACAGCAACAGGGAGGGACTCGATTCTCAAGAGTGAATGCAATCAAGATGGTTTTAGAAAGAGAGAAACAAGTTTATGACTCAACTGGTTTAGGTACAGAATGAAAATACTGCAACCAGATATCTGGGAATAATAGCATTTGACACTGAACTCTTGCTGGTGCAAATACCACAAAATCTGTCAGGAGACTCAAACATATAACCTGGTAACAATCCATATGATAAGAATCAAACCCATAACCTTCTGATTGCTAGTTAAATGCTCTAACCATTGAGCTATGTGGACTCAGATCAGATGGCAGAGTGAATATCTCGCATATGCTTGACAGAAATTTTATGTAATTTTATTGTACGGTACACATGTTAATACATCAATTGAAGAAATTGTTGTCAGGGAATTCTTTGTTGTTTTTTACTCTTAGAAATTCCTGATATCACAACATCAACTAATATGAAGTTATTAAGGTATGGAGAACATCTTTACAAATAGTAAGACACACATGCATGCAGCAAAATTTATTAGCTGATTAAATAATAACCAAAATCAACTTTGCGACATGCAAATATACATTTTCAGAAAGAACAAGAAATAATGTGTAGTCATCAATAAACTGCTTTATACAAGGTAATTGTTTTTATACAAGGTAAACAAGCTGAAGAATAGTGTTGTCGATAGTTTGCAATGTTGACATTTGTTTATTCAATGATGTTTTCATGCACTTGATGGTAATCACATTTCCAATAAGTTTTTTATACATGATTGGTGACCTGCTCTGATTCTAATCTGTTTCTTGATACCTTCACGGACATACATTTTTCGATTTCCCGATCATCCGGCTCGAAGTACCATGTAGTAATTTGATGAGTTTTACTTTATTTATTTCGATCTAACATGTAATTGTAAATACCGGTACATGCTAAATTTCAACATTGAAAAACTGATGTATAGCGGTTCTCACGGTAAAAATCGTAATCTAAATGAACAAGCGGCGGTGAATGTAGCAATTACAGTTGTACGGAGATTTTTCTCTTTGTTTTAGAGCATGGAATGGCAACTTGGATTACCTCCAGAAAATCAAGTTAAAAAGATTTCGTCCTCTGAAGGTTGTTGGGGCAAGAGAAGATAAGAACACAAACGAGTGAATATTTTGAATGAGAAGGAAAATAATTCACAATGTCACCATAATGAAATGTTAATAAGCCTCCAGATTATTCCAATAAATATTTTGCAAACAAAATGACTTTTTCTAAATTTTGTTCAATGCACGAACAACACGGCTTGGCATCGGAGTTCGGCTTGATAGATAGCAGAGCATGCATTACGATCTCGTTGCCACTTGTCAACTTCAACTGAGAGCCAAATAGAATGCTATAAAAGATGGTGTACTCTGCCGAAATATTGTGTAGGAGGTCTAATGTTTTGAACCCCTTCCCCATGAAACGCAAAGACACTTCACTTCGATCTGACGAAGGGCCTTCGCTCAAAACGTTAGACCTTGTACACACTATTTCGGCAGTACACCAACTTAGAGGTTTTGATTTGTATTTCTATACCAAGGGCGCAACGAGGGGGGGATGTTGTTGTGTGGCGGGAGAACGATCGAAAATTTTCGTGATGAATTTATACACTCTATCCGAGAAGGTAGCCTCCTCCGCAGGCAAATCTGTGGCTTCTTTTTCCCCGAGTCAAATAGCTTCCAATGCTGTGCGAGCAATGTTTTGGCTGGGATTCCAGGGAAGTATTAATTTCTCTGGCTCGGCCAAAACAGCCTTGGAAGCTATTTGACTCGGGAAAAAGAAGCCACAGAGTTGCCTGCGGAGGAGGCTACCTAATATAATTGTTAATATTCGTGGTTCAAGCCTCAAGGGTCTGGGATCAGTGGATCACGGTGCAGTCTGAGTCTTGTAAAATCGTGTATTGATAATTGTATGCCATCGCAGTGACGTCGTATTCATCACTTTTACCAAGGACAATGAGTAATCTTTTATATCATTAATTTTAATATTTTACCATTGAGTGCACGCTTGAATATATTGCCTGCCAAGGGAAAAGTTGGCGAGCTATAGGTATGCCATGCAGGGCCGTAGGCAGCAATTTGGAAGTGGTCCGGTTGGCAGTGACAACGTGGGAAAACTGTAGGCAATTGGAGCAGCTTCAACAGAAAAATTTTTAAATCTAGAAGAGTCTCTGGAATGCCATTTCATGCATTTTGGGGGATCAAAATACTCAAAAGACAATACATTTCAGGACTTTGAATACATTTATTGTGTTGCGGCTAAGAAAATGTGAGTCATCATGTGTTGAAATGTTTATCGTTGGCACTACAAATATTTCACTATTTTGGCTCCAGAAAGTGGTCCGGTCGAAAACGGACCTGTACGACCCTGCCATTCCCCCCTGGCCACCCACCTCTCTTCTGCCTATGAAGCTCCCTATAACTATCTTGAACTGCCATTCCGCGAGCTTTCTCGGACTCAACTTTTGCATGAAACAACTATGCTGTACTTTGCTATCACGTTTGCATTTTTTTACTTGATATATCTAATCCAATACTTCGACACTAGATTACATGTACTTCCAACAATTTTTCTGCAATTAGTCATTACCTATATCTCATTACATAACAGACTAAACAATCAACTGACTCCTTTTGACAGATATCATACGAATATAAGTCCCTGTTGGGGTACAACAGACGAACAAGCGGGTGCCTGAAATGCAGTGGAGTGGAACAGTGTACCTGCTGTAGTCGTTCAAATTTAGATACTGTCTCGAACGTCTCGGCAAAAATAGTTCAATATTTCATATACTAACCAAACAGAAACACGAAGAATCAAAGAGTAGCTAGAAATTGAAATTCTAGCTGGCCAGTTGTTTGTGAGTAGCTTACTGTAATTGTTATTAATTTATGGTATATTATTGCGTCCAAAATTTCACTATAAAAAAAGAGATGTATTAAAATGTTGTGGGGAAAAAGTTGATGCAATTATATCAGATGAAAATCTAACGAACCTTTTTAGGGATGTGACTTTGTTTTGTAAATGGCAAAAGAAAAAATAAGAAGATCTTTTTGAGACATTACATGTTATGTCGCAACTGATAACAATTCTTATGATAATAGTTGTTTAGGAATTAAAGCGTTGATTATTTATGGCTAAGCCACATTTTTGGCGGTAAAAGGTTGGGTAAGATTTTTTGTTATTTCATAAATATCGGGTAACAAATTTTAAAACAAATAAAATAATATAAATCAGTGTTTAATGTCTAGTTATAATAATAGTGATACAATATAAAACAGAGATTGCTTGTTCAAAGACATTGTCAGGTAAAACATTTTGTTAAATAATATTTTAGATAGACATATTTTCATGTTTATACAAACTTGAACTTCCTTAGAATATCCGGTAATGAACTTATACAATAAAAAGAGGATATTATACACATCTTCGAGTGGTGAAAACAATATTTTACGAATGAGTAAAATATTGTTTTTACCACGAGAAGATAAAATTCATATCTTCAAGCCACCGTATAGATTCAATGCAAAAGGTGGGAAAATGTTTAATCATGTGATCGATATATTCACTAGTGAGGATATAGAAAATATGTCACTGCATATTTCTTAGTAAAACACTCCCATCTATATAATAAGAACCAATATTTAACACTATAAATATCAGATAAATATCTAAAGGTATATATTTATAAGAGCATGAAGGACGAGACAGTAGGCAAAGGGCGTATATACATATATGATATACATGTATGCAGTATAACATATGGTTGCATCATCTATAGTGATGGTTGGGTAAAAGAAAAATTCAGTGTTTGAAAGGTTGGGTAAAACCATTTTTTGGTTTCAACTTGTTTCTATTCGGTACCAACCCCTGTCATAAATAGTGAACGCTCCCTTAGTAGGTTATACGAGTCTTATTTCAAACGTTGAACAGTTTAATTTGTGAACTGTGCGACAATATTGCGACGTGGTTTCATACGGGAAATACGTGTGAATTCAGTCAATGCTCGTATTTGCTACTTAAAAAGCAACATGTGCGCGACGCACATTCAGTAAAGTGCGGGTGTGCGTGACTCTTATAGTGTGGGTGTGTCTGAAGCACATCTGCGTGACGCACCCTTATAGTGTGGGTGTATGTGAAGCACATGTGCGTGAGCACCCTTATAGTGTGGGTGTGCGTGAAGCACAAAAAAAATTGTTCAACTAAACTGGGCCCAGTTGTCTCTTAACTACAGTTTAACTGCTGTTTGGGTATTTAAATTGTAGTAAACTTCTGAAACTGTGATCATGATTGGCGAGAATTTGCAGTAGCCCTTGAAATATTAAGAATTGAAAATAGTCATATGTCAAAGTTATTGATGTATACCTAAAGAATAATCCTTTTTTCTCTAGAGCACTTTCATCAATGAGGAAAATGAAATCAGCTTCCTTTACTATTTTTCTTCTTAGTGTAGTCTACCTCTCGGTCACCCATGCAGGTAAGGTATCGATACAAAGAAAAAATATGAAAGCTGCTAAGTTCTCATAAAATAACTGGATATAATATGAAAAGGAGAAATGAGAACTTTAATTTGTGAAAAATACTTAAGTAAGAGTATTTACGTCTATTCATGGACGACGTTTCGGACCGATGTGTCCTTCTTCAGGTTAGATCTGAATGACACATCGTCCAAAACGTCGCCATGAATATACGTAAGTACTCTGTATTTTTCGACATATTGAAGTTCTCCCAGAATGGCATTCGGGCGTCTCTAGCTACAATGAAAAAGTCGACGCCTTTGGACGCCCAAAATGTTGAGGGAAACTAGGAATTATTCTCAATGATGGACCTAAAAATATAGATATGAAAATAAATAACTTATCATATATTTGACATTTTACCTCACCATACGTATATCAATAAGTTAATAAATAACAAAACGTCAAGAAAATGTAACGGAGGGCGGAATTAGGTTTTCCCGTAATTAGAACTCAAACTATACGGCGCCATTACAGTAACTACGAAGCCGGGATTAGCGCGTGGCGGCCATATTGGAGGGACCAACCGTACGTGTTAATTCCAGCTTCATAGTTACTGTAATATAGTCGTAGTTTGTGTTTTAAATATGGGAAAACCATGGACAACTGATTCATTTTAGCATCTTAAAAGATCAGAGACAGATAGTCTATGTCGCCTATAGTAAAACTATATAACGTGGTCCCAACAAGATGGCCGCCACGAGCTATTTCCGGCTTTATTTTCTGAACAATAGTTGCTCGATCCAGTCTTTATTTAGAGATCAGTGAGTGGGTAAGCATTAGATCCCCATCCGTCTTAGCCTACGTCATAGTCTGTGAAATTTTGTGCGCCCGCGAGCGTCTGTACGCAGGCTAATCCGTCTCGGCTCGCAATTCAAGAGAAGTCAAGACAAGCTCGCAGCGAACACGTTCCTGCTGATGACTGCATAAAAGGCTTTAGAATAAGACCTATCTGGGACCAGTTACGAAAAACACAACCCGTAGTTTGTAATACAGGCGTAAAATGTTCGCCATAACATAGATTGATAGCCATGTTGTGCGCGTGCTCCATATCAGATCAACGTTCCACATTTTCAGCTTCTGTAAGGACTAAGGAGAACGTTATTTTTAATCAGCGCCAATATAAAGCGTATTTTTCATTACTTCGTGTCTTATTCTAAGAAATGCTCCAACGAGTAATGGCGATGCACTTGGGAAGTTGGGAGACTCAAAAAGCTAGAGTTAGACTTAATTCATATCACTATTCAACCTAAAATTTATTTTCTATCTACCACAGAAATACCCACGCGATTTCGCCGTTCATATGATAAGATCCTAAAAAGTAAGAATAGTGGCTTTGGAGAAAAAGTGGGAATCCCGTTAGTGGTTGACGGAAATAAGAAAGCTTTCAGTACGGAAACGAGAATTGCAGGAACAACGAAAGTTGGCATACCCGAGACGTCAGATGAATCATCGAAAGCAATGCTGCATGATAATTCTGCAGAACCAGAATTATCTAAGAACGATCAAGACGCGAGCGATGGGAATGACAAGGAACAGGACGAGAAGAAGGAAGAAATAGGATCCGGGTATGAGAATATTGGCGACATGGGATCTGGAGAAGAAGAAGAGGAAGATATGGAATCGGGAAAAGATGAATCGCAATCAGGATCTGGATCGAGTACTCAGGACGAGATATCTGGAGATACAGACGAAGTAGCGCAGTCGTCGGGTGAAGTTCCCGATCTCAGCGGAGAGTTTCCACCAACTGCAGATCAAGCTTTTAAACTACCAAAAGACGTCGAAATGTCACCTGAAGAAGTTGATAGGAAAATGCTTGATAAACGTAAGTATAGTGGTGGTGAGTTTGTGAAGGTTTCAGGTAATCACAATCATATAGGTAGGCGGTGACAATTGACTCCAAAATGGCGGGCAATTATTTTGAGCATTAATTGCGATGAAATATTTAAGCAAGATTCATTACATATGTTGAATTCTTGCGTGACCCTGCTCTGCTGTAGTGTTCATTCGCTTAAAGTGGCACTACAATGGAAAATCGTCTACCTTATTTAGATTTTATTTCGAAGTACTTTTGAAATGAAGAATAGCGTTCTCGCTTTATAGTCAATATATTATCTTGTTCCAAAGATATTCATGTTTTCCGAATATGCATGAATGTACCTTATGACGTCATTTACTCACACGAACTCAATAAAATCCAGCAATTTTTGTACACATGACAGTACCGTGTATACATCTGTTAAGTTTCTACAATCTACCAATTATTTCCGGAGATATTCGTCTTTTTGGAAATTTGTGAGAGTAAATGATGTCACAATGTGCCTCATTTGCATGTTCCAAAGACCTGAATATCTCTGGAATAAGATGAGTTCTTGACTAAGAGAGAACGATATTTATCCTCATTTCAAAAGTACTTCTAAATAAACTCAAAATTTGGATAGGCGACTATTCCATCGTAGTACCGCTTTAAGACGAATGATGACTTGCAAAGTACGATGGGACAAGATATGTTGCATCATCTCCTCCTACGCCTATGATCACAATGCGTCCTTAACGTTTCACTAGCTCTCTCCTCCGCAGAGGCTTAGAGGGGGCCTAGGGAAGAGGGACCACTGGGGAACTTATTGGGCGTGAAGTGAAAATCGTAGGACAAGCGTGGCAAGGGCCCCAAATCATCCTCTTCCCTAGGCCCCGCGCTCCACCTAGTGGTCCCTCTTCCCTAGGCCCCCTCTAAGCCTCTGCGGAGGAAAGAGTTTCACTAGTCCGTCTGTCCATCCATCCATCCATCCTGTATGCATCCACCATGATTCGATCGCCCATTTATGTTTATCTCGTATCAAATATCGCTCAAACTAATTATCAATGCTTGTGTACGTTTCCAGACAAAGGTTACGTGAACTTTGCTATCAGACAACGCTTCAAGCCAGAATTCAAGTACAAAGAGTCTCCAGCCTACAAGATACTAGCTGGGAATGTTATTCATGATGTAAGAACGCGTGCGAGAATTCATGTCATTTGATGTAGCTTGTCAATCGGTTTGTGTAGTACAAACTATGTTAAGCTAAGTGGACACATTTAGTATCGTAGCAGGTGCGCAGGCTATTCCCCCAACTTTTTTCGCAATATCAAGTTCTTCGAAGTTTATTTATTTGGCTTAAATTGTATTGAAAGCAACCTGGAGATAATGATTTGCAATGTACAGGATTACGTATCTTCAAAATAATAATTTCGAGCTTAACTCTTCCTGACAGGCTGAAAAACATCCAAAATTGAACCACCTCTTTGTTCTATTGAATCATTGATATCTCTTGAAATAACCATAACTGTTGCGAAAGCTATACATTTTCTGAAAGCCCAATAAACCGGCTTTTACTTGTGCTTTTAAATTTCCCGAACAAAACACATTATGTTAATATAAAATTTTACATTTTTCTAGAAAAGGCCATCTTGCACGCCCGCGTAGCATCTTGAAAACTCAAAATGCCACCAATCGCAGAGTTGTTTATGAAATCAAATCAAACTTGGCGTGTGCGTGGATCTCATGTGTTCCTGGCGCTTGTCGAATTTTAATTTTTAATCTTGCGTTACCGTATGCCGTGTTTTTCGATTGACGACTTTGCGGTCAGGAAAGAGTTAAACAGTCACGAACAGTGTATATGGAATAGTCACATTCAGTGGAAATGGAGGAGTATATTTTCTAATACGGTACACCATATTTTTCGCTAAAAAATAACCGCTTACTGATTTGCAAAGAGAACTGCGCAAACAGAACACGTGCAGTGAGGCAGATTATAATTTAACATTGTGCAAACTAAGGTTAGTGCCGCGTAATTTGTTCCCCAATCACCTTGCGCACAGCATTTAGGACCTTGCCTATAGGTGTCCACTTCAGTAGGGAGGGATTATAAATATGTTTTACTAAAGAAATGACCGGGACGGCAAATAGGTGTATCTGCTTTAAGGCTAATTTCCAATCAGTGGAAATTTCCGCGCGAAGCGGAATTTCCCGTCTTGTGAGAACTAATTTAAGAGCTCGAAAGACAAAGAATATTCCGTTCCGCGCGCAAAATAACACGAGACATGCAGTTATAGACCATAGATAGATCGATTTTCTCTCACGGAGTGCTAACAATCCACTTTCAACAAGAGTATTTATATTTAGTTCCTGGATGTACGATAGAGTGAGCACGTTTCTGAACACGTTCCATATCGTCACACTTTGGTAGCGAATGGTGGGAAATAATGGTGCATTTTCCAGTACTGGTATAATACATGTCTTATAAAATTGGATTATGTCAGTGTTTGGAACTTTGGCTCGCTTTAACTGAACCAAAAGATATATAGTCGTTTCGAGCATTTAGAAACAATGTTATTCACATGATTATTCCATTTTAAATCAGATGTAAAAGTAAGACCGAGTAGTTTTGCCTCTTGCACAACTTCTAATGGTTGTCCATATACAAGGATTGGAGAGGTGCTCCTCGTCTTCTTAAAATCAATTCTTAGTTCCTTACGTTTATCGTCGTGGAGACGAAATAAGTTAGTATCAGACCACCTTTATTATTCGTTACAGAACTTGAATCACGCTTTGACTAAATTTGGATATAATCTACAGTAAAGTCTTTTAACAACCAATCCCTTTAGTTTTGCCCTGTAGTTCAACAGACACTGCAAACTGAATAATAGATGAAGATTAAAAGGACAAACATAGTTGGAGGAAAACTGCAAATGAGTATAATGGAAGTGGTTTTATTCCTCTAGGGTTTTCGAAGCTCGGAAAGACTCAAATTAAAGGACCTTACTGTTTTTGTCTGGTCTTAGAAATTGCCATGTATTTCCATACTCTTAGGGGGTGCTTACATGGAGAAATTGTAGCCCGGGCTGAGATTTCAGCCCGGCTACTAAGATATGGTAAATTACGGAGTATTGAAGGTACATTTAAATCGTTTTGTTTTATGCCATATTTGTTACCGCTTGACCGCTTTCGACACCGTGATTTCTATTCTCCCTCTTTACCATACCTCAGTAGCCGGGCTGAAATCTCAGCCTGGGTTGAAATTTCTCCATGTAAGCACCCTTATAGACTTATGTAAAATTATGTGTGAATAAACTTAAACGTTTAAAGCGACGTATATTTCTACTTTAATATAGGTGGAACGAGCACTCAAAGCAACAGGAGTAGTCAAAGAGGTTCTCTTCAGGTAATCATTCTGTCGGTGAACAAGTTGCCGGTCCAAGCACACCAAGGCAGACTCATGTAACCAGCCACTTAATCGTTTTGCTTTTCATTGTAGGGAAGCAAAGGATGTTGGTGGCCCACCTTATCGCTCTAAAGTGCTGGTGTATTTGAAACTAGAAGATGTGAGCCCGAAGAAACTGAAGAGAATCGTGAATTACGGTCTCATCAACGGCATGATAGCGGTCCCTGGCTCATTTTCCACGTAAAGAGAGATGCGAAGAATTCTTGGAAAGGGTAGATTCGGCCACGCTGTTGGGAATTGACTTTAGAGACCAATAAGTAGAATTTGTATACTGAATTAGGGCTTAAATGGTTTACAGTACACACGTAGAAATTTCGTAACGGCAATTAGGCAGTCGATATAGTTCAGACGATGCGGTTTTTTTTACAAATATCGTAACAGGAAAATTGTCTTTGATCTAAGACGCCGGTTACTAGACCAACTAAATTTTACCATTAATACGTCAATACGTCTACGTGGATTGTGGTGACCAAGTTAAAGTCAATCTTAATTAACAGCTTCTATCTGTCTTTGAGCTGACATCGTCTTGTAGACGTGCTCCGACGTCGTACATAGAACAAGGACGACGTTGAGATTACTCTCGGAACTGAAGCTTATTCGGCATTCTCTTTGTTTTGTTTGAAGGACGTCGTTCATGAGTGACGCCAGCATAAACGCAAACACAAGAGTCGTTATGTCACAGCGAAAATAGGCTCGACGCAAGCACAAGCACTGACGCATGCACTAGGATGAAAAAGTTTCCTTTTCCTTGCCGCTTGCGTTGTGATCGTGAAAATCGCGCACAACGCAAGCTCAACGGAGTTTTTGGACATCTAATTACGTATGGCCAATCAAAATACTCGTTCGTTCGATCTAGGTCCCTCGTGTAACCGCGCCCTGTCATGCGAATACAAGATGACTGCAGAAAGATTGACGACTGGTAACGCAACGCACAGTGGCGGATTAACCCCATAACATGAGATCATCGTACTTAGCCTGCCTCAGGCGCGGCCACCTCAAGCTTTCAAATACAAGGGGGCTAGTGCCTGAGATAGCGTCAAATGACTCGCATCACATTTTGGGGGGAAATAATATCGCTGCTAAAATGGCGAAATTTGATCTCAGGTTTCCATGTCTTAAGACGTAACTGTAAATAACATCATTTGATTTCTGTGCAGTAGCCCGTAACAGAAGTTCACTGCATGTATCACGCAGAAGTGAGCCGTTACTTTCGGGCAGCCGTTACTTTCGAGGGGCCGCTATTTTCGGGATTCTACGGCAATAGATAAGAACGTTCAATATACTTTGCACAGGTCCTCCATTGCATGATAAGAGTATTCATTTATATACTTTAGTATTCACCATTCGTTTGTAAAAAAGAGAAACTGAATAATTATATCTTATTCACTCATATTTTTTTGGGCCGGTTAAAATCTGGGGGCAAATGCCCCTTAGATGATCCGGGCAAATGCCCCCTAGATGATCCGCTACTGGCAACGCAAGATAACACACTATGCGGTTAGCTCCTGTGCTTGCGTCGCTCGTGAAAACCAGGCTTTAAGGTCCCTAATAATTGTAATACACCCATGCATGTAACGAGGGTCATCACAGAAGAACATAGGCTGGGATCTAGCTACCGCTGAAAATAATAGCGAAGCGCGCAGTTACTATTTATAGACCAAAACTCAGACAAACCAAATTTGAAACTGGGAATGCAAGATAAACAAGAATAAATTATAGACTCAGACAAACATGAATACTGACGTCATCTGTGCGCTTCGCTATTAAAATGCAACACGTACATCAAAGATATTTTTACTTTTTTCTCATTTATTCTATTTATCAAACTGATGTTCACATTCTATTTCGAAAATGGCACTTTCTTGTGAGCTACTCTTTACCAGTCGCAGTGAATATTATCCAATGGATAAAGTCAAAGCACTAATGAGCAGTTACAATTTGCCCGCCGTTTCGCTAGTCATCCCACCGGGTAAATAAATCGTACAACACCTGCCTACTCCGCAGGCTCTTCTTAATCGGGAGTGGGCAGGCGGGGCGGCGCAGGCTAGCAATAGAGTGCCAGCAATGGTTGATCGGAAGGCGATAAAATCTGAGAGCACATATTCAAATTTCCGCGCGCCGGCTCTCGTAATTTGCACGCGAGCGACTGGGGACGAGGCAGGTACAACCCTAGATTTTCAAAATTTCTGATAATCCAGCCTCATAATAGGTAAGGAGTAACATCACAAACATCAGAATGTGAACAGCAAAGGTTTTTAATCATCGGCTGGTCTCATCTCCACACGGACACAAATTACCTGGACAAAATTACATCCACTTTAACGAGTGCCATGACCGACGAATTACACGTATAAAAATAGGTACGCTAAGGCGTACATGTATTTGCAACTACAAACGCGCTGACGTTTGGAATTTGATTGGCTCCGAATCCCAAGAATAATATAAATTCACATTTTGCACGAGTAGTACAGGCCGCACCCGATGGCCCACAATGAATCAGAATGTCCTTTCTGCGCCCATGTACTTCATTGGGACAGCCAACTAGGTCAGAACTAAGCGAAAGCCCTGATAACGGTTGTTGGAACAGGAAAAAACAATGATAGAACAAGCGTGTTCGCTATTTCTTTCCTTGTGGCTCAGCTTTGTTAACGAGTTGTAACAGTATTGATGACAGAATAATGCTGTAACAATATTTTTATCATGGCTGAACAATATTGCTGGCAATATTATTCAAAGAATGCAGCACAACACTGGTGCGCTTTTGCGCATGTAAGTCGCTGCCGCTGACAATAATTAAAAGACAAAACGTACATCGCAAAGACATTTTAACTTTTTTTCTCATTTACTCTATTTATCAAATTGATGTTCACATTCTATTTCGAAGATGGCACGTCGTCTTCTTGTGAGCCGCTCTTTAACAAGTCTTGCTGTTTCTGTTCGACACGGTCGGTACGTCTCTGTCTCGCTGCTTTGCTCTTTTGACGTCTTGCCTCCGCTTGGTCACTGCAAATACACAAGTACTTATTAAGACAAATACACAAGTACTTATTGAGTAGAGATTAGCCGATCACGAAAATAGCCGATTACGAAAATAGCCGATTAATCGGTATATGCCGATTAGCGATATGTTTCCGGTTACCAGTCTTCGCGCAGTATCGCAATGTTTTATGGGATTGCTAGGGGCAAACAACATTTTCGAAATATAACAGAAATGACTCGTGGTTTTCATTGTGCAAGTTTTGGTTGTTTAAACGATCGGAAATACCCCGAAAAAGCAATACGTCAAGATTAGTAACGATGCGAAAATCTAAAGTTCACGATTTAAAGGCGGAACTGCAGTCAAAAAATGAATTACTTTTAAATAAAAAGCCTATCTACTCTTGTACTCGAGAAATAACGTTTTCATTCCATATTTTACGCTTATGGCTCCATTTTAGAGTTTGCAAAATTGAAAAGAAATCCACGCTGTACAACCAGATTGGCCGTCGAACAAACTCTAAGAAGCATAAAATACAAGTGTGAAAACTTGCATAAAATACAAGTGTGAAAGACCAGAAATCGTGAAACTTTTAACATCTCTAAATATAACATAATATTAATGAACTTAATTTAATGAAGGTATAGACATCTATTACAAAAGTATTCCGTCAAAATTGAACCGTGTCCATCGTACAACGATCCTTGTCCATCCTACAATGAACCTTGTCCATCTTTATGTCCCAGAAGCCCAGGACCATAAAGTTATAATAAACAGTTGGTCTTAGACAATTTTTGGCATTAATTTTTGCCTGCTTTGCACACCAGTTTGACACGAAGAAAGTCAGACAGGCCGGCTTAATAGCAGGCAGAAAGACAAGTGAAGTTACCATTATTTACAGTCAGTTGCTCAAATTGTCTTAGGTTTAGGCATCTTCTTTTAGGAGAAACAATGAAAATAGACTATGTCAATAAATCTAATCTCTTGTTTTCTCAGGATTCAGAGGAACAAAAACCCTAACCATAACCCAAATAAAAACTCTAGTCCTAACCTGAAATAAAAAAATAATAACTTGACTTGTAAAGCTAACATTTCAATGATGCAATAATCTGTGTCTGGGCAAAAAAAGAACCTACAATCCTTGTCAAAATTATATGGACAACGCAAAACATCCAACGTTAATTACCTACTTTCTTTTTATTGGCCCAATTTCTGCCTAAATAAACGTTACTTCCCTCCCCCTCGCGTATAGATTCACCAACATTGCCTAGGGGGAGGGGAGACCATATTTTGTTGGTTCTGAGTAAAATTCCTAATAATTATGCAAAAGCACGCATTGCGTCCACATGAATTTTGTCCAGGATTGAAGGTTGAGATTGAATTTTTTGTGGATAGTTCAATAGAAATATAGAATGTAAATTTCTTTATCTAAACTGCACACACTCACCTCAGCAGTTTAGAACGCGACTTCTCGGCCTTCTTCTTGTGAATGTACTCCATAAGAACACGTTTGTTTTTAAACATATTTCCCTTGGCCTTCAGATACAAAGCGTGATACATATGCACATCAATCTTCTTCGACTCCCTGTACTTTCGTAGAAGGCGCCTCAGAACACGCATCCTCCTCATCCAGATAACCTTCTCTGGCATCCTTGCATTTGCTGTACCCTTGCGTTTACCATAGCCCATATGTCGACCCTTCCTCCGAGCTTCATCTGCTTTGCGTACACGCGACCGACTGTGGACAATTTGTGGTTTCTTAATGATCAAACCATCTTTAATTAATTTGCGGACATTCTGACCTGATGAAGATATATTTTATAGCTATAAAATAGTCAATTGTCCCCATACTAATATATATTAAGAAATGGTTGGTGTGGCACAGGGATTTAAATAAAGGTTATATACTGTGACCCAAGGTGTTTAAGCAATATATTAACCCAAGTGGGAAGCCCGTCAGGTTGATATACCACTTAAATAATGATCACAATTGGTGAGGTATTCTGAAAATAATTTTGTATTTTTTGTTAATATCTGTTTATGTTTTAGGTTTTGAATATACGTAGGGAAGTAGCGAGCTGAATAATCTGTTGGATTTATACGTTGATTATCAACCTCATGAATAATTTCAATTCAATAGATATTTATCAGCCCATACTCCCCTGGAAATATTCAAAATCACCCCCAACTTTATGACAGTTGGATTCTCATGCATGTTATCAACTGAACAACATTGTTGTTCAGAAATAAAGACATGTAGAGAACAAAGTAAACCGAGGAAATGGTGATACAAGTGTATGCAATGACCAGGCCAAGAAAAAAATACCTTGGGTTTCCTATTTCATGATGAAAAAAATTAGGTAGGGTAGGTCGGTTTTTCTTTTTTTTTTTACATTTTTTCCCCAAACATTGTATGAATGAATAGGTTTTACCAAACCACGCTGATCTTGAGGATGCTGCCTGAATCGGCAGTTTGCTATCCTAGGATGCAAATCAAGCTGCAACTCATGCCCAGGCTTCTCAAAATTTCAATAAAAAGATTAGGGTTGGTATTTTACTGGCCAAAAACTAGGTAGAGTCGGGAAACCGGAAACCAATGTATTTTTTATTTTGGCCCCATCACAATACCTGCATATAGCAACTTATGACTTATCAGCTTTACACAACCAGATCCAGTTTTACGAGAAGAAAACAAACTCTACACTAGCATTAAACTAAAATCCAGCCTCATAGTAGGTAAGGAGTATCATCACAAACATCAGAATGTGAACAGCAAAGGTTTTTAATCATCGGCTGGCTTCATTTCAATGACACAAACCCTATGTTACTCACGTGAATTAGCGTTGGCTATTTCATTCGCTTCGTTCGGATCCAGCCACACTTTTCGCTTGCCACACTTCAAAACACTTGCAGCAAGTCGCTTCTGTAACTTAAGAGTGCTACAAAAAGGTGATCAGAGAATTTTAAAAAGCTGATAGCAAGTATACAATGCCAAGAAACACTATTGCAGTGGTATAGGAATACTTGATAATAAAATAAGAATTCAGTCGTGGTGACAAGCTTAAATATTGCTTTGTAAAAAGCATTTTTACATATTTTTACTCTACTTCTTTCTTAACTCTGCTAAGTTTCGAACAGTTCTTGTGTAAGAACTATCCAACATTACCATCTGAACTAGAGATGAGCCGATCACCAAAAATTACCGATTAGCCGATTCAAACAATCGGTGGCTGATCACCAATCTGGCTGCTGCTTGACTCCACAATTTCCCATTTAATACATCTGCTGTGCTTATTTATAGACTAAAAAGACATGTAGCTAACACTTTGATTACATTTAAATTTTGGACAAAAAATGGACAATCTATGGTTTTCTACAGCAGTTTTTGTATGCATTATTGCAATTGAGAAGCAGCAAAAACAAGTAGAAGATGATGCAGATTTTCATGTATTTTTATAAAAACTCGTACATAATCGGCAAACGGCCGATTAAGCATTAATAATCAGACCATTACTGAAAAACGGCCAATTATTGGCTGATTAATCGGCCGATTACTCAGCTCAACTGATTACTCAGCTCAACTGATTAATCAGCTCATCTCTAATTTGAACCATGGTAAATGCATTTTCCAAAGAAATATTTAACTTTAGTTTTGTGATATTGGAAAGGGCTGCATCCAACAGTAAAACAGAACTCACATTATTTATCAAATAATATATAAGGGTGAATGGGCATCAGAGGGTGTGTATGTTAACAAATATGAAACAAGTAAATATAACAGCTGAGAATTTGTATACGGAGAGCTTTCATTTTTTCCATTATACAAATAAAAGGCATTTTATTATGGCATGTCCAGGACAATTATTATTAGTTTTACAAGGGTCACACAACACCCACCCCACTCTTGCACAACACAATTTAACCAACAGCATTGAATCCTGGAATAACCTTATACATCTTAATGTCCCAGAAGCCCAGGACCATAAAGTTATGATAAACAGTTGGTCTTAGACAACTTCTGGCATTGATTTTTGCCTGCTTTGCACACCAGTTTGACACGAAGAAAGTCAGACAGGCCGGCTTAATAGCAGGCAGAAAGACAAGAAAAATCACAAGTGAAATTAACATTGTCTATGGTCAGTTGATAACATATCTATTTAATGAATTTGCTATGCCAGGGGACAGCTATTAAATTGAACAAGATGCTAAACTGTACCATTCATGCTTTTAACAGCCAAACATTAACCACTATCACCATTTTATGTGGTCAGCTAATGAAATGGGAGAATGATACGTTCATGAGAGAATGATACGTTCCTAGGGCATACACACAAAAAATGATGTCCATAACAATCAATGACTGCTTTTCTTTTCAATCACCTAAACATGGTTTAAATTGCACAACAGAGATCTTCATTGGTTAATAAAAATTTTCCAATCTTTAGTTATCGTATATGTTGTAGTATTTGTTATTATGTGTTGTTTTGAATAGCGAAGCGCAGTAATGACGTCAGTATGTATGTTTGTCTGAGCCTATAATTTATTCTTGTTTATTCTTGCATTCCCAACAATAGAAAATGGCTATTTAGGAATCCCTTGAGATTCAATTTTAGTTTGTTTGTCTATGTTAAATAGCATTAACGTGCTCCGCTATTGCCACAAACAAGCTTATTTCAGTTGTGATAAATTTCACTTTTTGAGGAACCGAGACATGTGCCAAGGGCCTGTTAAGCCTGGTTTCCATAGATATAAGAGCCAGTAACCTGTTACACCAACATCATAGATAAGTTGCCGGGAGTTACAGTTGATGGACACCATGCTTTAGTTAGGTTTTGAGGAAAACGAAAAATAGTAAATAATTAAGTTATGAAACGTATTATAATACAGAAAGAAATGTACAAATACGAAAATTGGTAGTACATGGGTGCTCCCAAAAGGTACAGCAGCTTGCACACCATATAGTGAAATGCCTGCGATATTGTAGCTTTTGGATACAGATTTTAATATTTATGCATAGACTCGCGAAGGTAGAAACTCAACAACTGAAGACCGAGAGATTACTACACGAAAATAAGAATTTATTCAAGGTTATAGATAATTTCGGTGCCGTAGGTTCAAGAAAGGAAACTATTTCTAGAAAGCTGAGACACAACAAACATGGCGGACCTAGCTCGACTCACTCGATAGAAAAGTTACAATAATGCAGTCATTTCCCCTTGAAAATACAATTGAACTACATTAATATAAGTTAAAAGCATTAGAAATTACTTCAGTATTGTCGAACTTCAGACTCTTGCAGTTATAAAGTGAAAATTAACGCAAAAACTAACGAGAAATTCACCACCTCACCTCATGACGGACACTCATCAAAAAAGAACGTGGTCACAAAGATGTCCCATGGTTCATTGCTGGATGAGTTAGGAGGGGCCTGTATGGATAAGCGCATAAACTGGAGGTTGTTAGGGACTTGTGGGATACTCCTCTAAAAGCACATGGTTCAACTCTTGTAAATAAAGATTTTAAAAATAATTTTCGTTAATTTATATATTGTCATATTGAGTTTGAATATGCCTAAATCCAAGAGAAATAAGTTAGGTAAGTATCATTGGAGTCTGTTAGAAATTGACGCAACTGTTAATATCCCGTATCAATTTTTAAATTTGCAGTATCATTAACCCAAACGAAGAAAAAAGGTTTGGAACTCAAATCTGCGTTAATAAAAGAGGTAATTATTATAAAGGGCCACAAATTCATACATCCGAAATAAATGTAGTGTATTCCATCCAATGTCCATTCAGCCATCTTCCCATATCTACAGGAATATATCTATATTATTTACTTGTTCATAATACATCCACCTCAATGCATCATTTAATCCATCTACTTTTCCATCTATCTGTTCATCTATCATTCTACAATGTAGGTCAAGATGGATTGAATGATGGATGAACATCCATCATGATTGAATGATGGATGAACATCCATCATTCAACCCATCTTAATTAACCTACATTGTATCATCCATCTCTTGAGGGTAGGAGGTCTCTCTGATTGATGAAGGGCCTTTGTTTGAAGCAGTAGTAGATCAACTAACTAGCTTTTAGAGTTTTCAATTTGTATTTCAACACTATCTATGCAGTGCAACACTTTTTATACATATCTATCTGTTCATCCACCTGACAGTGTTCATCCATTCATTCATCCATCAACCTGTCTATCCATCTTGTCATTCACCTACCCATCCAGTTGCTTGCATTGAGTTTGGCTGGGTTATTTAATCTTTCAGGTTCAAAAATGCATAGACAACTATGCTCGTATTTTTGTATTCTCTGTTGAGAACATGCGTAATTCCAAGCTAAAGGATATCAGGAATGAATGGAAACATAGCAGGCAAGTGCATTTGCTGACATTAATTTAACAAAATCTAAATTAACTTTTATCAATAGTATAACAAAGTAGAGGTAATGAGAACAAAGGAAATGATTAGCAATGATATACTGTCATGTTTTTAAAACAATTTCTCGATCCCAACTAATAGTGATATACTGTAGCTCAATTGGAAGAGGGTCAAACTTTTAAACCGAAGGTTGTGAGTTCAATTCCCAGCCATGGTCAAATAGAGTATGCTCTACTTGCCACTAGTGTAGTAGGCTGGTACTCAGGGCCGGATTTAAGGGTGGGCAACATGGGCGCTCGCCCAGGGCCCCCACACAGAAGGGGCCCCCACAAGGGAGCGAATAAACAAGAACACGTAAAAGAAGATCAAGCAGATCATGCTGCAGATCAGTGGAGGAAAAGATCAAGCAGATGAATACGCAGATAGACGAAAAGATGAACGATGACGCTGATATTTAGACACATTGAGAATACTACACCAGTCGAACGATTTGTGACATTTATGCCAAACCAGGGTCACAAAGCACATGAGATGTTTGATGGCTTGATTAAATTCCTTGAACTTCACGAGATAGACATTCAAAACTGCCGTGGTCAGTCTTATGATAATGCATCAGCAATGAGTGGTAGATATAATGGCCTTATACCATGCGGCCACAGAATGTTGCCAAGCAGCTGTGGCATTTTTCTCCTTCCTTGAAGAAATCTATGTTTTTTTTCAGCCTCAACGCAACGTTACAAAATACTTAATGATATTCTGAAATCAGCTGATGGTCCAGTCACTGTACCTAAGAGAGTCGATGGAACACGTTGGTCATGCAGAGCAGATGCAACCAAAGCTCGTCAAGGTTATCCACACTGATAACATGATGAGGTTCCAAAAGCTCGCTGTGAAGCAAAAGGTCTGTTTGAGCGTATGTGTATGTTAGAAACTGGTATATACACAGTTTCTGGCATGAAATTCTAAACAGGACGAATGCAACAAGACTAACAAGTCACATGCATCCGACAAGATCCGAAACTTGACCTGAATACTGCTGTTGCAGCTGTTAAATCTCTTAAGAAATTTGTTGAAGGCAAACGTGAACATTTTGATACATATGAGGTTAAAAGTGCTGAGAAATCAGGCACAACAACCTATATGCACAGACACAGAAACGTCAACGACGAAGGAATGTTTGCCTTGATCCTTTGGACTATGGCCGAGAACCAGAAGTAAACCTTGCAGCTTCAGAGAAGTTTCGTGTGGATAATTTTCTACCAGTGATTGATCAGTTTGTGAGCTCACTTGATCAACGTCTGTCAGCGTATGAAGAGCTCTCTTCGAATTTTGGATTTTTGGGCCACCTGGAAACATTAACGACGGAAGAAATTGAACAAACTGCAAACATTCTTGTATGGCTCCCTAGGTAATGAACTAATTCAACTCACTGAGTTTTCGAAGGTCAGTTGAAGAAGACGAAAGTGACAGTATTGGATGGCACTATTTTCTGTACAAACTAATCAAAAAATGTGTGAAAGACACATTTCCCAATGTTGAAACAACTTTAACACGTATTTGTTAATTTGTAGTAAACTATAGTAAAATGTAAAATAAACGTCAATACAACACGATGACGGCTGTTTTGCATAATATTATATATTGATGAATTTACTGTATGAATAAATTTCTCTAAGGAGGGCCCCACATAAGCGATTGCCCAGGGCCCCCACATTCCTAAATCCGGCCCTGCTGGTACTATGTAGTAGGCTGGTACTATGTAGTAGGCTGGTACTATGTAGTAGGCTGGTACTAGTGTAGTAGGCTGGTACTAGTGTAGTAGGCTGGTACTAGTGTAGTAGGCTGGTACTAGTGTAGTAGGCTGGTACTAGTGTAGTAGGCTGGTACTAGTGTAGTAGGCTGGTACTAGTGTAGTAGGCTGGTACTAGTGTAGTAGGCTGGTACTAGTGTAGTAGGCTGGTACTAGTATAGTAGGCTGGTACTAGTGTAGTAGGCTGGTACATGTAGTAGGCTGGTACTATGTAGTAGGCTGGTACTATGTAGTAGGCTGGTACTAGTGTAGTAGGCTGGTACTATGTAGTAGGCTGGTACAGTGTCTGAAATTTAAATTTTTTTTCAGTATCCCACTTGGATACCAGGGTCCAAAGTTTTAGTATCCCCCCTGAGAATCCAGTATCCCATTTCTGGATAGTAGTTACCCTGATTTTCAGTATCCCACCTATTTGTCGGTGTGACTGTACAGTACATCACTCTAGCCCAGTCACCATACTTGCACACCACAAGTCATCATCACAACTGGAAAACATTAATCATAAGAAATAAGAATATACAGTTTAATTTAACACTAATTACTAAAATCCATCAAAGTCACTTTCAGAGTCAAGTCAATTAAATATGGTAAATACAGTAAAACATTTCCTATGGAAGTTGGTGCATCCATCAGTTTTACAAACTTCGAGTCCTTATCACACAAAGTTGGATATGCCAGGGTCGTATTGCGGGTAGCGGAGATAAGACCCTGGGTGCGAGGTTGGGCACTTCCACCAGTGAAGCTATCACCCGATTCGTTGACTAATATACAGTAAACCCCTCGATTTCCAAGATGGCGACTCATGCTAACAAAGCTATCGGGAGACCACCGGAGGCATTTACCGCTATCCCGATTTTTGACATTTCGTGGTATCCCATCGGGATACAAGTAAAACAGAAGTTAGTACCCAAAACGAAATTTTGGTATCCCGTGGATATCGGGATACCGCAAATTTCAGACCCTGGGCTGGTACATGTAGTAGGCTGGTACTATGTAGTAGGCTGGTACTATGTAGTAGGCTGGTACTATGTAGTAGGCTGCTACTGTAGTAGGCTGGTACTATGTAGAAACCAATTTAAGGAGAATTTGTATGCTGATCCATTATAGGGTTTAATATAATATTATGTTGAAATACTCATTTTCCCTTCATCATTCTACCATCTTTAGATTTTTCTTTGGTAAAAACAAAGTAATGATTATTGCTCTTGGAAAAAGCAAAGAAGATGAATACAAGGACAATTTATTCCAAGTTAGCAAGGTACATAATTTAGTTCAAGGTACCTGATTTAGCTAAATATTGATCATGATAAATTTTCACATACATAATAATTATTATATACAGATAATACAATCAAGCTCAAATCCTCAGAAAATGTTCCAGACAAGGATTGAACCAGACAATTGATCAAACCTGTGAGCATCTGACACTGGCAATCAAGTTTAGAGGTTACATGCCTGTCTGGGTCAGAAACAGTTTCTGAGGATTTGAACTTGACGATTGTCCATGTATCATCTACAAATTTTCATGCTAGTTTTCTATACCTTGATGTCCTTTTAACCTCTAGAACTTAAAAGGTCAAAGAGGTTTACTTTTCACAAACAAAACCAATGATGAAGTTAAACAGTAAGTATTCTCTCATATTCATTTTGATTAATAATGTTTGGTTCCAAAGAAGATTGAACATTAAGATTGCAGAAATGTTCATGACTATTTTTTTCCTTGCTCAATGAATGTTAAAATCAAAGCTAATGTCAATATTTGATATGAATATAATTATTATATTCCTCACTTCTTATTCATTATGCACGGATATAGATGGTTTTCAGATTTCAAAGAGCTTGACTATGCACGTTCTGGGAATGTTGCTACTCATGACTTGGCCTTGGATGCAGGTACTGTACATGTACCAGCTGCTACTGTAATTTTTCATGCAAAAAGTGATAAATTAATAAATGCAGAAATAAATTAGAATTTTCCTCTTAGTACAGGCCATTGCCAACTCCTAAGGTAACGAGTGAATTTAGGGTGAATTTGCCCAAAGGAATTTTTAGGCCTAGTAGGCATCTTGTTTTCCATGAATTACAATCATTTACAAGAACTAACCATATTTACTAAGGCAAGTTGTGAAAGAAGCTGAAGGTCTACATGTATATATTACTATAACGATATATTATATTAAGTACTGTAACTTTTAAACGTAACTTTAAGAATTTGTTGTAAGAGCATTGAGACTATTGTTTAATAAACGAGCAGCAGTGTTTTATCAGATTTTTATCACATTTAAAGACACGATACGGTGGTGATTTTCTTTTGTGTTTTCTTCATGAATTATTAATGAGTGTTTGAATATTGTATAATCTCTTAAAACATCTTTATTATTATTTATAATACACAAGTTCTTTAGTTTGCAAGAAGGGAAGCATTGATTACGTTTGATCTGTCACTGCACAAAATTGCGTTTATCACTGCATAAGTTGGTACACTGCATGTTAAAAAACAACCGAAATAAAAAACCAATCCCTAATCCTAACCCTAATCCAACCTAACCCTAAAACTGACTTGGGTTGATGCTATAATAATTTTACATTACAGGGCTGAGAGTATAATACGTTTTAACCTTTTTATAGTTTTTGTTTCTGCATTATAATTCATGTTGGTTTATTTGCTTTTTTGATTGCACCTGTAGGCCCACTTGATCAATTCACTCATTCCATGGAACCAAACTTAAGACAGTTGGGTCTTCCTACTTCGCTTCAAAAAGGTATGTGTGCACATTATTGGGAACAACCACCTGCATAAAATGTATTAATGAGCTGGATTAGGCCATTTTGCCTAAAAAATTCAACCTACTTAACCGATGAAAACCTTGTAGAGGCTGCGAACGGTCTGGCAAACGTCGCATCAAATGTATTTTTTTAATTTATATCAGAAGTTAAAGACATTTAAAGTGTTACTGTTGACGAAGTGGCATATTCATTTATCTATTTTGGCATATTTTATTTGATATCAATAAATCGCATATACAGTAGACGATGTCATTTCCTTTTAACTATGGACACCGGTTAATATGGACACTTTTTCTTGTCCCTCCAGTGTCCGTATTAACTGGGTTCCACGGTTCCACAAGTGGTGGGCGGATTTTACATAATTTGACACCATTGAACACTAGCTTCCCTATTTCCAGATAACATGAAAATATATCATCATGATTAGGTTATGTATTCAAATACATAATACCGAATCGACCCAAATCATTATACAAAAACAGATAAAACAGGTTATACAGTAGCACAAAAGCTCATGTACAATGTTGCACGATTAGATTTGTTGTTGGTAAAGTAGTCTTATGTCTTCCCAGGGAAAGTTGTTTTGCTGAAAGATCATGAAGTCTGCAAAACAGGTGATATACTATCTCCTGAACAAGCTAGAATTTTGGTGAGTTTAAAATTTGTTCAAAAAAAATGTATAGGCATGATCCAAATATATAATAAACTAATTTACTTTGCCATTCATTGACTTATAGAAACTACTTGGCAACCCTATGGCAGAGTTTGCTGTTAGCCTTGTGTGTGTTTGGTCAAATGATGGTAGTTTTGAGCAGTTTGTTTGAACCAAGATCTGTGGTGATATACAGCGCATAACAATTAATGGTCCAGACATTTGGGATACAATTAATAAATGTGTTAATATATTCCATCATGGTTAACAGTGACAGATTGACAGTCATAATGTGCTGACAATAGTTTTATTAATTTTAAAGCTGAAAAGCCACAAAACTACAACATAACTTAAATAATTTACAGAAGCAGTATAACTAATTGTTCTTTCAGTTTATACTGGTATATGAAAGAAATTAATAACTAATACATACTTCATAAAAAGTAAAAATTGGGTAAAAATTATAGCAAACAAATTGTACAGTAGTAATTTGAGTTCTCAATTTCTAATTTACTTGACTGTTTGTGGTGCAATGCCATTACAAGTTTATAATACAAATCAATACACTTCTACCAGTAATGTTTTAAAACTACTCAACTTTAGTATTGCTGTCATAATTACTTGAACATAAAAGTAATAATTAAACCCACTATTCTCGACTCCCAGTTCCCACCCACAATCTTTTTACTTTATCATTCTCTAGTCTACAGTACATTAACACTCCCCATTTTCACTCTTTCATTGATTTAGATCACATACTTCCAACAATTTCTTGTCCTTCCACTCTTTTGTTTTCGTTACTTTGTTTTCAGTGTAACTTTAGATTGGTTTAAAAATAGACTAGAGTCACTGGACCACGGTTAATACTGGACAAATAGCAAAACAAAGTAAACCATAATGGACTGAGAGAAAGTGAGAGGGACTCGAACCCTCGACCTACTAGAGCTCTCGCCACTGAGCTATCACTTTCATGCAGCCAAAATGGTTTACCAGTTTATAATGCTAGCCATAAGAAATATATTTCAAACACAACTCCATGTGTTATCTCCAAAGACAATCTAAAGCTCACTCTCTAACCATGTATCTTATTCAACTAAACAGCTACCGGTAGTCCCCATGCATTTCTAACCTATTAAAAATATATATATATACCAACAGCTATTTATGGCTTTAGCAATTTTCATTACACTAGTTTATGATTTTTCTTTTCTCAACACATGACAGAGATCTTGACAAACCCAAAGTCCAGCATAATTTTCATCTTTAAAATCAGATGACAAAACAAGAGTCAACCAACATTTATGAGATAAAAATTTGCTCTTCAAATGGCAGGCTGTTTGCATGCTTCCAGTTCCTTATTGCATCTTGTAAATATTTCAAATTAGCATACCACAAAACTGGTGGTTTCAATACCAATGACATTTCAAAATAATGTTTTCCAAGCATATTTCACAAGTTCATACCGGTATCCAATATGACATCTGAATAGGAATGACTGTCAACATGAACGTTTTTGCAACACAACTTGATTCCCCCATTATACATATTGAAGACGAAAACCACCACAATAGAACCATATGAACTCCTTATACTGTACAAAACAAATTTTCAGATAAACCAGTGCTCGGTCCACAAATAGTAAAAAGTGCTTTACATAACTTCACAGCTGTTCCATAAGAATAATAGTTAACCATGTCCAAGAAATGTTATCCAATGAAAACTTTAAGTAGCAAATGTATGTATAATTTCCCTTCTCCTCCTCTTTGTACATGCAGTGATCAAGAACATACTCCCTTCATTGTCCAAATTCATCCTTTCTCTTGTGCACATGAGTAGCTGTTTGATATTACTAACCACAATTACTATAGAATAGAAGTTTCTTTTTATGTAATATTTAACATTGTCATCTTGTCCACAAATGTACTATATACATAGGCTAACATCCTTCAGTAGGAGCTGGATGTCTCCAATTTCCTTCTTAATAATTTTAAAAATAAAAGTAGTAAGGGCATTTCCATCATTGTCCAAAATACAGATACATCCTTCAGAGTTAATCCCAGCTGTTCCAGGAATACTGCAATAAGTTTTTCCAGTGTGTCTTGAAAGTCTTCTACACAGTTGCAGATTTTGTATATTATATAGCTTTTAAATACACAGATCAGTTTCTTTGTTCTGGGCACTGCCTTTGTAGCAAATCCAAGTTCCAAAATAACTCTCCATATACCTGAACTACTTTACATAGCTAAGTACAAGTGATTCTAAATCATTATATGCACCTTGGACAAAATACATGTAACTAAAACCTACAAATTGTACAGCACAGTACAGTATATAGAAGTTAAACTCTTGTGGGCTACATATTCTAGTTGCTCTGGAGTTAAAAACAGTGTTGTCATGACTTTATTTTAATTGGAATTGAAAGTCAAACTTAGATTGATGACGAATCTTAAAGATCACCCTGGATTATGTTAGAATGTTTGTTCCAAAACCTTCTCAGCCAAATTTGGAGCTTTTTGTTGATTTAAGTTAATCTTCAGTACAGGATTATTGGAAAAAAGTGGATTTGAAGTCAATCATCACTGTTTTTAAATAGCTTTCTATTGACAACCTGTGCACAAAATGACATAATATACAACATTAACTTGCTGTGTTAGTGTAGTACATTTTGTTGTTGTTGTTAACAAACTGTATTAATTGCGTCTAGTTGAGAAAAGCTTTTTATATATGCTAAATCTTATTTTAGCCAAATATGGACAATTTGACATTTCAACTTTATTTGGAAAATTATGTTTTGTAGATTAATTATGTTTTGTGTTAATTATGTTTTGTGTAGATGTTATCTCAAGATAGAGCAAAATAATAAACTTTTGGACAACTTGGCCCTGAACACAGCATGTTAAGTGCAGTACTACAAATCTAAACATATACCAGAGCAAGATGTATATGAGCTACTGCTAAACAATAAACTAGAAAGTTTCTATGACAATTCTTCTAAAGGTGCATTAAAAATAAAAACACAAAATAGTAGCATTTCGAAACACACACAACTGAAGTCTGTGGATGCATGGAGCACCATTCAAATTGACTATTCATATCATATTTCTGTTGAATATAAACTGAACCAATTGTATAGAACTCTACTCTGAGTCAAGAGGTTGAAAGCTGCTGGACATGCACATGAAGCAATAGTAATTACTATTATCACCAATATACAAGGCCAAACATCAAACTGCCCTCTTAAAAACACTCAAAGTGGCAGGCAAATAACGAACTACTGTAGTCGGGCCGCAAATACGTTAGCAGCCCTGCTTATCATTGATCTTATAATGAACTGCATCTTTAGCCAAATTAATGGTGCATTTCATAATTATTTTTCCTTGTATATTGTATTGGTGATAATGATAACACAACTTTTGTCAGGTCATATTGTTTATTTTTTGCCCTTGTAGTAACATTTGTACCCTTACTTCACTTGGGTGCAAATGTCTACTACGCGGACCATAAATAAACAATATGCCCTGCAAAAGTCATGTTATTGCATTATTACAGGAAGCCTTCAAGCAATAAATAGCACTATTGCTTCACATGAACATAGAAGTTTACACTAAAGCCAAAATCAAACAGTTGATTATGAAACAGCTGATTATGGTATGTTTTACCCTTTACATATGCCCCGGAGCCAAGTGACCAGTGCTGACCACTACCAAACTTCTCCTAATAATACAAATGGTTAGGTAACCAAGAATAGACTAGGTAACGAGAAATTATGAAGGAAATGATCAGCAAAGATAAATTGGCATGGTTTTCCTGTGATGAAAAATTGTGTTGCAATTTTTTCCAGAAAATCAAAGTACAACACCAAATAAATACACTCACTTATTATAATAATAAATTAAGGCTGTAAACTTGCAACTTCTTTGCCAAATGATCAAATTATTTGAGAAAATAAGCTCAAATTTTTGACAGCCATAACTAATTATTTCTTCTTTCACTTCAATTTATTATTTCACTTCAAGTGAAATAATTTATTATTTCACTTCAAGTGAAATAATAAATCGATGACATTTACATCAGCTACATTTGTTGGTGCTTTACTTTCAATCTATGAAAACAATCGCAACCAAATTTCCATCACAGTAGCACTTCAAAATTACTTTTCCCAACTGGTATTATTAAGAATTATTGGAGGCTGAGCAGGATATCCAGAATTATTCAGACGGAGGTCTGAATAATTCTGGATATCCTGTGTAAGCCGAATCCAATAATTATTTTATTATTCATTCTGTTACACTAACGAATAAAACAAACAAAAATTAATCAAATTTTCATTTTTCACACAAAACACAGCTCAACTCAACTTAAAATTTTCCCGCGTATTTGCAACTTCATGCAAAATACCACTGGAATATCTCGGGCTCGGTCCAATAACCTCTACAGTCTACAGATATATGTTTCCACTGAAAAATAACATGGGCACCTGCAAATACCATGATGCGTAGGCTTTTAGCCAATGAAAAAACGAGAACACAGTGCAATGAATAATAATAAGAGATGTTGGAGACCAATAAGGAGAATTTGTATTTAATACTGGAGCTTATAGGGTTAAAATAATATTAATCGGCCGATTATCAATTATTGAAAAACCTCTGGTTATTCAGTTGACTCAACTATTTTCAGAGCCTGCTTGTATTGTATGCATTTAGTATAAAAAGAGAATTAAGAGGACTTCAATATATTGAAAAATACCAGAAACAAAGTACCAGAATGTATTTCCATTGGCAATGTTTCTGAGGACTCATCAAGTACTCTTACAGTCTTACTTAAGCATTTTTCAACACATTGAAGTTCTCTTATTTCTCTTCAGAGCAAGACCATGGAGCTGTTTGTGATGCAGCTCTGGCTTTCCAAATAACCAAACCTTTCAGTGATTGATTATTGCTCCCCATTCTTCCTCCTACAAGTGGCAGTGCATTTTATCTTACATAATATTTTCTTTTCTAATCTTTTTCATCATTGTAAAGACTATCCTCCATGCAATCTTGCACGTGGCCTTCAATCAAGTGATATGGATAGCTGCGAGAACAGTAGGGGCACTCAATCAGTGATGGTGCGCTGGCAGCCTCAGCCTTGGTTGTAGGCATAGAGTACGGGTCTTTTTTGGCCTGACTATCCGACTCGTCGATGCCACCACCATCAGTGACAACCTGCATTGGACGATTTTCCTATAAGTAAAAAAGAATACCTTAACATTATGAATGTACTATCACTAAAAAGTAACTGTATATCACCAAGCTATCACATTCACCAATAAACAAATAAATTACCTAATTATGCAAGACTCTTGCTTTTAAATTAATCAGGCAAAATACCAGTAGGACTACATGTATTTTATTAAAACTTCAATTAGGGTAATGGATAGAAATTTACTTTCAAGGAAGGTTGGACCCTAAGCAACTACATAGATCTGTCAAGCTTTAACAGTAATTTGGCATCTTAAACATAATGTTCCTAAAAACATTGATAAAATGAAATCCAGTTGTTTAACAACTACCCATGAAGTAGTACCTGGCTGATGTAGAGTTACATGGTGCACGTACAATAATATATTAATGCAGTCAGCCAGTGGACTATGAGGAAGTTCAACATAATATCAACTGACAGACCCCAGTCTTCCACAGTAGTTTTAGCATTGAAAAACTAAATGTACCGGTAACCTAATTTTTTAGCAAGATGGCAGGTTGGTCAAGATCCCTTCTCAATCTCATTTTCTAAAACTGTACATACAGTACATGTAACAAGAGTGCAATAAAATGTAAGGTCTTCTGAAATGTCCTCTTCAATCAATATTGAATACATCATGATTTTATGCATTTTTGTGTTCAATAAAAATGTTACAGGTTCAATCCCTGTTCAGGACTCAAAATTTTTTTTAGGATTTGAGCTTGACCGTCTGTATGCATCTTTCTCAACTCCAACAACAATTACAATTTAATTTTGAGAAGCAAGCAAACAAATCTCTGAATTTCAACTCACGGGCATGAATGTTCTGGGTCCTGCTGCTGCCAGGGCTGCATAATTATTTCGCAGTCCAAACATTGGTCCCTAGACAATCAATGCAGAAATGAAATATAAAATTTTCAAAATTTATAGCAAGATATACATGTATATTTACACAAGAATCAAGACCCACTACTGTAATTAAGATTATTAAACATAATTTTAGTTTTGTACATAGCTGCACTACATTTGCTACAGAAATAATATTTGTATGAACAAAAAACTTACTGTTCCCTTTGATTTCAAATCATTTGTTTTCTTTCTTTCTTCATTCAACATTTTGTTCATACGTTCAAACTGAGAAAAACAAGAAAAAGAATCTAACAAGTTAAAAATGACATACCAGTAATTAAAGCACAAAATTTGTGAAATTGTACATTACTGTACATTTCTACTGAGAACTCTTATATTTCAACTAATTCGAATTGTTGTTCTTGCTTTATCAATTCAAACAAGATAACATATCTCTAAGGGTACTGTACATCTTAACTGTATTCTGACAGCACTATAAAGCCACAGTACACTTGCCAATTTGTGTAATCTGTTGCATTGGTGTTACAAGATAAATCTGCGAGTGTACGGTAACATACCCACCCACACAATGCTGAGCATCGAAATTTTTTGATATGGGATAAAAAACTTGCAACACAAATCTGCAACAAAAGCAAGTTGATAAGTGTACTGTAGCATACAAACTGTCAATTTGTTTTGCAAACCTGTAATTCCCTAATTACAGTAAGCAAAGCAATTATATGAAAATGGTGTCAAGAATACAGTAATTGAGTTGAAAATATAGGTACAGCTAGCCATTACATTTTCGCCTGATAATAACCTCCATTTTCAAGTTGTAGTGGTGATCATCAACACAACTTTCAAAATGCTTGGCAGCAATATTGCAACACAGAAGTGTAACCATAGCTTAAGAGTTTTGCATCACCAACCTCGTCTTCAAGATGACGGACTGTTGCATTGAGGGACTGATTTTCACGTTTGGTTCTTTCACATTCCTGTTGTGCTTTATCGAGGAGCTTCTGAAATTTAGCTTTCTCTTCATTTTCTCGACGGAAATCATCTTCATAACTCTTTAACTGTAACAAGATAAAAATGCAATTAATATTGATCAAGCGTGTACCTTAAGAAACTTGCAGTGCAAGAGACGGTTTAATCTGATTTTTCAATTACTGTATGTGTAACAACCACAGAATGATCAAGTTTCCATAATTTAAATACAATAGTGTATAAAGTACATGTAATAGTGAATCACTACCAATACTAATGTTCTACTGTCTCTCAATCTACTTTGTCAATGGGTTAAAATGAAACTACAGTATGAAAGTGACATACTGAAACCTGACACAGCTGTATGGCTATGCCATTTTTAAACATTGGCCAAGGCTGCCTGTTTTTCAAATTCTGCATTGACATCACTGTATATCGATATATCACTTCTTGTTTTCTCATCTGATATAATAATATCCATGAAACAAATACTGCTTATGCTATAAGTATTACACAGTATATATGACTTATAAACAGGTCCAGAGTTTGGTATATACTTCATGGTAACACTAGAATGGGTTTCTATAACCGTAACCCTAACCTAATCCTAACCGTAAAATATGGTGGGAGACTATATTATGTATTGTTACCATGAAGTATATCCCCAGAGTTTGCTGTTCTTACACTTTGTGTTCAAGTGCAAACCACAAACATTTTTTGCGAGTTGTTTTACGTTTGAAATGCGACGTACCCTGTACATGTAATTGGGTGAGCTGTTTATCTCCTTTTAATCAATCAGATTTTACTGATTTAATGGTGTAATGTACTGTATAAATTATACACTGTGAGAACATTATTAAAATCTGCTTGGTTAAAACAAGATTGTTTCAAATGTGAAACAAAAAAATGTTTGCAGTTTGCACATTAACTCAAATGGCTGTAATACTTACAGATTCTGACATTAAATTATTCAACGCCTTCTTCTCTTCTATCTCAGCAGCTTGATGCTCAAATGCTCGTTTCATGCGATCCAATTCTTCTTCAGATTCCTTTTGCTTTGAATTCATGCTGATCACTTGTTTGAAGAATCCATCACACTTCTTCTTGTACTCAATATTCTCCTTTTCTTTTTCTTGTAAAGCTTTCCTCTGAATTCCATCTAACTTCTCTTTACTTGAGGCCAATCCAGTTGCTTGTATGTTTAAATTTTTGTTTGCTTCTTGTAATTTCTTCATTTCCTTGTTGAGATTTGAAATGCTGCTACTTAATTCCTCACATTGTTTTCGTACGAGTCCGTTTTCCTCTCCCAGTTCGTAAATTCTCTGTTTGATGTCAGGATCCTCCCACGGCTGACACAAAAAGACACATAATTTTTCTTACTGACACAATTATAATTTGTGGAAAATGTAATATGAATGTAATATGAATGAAATAGTAGTGAACGATATGCCTTGCAAATATTCAAGGTTTTAATACTTAACTTTGCCTCATATTATTATCATGAACAGGAAAATTATAGGATCAAGCATTTTCTCATGTTTGAAAAGAAATAAGGTTGGGCAGTTTACCGGTTTTTTTTCAGTTTTAATATTAGACCAGTTTTTTTGGTTTAGCTTTTAGAAAAACCAGAAATTCTTAAAATTGTTAGTACAGTACTATTAAAGATGAGGAAAGCAAAATAAAATTAAAGTTAGCAAACATTTTCGGTGAACGTTCATTTTTTGTTCAATATTTTCATTATTTTGTTGTGATTTATACAGTCATTTATAATTGTACAGCCAAATTATAACCACCAGCACTATTAAACATTTGAAATTACATTCCTTGACTACTTGAATTATTCTGAAATTGCATTTTTTCCGAAATTTTGTAAAAACCAGTTTTGCGGTTTAACCGGTTTAGAATTGGACGGTTTGTCGGTTTTGTGTTTTGATCAAAACTGCCCAAGCTTAAAAAGAAAGTTAATAATATACATGTAGTCATGATAAATGCAAATTTAATACAGGAAACTTTAAATTAAAATTCGTAATTTCAGTCTCACTTTCTCTTTCATTTGCAAAAACATCTATTGTATCTGTCATTGTTAATTGTTTTGTCAGCAAGACTGTGTCACCTGCTGTTAGCAATCAATTATTTAAATACAGTAGAACAAAAATACTCAAGGTTGAAAATCTTGCCAAGGTTTTCCCAAGATCAATTCAAAATGGCAAGATCTTGGTTACCATAATACAGTATCTTCAGGCCTCTCTGGCAAAGGTGCTCAATCACACTCATAAAACATGCTTTGAAGCAGCAAACAAGCTCAGAAAGTTGAGAACTGCAACAAAATACTATAAAGCATGGATGTTTTCGCCAAATTATGCAAAAAAATGTAATAAATCAGGTAGCCAGATTTTACTATTGGAACTGCATTCTCGTTCCCAGAGCCCTAAAAAGGGCCATACAGCAGATTTTGACCTGCGAGTACAACTGGTACTAGGCTGCAATAAAAATATTATTTTCTTAAATATATAATGTTTAAATTATCTATTCGCTGTACAAGTACTACAGTAGTGATGTGCTACCTTGAGTGGGCCTATCTGCTATGCTATGCTATGTCTCGGCACTACCTACAGTAGTTTCTCAGGTGCCCCATCACTTTTGCAGGCTCTTTTTGTCAAGATCCTCTTTTTTATTCCAACTTGCCAAAATCTTGCCAGGATTATGCACAATTTTTCCATCTTACTTGGCTGCGCTAACTACACTTGTACTCTCTTGTCTATTACTGTATGTTTCTAGATATTTTTTCTAAAATGTACAACATACTGTAGCATGAAAAATCAGATAAAATACTCACATTATAATTCTCTACTTTCCTTTCTCTCCCATCAATAGAATCTGGCATTTCTTCCTGGATTTCTGCTTTCCTTATTTCCTCATTTAAGTGCTTGAGCTTGTCATTTTCCTTCATTAATGCTTCACAAAAAACTTGCTTTGCAATTAAAGATCTATCCAACTTCGTCATTTTTTTGGTCAGATCAGGAACCATTGCAGTCTCGCCATTCTCTTGTCCTCTCAATGCCAATTCAAGCTCTTTGATATGATTTTCACTACGAGACAGGTCACCTTCCAAAGTGGAAACCAGTTCATAAAGCTCCTGATTTTTCTGTGAATATAAAATAAAACAATGTATTGGTTAAAGAAAATCTTGAAATATCTTGTAATATCTTGTATTTGGTAGCTACCAAACACATACTAGATAAAGTGAGTTGCTAAGCTATATACAGTACTATAGACTTGATTAGAGTGGCGAAAATTCATATTACTAGGAGTTCTTATCAGAAGTGAAATGCTGCCTCTGAACTGATGCAGGAACAGTGGTACAAGGTTGGAGCTACCAAACACATACTAGATAAAGTGAGTTGCTAAGCTATATACAGTACTATAGACTTGATTAGAGTGGTGAAAATTCATATTATAATAGTCTTCAAAATTACAAGCCTTTTTCTTTTTTTTTCAAGATGGCTTCTCCGAAATGGCCATCACCTACCAAAACCTAATTTTAACACCCATTAAAGCTATTTAACATTGTATTACAAGCACAAACAAAACCATGACAGAATCGAATGGATTTCTCTGCAATTGCTTCGATACAAGATTGCGCCAAAACAAATTGTGGCGCGTAAAACCCGAAATGAACCGAAAAGTCCCGCTGCAACAAATCCTATACTGCTTTCACAAGTCCTATAGTATACTGCTTTGACAAGTCCTCTATACAGTATTGCTGCAATAAGTCATATACTGCTGCGACAAGTCCTATATTGCTGCGACAAGTCCTATACTGCTGCAACAAGTCCTATACTGCTGTGACAAGTCATATTATACTGTTGTGACATGTCCTATACTACAGCGACAAGTGCTATATTGCTGCAACAACTATACAGCAACAACTTCCATACTGCTGCAACAAGTTCTCATATCAAAGAGGTAAACTGTATGCTCATAAGGAAACCCACATTGCAAAATTTGCAAATGATTTATTTTAATTAAAAACTATCTTCTACTGCAATATCAATCAATGTATTATCTTGATGACGTTGCTGGACATCGTATTATTATTATTATTATATCCTATATTCTTCATTTTATACTAATTTACAATGGTAGTACTCAGATAGTTCTTAGGCCAAGAAAAAAAATACCTGGGTTTCCTATTTCGTGCTGAAAAAAATTAGGTAGGGTAGGTCGGTTTTTAATTTTTTTTAAACTTTTTTTTTCTAAACATTGCATGGACGAACAATAGGTTTTACCAAACCACGCTGACATTGAGGATGCTGCCAGGATCGGCAGCCATGTTTGCTATCCCAGGCTTCTCAAAATTTCAATAAAAAGATTAGGGTTGGTATTTTACTGGCCAAAAACTAGGTAGGGTCGGGAAACCGGAAACCAAGGTATTTTTTATTTTGGCCTTATCTGAACCAGTTCTTACTTTACCTACTGAATATAACTGATAATAAAATCTTGCATTATTACCTGTACTTTGACATTAAAAATTTAAATTTCCTAAGTTGTTATACATCTCACTTAGACTATATAATAGTCTATATGCACACGGTGTCTTTTTCGAGCTTTTTATTTGTAACGCGTTTCAAAAACAGACGAAAACCACTCTCCGCAGAGGCTTTTTGGTTTTATGCAGAGGAGTCAGTGGATGAAAACGCATCAATTGATTTACAAGTCTTATTGGCTTTCTACATGATTACATCATTGTATTTATATTACCATTAACTACTTCACATTAGCGACTACGCAGTAGATACATGTACGCCCAAGCGTACCTATTTTTTTACTTGGCCTTTCATCTACTTCCTGGGTTAAGACAAAACACAATAAAACAAGAATATCTATTTGCCTGACAAAACAGATCGAAAGAGGATGAAATTAATATACAACTTTGTAAAAAAACTGAAAATTCAAACAGGTTTGGTTTATCACGTGTAAAGAGGTATTCCTACTATTTAATAGGGGAAACCATTTTCCCCAAACAGCAGGTTGTGGAATTTCAAAATCTTTTGTCTGTTAGAATCAAGCATTTCATCACGAGTGGCCTGATGTCCACAAATAAGAGATTTTAAACAGTCTGTAGACTATCCCATGATAAATAAAAAGTCGAAAAGCGACTAAATACGCCATAAACGCTCCGCCATTTTTGTTGAAGTCGTTCTTTCGTTTCAATAGACAACAGCTTGCAAATACTTACCAAAACGACTGCCTGCCCTCCTAGTTTTGTTGGTACAATGTGCTCCAACGCCTTCTTTAACTTAAGGTTGTCTTGTGTAACCAACTCAAAGTCTTTTCTCGATACTCCTGGCATCACAACCCCAAGATTAAATGCGCTTTGAGGACCGATCTTCAACATTTTGTTCAGTTGCGCAATCCTCGCTTCTGCTCGCTTCAATGTCAATTGATAGTTCTTGGCAGTGTCTTCCACTCTTTTGAATTTTTCCTCTGATTCGTTTAACATCGCAGTTAAGGCCTCCACTCCTTTCAGACGAGCATTTAGCGCAGCGTTTTCATTTCGCAATTGAATAATAATTCTTCGGTGGAAGTCCAACTCCACAAATGTCGACGAGTCAAGCAATGAGGCATTCTGGGCGGTTTCCTTAGCACTTTGATTTTCGTGCATATTATACTTTTACCGAACAAATGAATAGACGGTTGGTTTAATCGTGTGACAACGATGTGGGTTTATATACGATTGCGATTGAATTCGTTTGGGATCCCCCCCAAAGTCTGCTAAGGAGCTATTTTAAGACTTTTAATGTGATATTTCCTGTTTTTTGTGTACGTCACCTTTCGACTTCAAGCTTGAATTTTGTCATTGGAAGAAACCATCGATTAGGAATTATCATCAAGTTTAAACGTATTTTTTCTAGGTTTTATAGCTTTTGTAGTATAAAATTTAAGATACAGACACTCCGTCCAACTAACAAATGCAACCTGTTTAAAACCGGTTTACTAATTACATGACCCATCAGCACTTTTGGGTCATGGAGTTGCATGACAAGATTGCAAAATATGGTGAAATTACCACCTCAATAGAATTGTGCCAGTCGGGACATCTTTTAAATTTTTGCTTTCCACTTTCAATTTTTGCTTTCAACTGTGTTTGCTCTCTGCTGGCGCAATGCCTCTCTAGTCTCTCCTCCGCAGAGGCTTCTTCTGCGGAGATCGAGAGAGGCGCAATGCAGCTAGTTCCAATATAATTAAAGCGCTTAAAATTGAACGATCTTGTTCAGGCTCGCATACTCGTGCAAACTGATCGATCTAACGGTCAACATGAAAAACGACACGTGACACTATCTAGTCCGCGACTTTCAGTCTTTCACTCTTTCAGTTTCGACTCGAAAATAGAAAGTCTGATATACTAAGACAAAATAAGAAATTAAGAATTCTGTGTGATTTGGGAAAAAAATCTGACTTAGCAGTTAGCCTAGGTTACCGAATTGTTTACTGCGGTCGACCAATTTTTAGGGAAATTACTTTTTTCAACGGAAATAATGACAATATAGCAAGGGTGGCGGAAGCGGGGGGGGGGGGGGGGGGGGGGGGGGCAGTGGGGGCAGCCGCCCCCACGAAACCTAAAGTGTGGGGGCAGATCGCCCCCACGATTGAGCCCAGCCTTATACTCATAATTTATGAGTATTACTCATAATTTATGAGTATACTCGCGTGTCTTAATGGCATGACTATATAGGATGGAAAATTAGGCCCAAAAACTAATGTTCAGGACTTCAGGATGTATAAGAGTACATTGATATACATAAAAGGAAGATTTTATTAAAAACGATTAAAACATCCACAATAATCAATAAGAAAAGCTGTGCACATATATGAAAGCTTGTATAATCTACGTAGATTGTAAAATTTTGTGATTTTTTCTCCTTATATTTCCCTGAAAACTGGCCCCAAAACGCAGAAAATCCTGTTTCCGAGACTTTCTAATACAAAATTGTTCCGGGGCACCGGTCGTGGCGCCCACCTATATTTAAACCGTTCCGCCGCCCTTGCAATATAGCGTTTTAGCGTGCATCATCACGCTAAGTGTTGTTTAAGGGAACACAAGAATTTTGCGAAGATAATAATATATAGAGAGAATATCACATTTACATGGATGTGCGGAAATTAATATCATTATGGAATTTATTTCGAGTGTTGAAAGGACTATCGATATAAGCGAACGAGTGAGATACCTGTTCAACACTCTGTGTTACACGAGAAATCAATTTCATATTTCCAAGCATTTCTGTTTATTTCATAAACGTTTACGGACAATCTAAATTGAGAACTAATTTTTACTTCACAAAAGTCAAGATATTGGAACTTCCCACGCTAAAAAATAAAAATATCGTATGGCGCGCGGAAATTTGAGAGGAAGGCGCGCGAGGAACGACGGGAAGGGGAAAAAGTGCCCATCAACCATTGCTGGCGGCGTGGCGCTTTGCTAGCAAAATTTTATTTTGGGATCACTGCGCATGTGTACTGCGCATGTGTAGTAATCCCACATTCATAGTCTCGCTCACCGGCGGAGGCAGATAAAAATATATATATATAAAAGGAATCGGGAGTTCAAGAAAACGCTAAATAATATGTGGCGTGAATGTTTTCTACCAACCTCGTTCCCAGGGCCTTATCTCCGCTCCCCGCCCCCCCCCCCGAGCGTGGGGGGCGGGCGGGGAGCGGAGATAAGGCCCTGGGAACGAGGTTGGTTTTCTACCCGCTCCCTATTTTTCTCGTCTCGCTGCGCTGGCTCAAAAAATAAAATAAAACAATCAAAAAATAATAAAATAAAGCGCCTGTTTCGCAGGCGATTGGTAGTGTAGAAATATAAATCAAATACTCCAAAAGGTTGGTGTACTGCCGAACTAGCGTGTAGGAGGTAGGACCGTTTTTGAGTTCGGTCTGTAAACAAGCTAGCTGAAGACACGAACTTCGGTCCATGAACGGTATACCACGTGAAAGACATTCGTTGCACGAATGGCAAAGTTCAAAGCCCTCTTAACACTGGGAATTTGAGACTAGAAAATTGGGATTCTTTGTGATTATGTCAGTTGAAGGGCTCCGCTCGAAACGTCAGTATTTCGTTCCTAAAAATCTCGGTCTTTCCGACATGGACATTGAAAGTTTGGTCAATGACTTTACGATGTTTCTCCTAGAAGATGAAATTTTGTAAAATATAGGTCTTAAAGGTGCCGTCCAGTCCGTTCTGCGCATGTCTACGTTTCTGTTTACATCGTTTGTTTACATTGCATTATATAAACATTGAACATGAAGTATTGCGGATTTTTTTCACACGCTTGAGCTTTTCCGCCTAAAAAGCGTGTTATAAGAAGCTGTTTGGTTCCTAAATGTTGTTAATATATCAAACTACTACTCGCGCCTTCGCCACCTTTAACGAATACTCGCTTTCGAACTGTCGCAAATCTATTCCGTTAAAGTTTGTTTACATGTGGGGTCCCCAACGTTTGAAATATCACACATGCGCAGAACGGACTTGACTGCACCTTTAAGTCGCCCCTGTAAATGAAGGAAATAGCATTATAGAAAGAGATTTTAAAATTTTAGACATAACTATACTGTTTTTTCTATTTTAGAAATGACGTTACTGGCTGTTGTTTTTATTTTAAACTCTGACCCCATGATCAGGCTTTTTCACCTTGGTTATAGCTAACCCCATTGAAAATACCCTTGACCTTCAAAAATAAGGACAACGAACAGGTGAAGGCTATAAAAGGACGGCCTATAGCTTTACATTTTCAGGAACTATAGTCTAATATCCTATAATCCTAATCCTAACCCTAACCTTAAAACACTAAACACTAACCTTAAAGTTAAAACTAATCCTGCTTTAGAACGGAATAGCTTTAAGCATACATTCTTGTTGTTTGCATGTGGCTCTGTTGAATTCATACGTTTTCAATCTCCCAGTAATATAAATCGTGCGAAAATATTTATAACATGAGTTCAACTGTTTAAGACATAACCATTCTTTCTTTATTAAATACAATCGATAGGTTTCCGTGTATTAATTTTCCGTGTATTAACCGCCATTGTTGGTGTATGAAAATCAGTGATGAAAATGCGGTTTGCGTGGCGTGAAATTTTCGTGCCAGTGAAATGGTGGCATCGACCGTAACTGGTGGCAACGACGACCGTTTACGAAACGGAAAATTGCGGCGGCGCAGGCTAGCAATAGGCAGAAAATTTTTTGGGGATCACTTGACATGGGAAGCAATCTGATTGGCTAGCCCTAACCCCCCGCCTAACGTATTTTCTCCACCCCCACGATCCACTCCCCTGCCTACCTACCTACGTACCTACAGGTATGCCTACCTCCATTTCACTGGCGTTAACGCGTCACACCACGCGTAATTTTAGAATTTCAACGCCACGTGTGCCGTCAAAGTGTCAAACAAAAACTGGGACTTGCGGAAGCTAGCTAGCGCTAATGGTCACATGCGGCTAAATGCAGGAATTGCAATAACTGTGCCAATGGTGAATAATTAATTACTCTATCAAAACGACAACCGCTGTTTACATATTTATCTATATCTAAATAGACCAACGGAAACCTATCGCTTGTATTTAATAAATATGTTATAAATATTTTCGCACGATTTATATTACCGGGAGACTAAAAGACGTATGAATTCAACATACGATCGAGAATCAGAAAATATATTTATTTTTAATGCCACAAACAACAAGAATGTATGCGAAGAACACTAAACACTAACCTTAAAACACTAACCTTGATCCTAACCTTAAATGAACCGGCGTAGCTAACCCTATTTACCCTAAACCTAACGAAAAAAACAAAAACCTTGAGTCATCCCTTTTAACCATTCCTCTGCACGATCAAGTCAACGAGCGTGCAGAAAATTCACATGCAAATGAACAAGGGTAGGGCATATGAGTTTATATCGATTTATCGTTGGATTTAACGCTTTTAATTTCTAAAAACGTTGATTTTCTTGTTTAGTGACTGTTTCCACGCTGGATGGTCGGTAGCCTGTGTGCCTGCAGTCAAAGGGTTTCCTGTGTATAGGAAAAGGAAACCATTATTTTCTGGAAATCTTGTTCTGGGAACCCTTTTCTGGGAACCCTTTTCTTGGAAACCCTTTTCTGGAAATCACCTTTCTTCGAAACCCTTTCCAGCTAGAGACTGTACACAGGCTACAACGACGGCTGGGCCTTTACTGACAAAATAATTCTTGATGCAAAATGAACAGAATGAATAATTCTTATAGACTTTAAAATCTGACAGCACGTACAATCGTTTTACTTTTAGCATTTAGGGCTGAAATGTTTAGTTGGAAGTCATAAAACAAACGTCAAGTGTAAAATACGATAGTCAAGGCGTAGTTTCTTTGAAGTGCTCAGTAATACACTGACGATCAAGATTTCCTTGAGAATTCTTGAGAGCAGTACATGCGAGAATTCGCTGTTGTCCAGTCAAGAAAGGCATTTTTGAACTTTTTTATAGTAAAATGCCAGCATTCAATCTAATGCGCGTAATATTGTCGCCAAGGAAAATTTGTCCAGCCCCACACCGCACTAGCAAATAAAACTTGAAGATGATATCATCAAATTTCATGTTTTTTAAATACAGCCAAAATGAAACAGAAAAATGCAGGAAAACAATAAATCGTTTGAAGCAATTTGCTTTCACTTCTAGTTTGCTTTGAATTCACCTGGCCGCAAAGAAATTCCAGGAAGCTACATTTAATTTAAACTGAACGATCCTGTTTAGACTCGCGTGAAAGTGCGCATTCTTTTAGGATTATATATTCTTATTCTGGAATACTATTCGGTATGAGATTAGATGATAAAGTGTAACTGTGTTGGATATTCTGCTCCCGGCAAGTGGCATGCAAAATAATAATGGCCGAATTATAGTAACATTAGGATCATAATCACAGATCACAACCACCAAACATGTCCGTCATATGACTATCGTATTGCGGTTGTAAGAATCAAATGAATGAGTGTAATTTGCCGTTCCGTCAAATGCTTTTAATAGTAACGTACTAATACTAACAGTCTCACCCAAATAAGAAAAAAATTCAATCTTGTGACGAGGTTATCGTTTTAAGAAACGTATGTCATACATGGATACCACAAACGTACTATTAATAGATGTTCATTGGTGATTTTGCTTACATGGCACTTTCATAATTACGATAAGTGGGGGTCGTCCACTTACATGTATTATATTCCATGCAAGCCTAAAAGTATGTCAAAAATGAAGGGAAAGCCCCCGCACAGGATATGTTTTAACCACCAATCAGCAATCCCACGGTTTAAGGTTTTCAACGGCTTTCTGAATAGTTCCAAATAAGGAAATAAGGGAGGTCCTTGTATTAAATATGGCAACATGCGGTTTGAAACAGGCCATACACGTGCCAAATTTGGTATAGAGGTATAATATGAGGTAATAAATAGTTAAAGTAGCAGCAGGTAAACACCTAAATCTTGAACAAAATAAATAAGGGTAAATCCCTTATTGCTATTCCAAATTAAAAGTTGAAATAACAAAAAAAGTCTGCTTATACAGACCCACGTGGCGTCACGGAAACCGAAGCCCACACATGGATCAAAGCGACATCAAGTGGGCGCCAACTTTTTATTATTATTATTGTATATGCATTTATTAAATTAGGCTCTCGTTCTATGCATAAAAATTATTTTGAAATTTGAATTATAAACACAAGAACGAGGCTCGATTCGAAAGGGTGGTGCGCACATAAAAGAAGCCAATTTTGGACTCCCCTGAACCAGGAATTAACCGACGCCGCTCGCTTACTGATCTATGATTACCAAAAACTGCGTCCGATCAGTTCACACACATGTGTGTTTTTGGTAGTAATGCCGGATATAGTTTTTAGTAACTCTGTGGTCAAAATGCTTATGTATTCCTTGTTGTGTGAAATCTAATCGTTCCTGACTCCAAGACCCCTCTTAAGAATAACGACGCGCGGCATTTTCATTCAATTAGCTATGTTTAGACACCAGTATCGCACAGTCTAAACGGGTTGAACCCGTTAGTCTAAATTTAGAACAGTGGGTTGAAGCCGGCTCAGAAGATCTTCTAAGCCTTCTGGGAATACTTTACGGAAGTAATTGTTCCCATTCCACAAAAGAACAAATGTCCTAACCCTTATAACCCCCCGCCTAATTAGTTTTCTAACCCTAACCCCCCGCCTAACATTTGCCGACCTATCCCCCACGCTACCCGCTGGTCTAAATTTAGACTATGCGATGCTGTTGCATGGTTTATATATATGATATATTTCGGGAAATAACGGACCAAATCGAATACTGTAAAATAACTTATCAATTCTTTTCGCATCCTCTATAATCTACATCCTCTGTATAGTCACTACAAGTAATGCGTGACATACAATTACGAGCCAAATGGCCTTTACAAATACATTTAAAAATCTGCTATACATGCACAATATTGATCTATGTTAATTTGGGTCTGTCACTCTTCTGCAGTCTTCGTGCTTTTATTTTTCTAGGCAAAAGGCACAGCTTCCGTCGTCTCCCTTTTTAGTAGAGAAGGTACTCGTCATGGGATGTTTCTGCCATCTTTGCTTTGGTTTTGGTTGCTCTTCCGTTGTCGTGAACTATGACTTTCTCGTAGTTCCACCTCCGTAAGCAAGGCTTCGGCCAAATCTTTGGTTGACCTAGTCTGATCGCTTCAGGCAGTTTGCTTATGATTGCACTGGCACAACGATTGACGAATAGGTGTTGACATCGACATTGAGCTCATCGAGTGCTCGGTAGTTGGTCTCGATGGTGTCAAATAGTAATCTGAGCCTTTCTGTGTCTCCTTCATTGAACACAGGTTTGACGTTCATCATTTCGTTGATGTATTGTGTGCTCGTTGGATCACGTCTTCTCGGCCATAACGTCGTTTTAGTAACTCGAGTGCGGTCTCGTAGTTTGCGCCTGTTAGCGAAAATCTAGCAATGGCAGATTTGGTCGGTTCTTCAAAAGGTCCTCTTAAATAAGTGAACTTGTTTACATCGTGCAATGCTTCATTTTTCGTCGTTGTGTTCTTTGACGTTTGATCACTTGCTTCCGGCGATGTTGATGTTTTCGACTGTTACTGACTTAAAATGCAGTATATCGCAGCGATATCACCGTAAATTTCACGTTTAATTTCCGACGATTCTTCAATCTCTTTTTCTATCAAGTCGTCTTCCTCAGTCAAGTCAAGAATTTGCTCGTCTAGCTTCGAAATTGTCTCGATCTTTTCGGCTAACGTTAGCCTCAACTGTGAAAACACAGTTCGATCTGTCTTCTGGTTTGAGGTTACTGACTATTTCCTTTATTTTCGCTCGTTTCTTCGTGACGTACGCTCGATGTCGTTTCCACGATCTTGTTTTCTACGTTAATTCTGACATTTTCAGCTTGAATCTATTTGAATCCGGCTCGAAGGACCATGTGTCGCATAACCTGCTTGGATCACGCTGCGCCGGTATGTTGATTCAATAGACTCGTCAATCTGGGAACTTTATATTTCAGTTTTAAAATGCGTTTATTTAATACTTGTGAATTAGCGTCACTCTCTCGGATTCTTCTCTCGGACTTCTTTCTACCACAGTGTCGTCAACGTAGCGAAACCAAAAAGGTAATGTTTTTTGTAAGTTGTGAGGGCGCGTTCCTCTATGGCTTGCATCACAATCTCAGCGAGCACGACTGAGAGGTCAAACAAAGCGTAAGTATTCAATAATATCGTTAGTGGGTAAAGGAAATGCGTCGGTTCATGTTTTTGTGCATTGCATAGCCATTTCACATCATAAGACACAAGTTTATAGTCGTCTGGTATTTGTACCGTTTTAATGGCGTTGATCAAGTTTTTGGTAGATTGAAGTTTGCGTTATTATTTGTTTGTTAGTCTTTGCAGTAAAGTTGTTAGGTATTTGGAGAGTACGTAAGTATAGGAGACCCACAGAAAGAAACTATGGGTCGTATGGGTATTTGCGGTTTGTGAAGTTTAGGTAATCCGTACAGTTTAGGTGGTTGCGGCATAGAACATCTGAGCCGATAGTAAGCCAATAGCGTTTGTCTTTCTCAGCGAGAAAATGTTGTTGTTGAGTTTGCGTTGGAGTGATGGCGTTGGATCTCGTTTGAGTTTTTCGTACGTTTGTTTATCGTTACTGCGTCCATTTTGTCATAGTAATCCGTTTTGTTCATAACAACAGTTACGCGTCCTTTGTCTACGGGCAGTACCTCTTTTTACAGTACCAGGACTTAGATTATTCTCTCCAACAACAATTTCCACCTGGCTGCATCAGATAAAAGGCTATCATCCAAGAGTTTATTACCAGAATATGTCAAAATACGCATTTCGATTATATATAAATATAATAACATATTTGGAGCCCGCCTCGTAACATAAAGGGTTGAAATTTTTATTCAAATTTTCATCAGGCTCAAATTTTAAATGAAGGAAAATTTCGAGTGTAGGATGAATGTGTGGGGAGCGACACCCTCCAAAAAATCGTTTTACGAGTTTTAGTCGGCAGAAGTTATATTTTAGTGGCAGAATTTATATTTTAGACGTGTTACCAAATTTAAGACTCACAAATCTAATGTTGATGTTAAATGTTTTGTTTATATGTAAATGTAATCAAGGAGAGACACCAAAGACATGTTTTTATTCCGTATTGAGAGTGTGTTATTAACGTAGGACTAATTAATCATTTCACCAGATGTCAGTACAAGCTTGTGCGTCAGTCGGTTGAAGTGAGGCTTACACCCCCTGTAAAATCTGAGTACGGCCCTGATTAAAGCACAGATCACAACTATCAAACACGTTTCGATGTCGAAATATGACGAATATCAAATTATTGTTTTATTGACACTGATTAATTCAGTTTAATCTTTTATTTTAAGGTGTATTCAATAATTATAGAATATTCAGAAATTGCCCCCAAGATATGTGCCAAAAATACTGTATATCTTTATATATTTATGAAAAATATTAAAGTGCATCTATACCCATTATTTTCTTTCAATAAATTTCTGTATTAATCAATCGAGCATTCAACCAAATAAAAAAATACTCGCGAAAATACAGCAATTCATTTAATGACAAAAATATTTCGGGTTATAGGTGCGAAACTCGAACACTAGTTGGCAAAAATCTGGATGGCTTTTACAAGATTTAACTTGTTGGTATAACCCAATTTTAGTTCTGACATATGATCATACCAACTTAGTTTGTCATTAATGACGGTTCCCAAAAGTTTCGTCTTTTTTACCCATTTGATCATTTGGTCTCAAAGGAAAACTGTGGCAAGTGGACCTATTACGGATTGTCTTGAGAAGAGCATCACTTGGGATGTGGAGTTAGCTGGTTTGTTATATACCACTCATAAAGTTCACGCTTCGTCGGCCGAGTTTCCAATGTAGTATAGCGTCGTGTCATCCGCGTACATCGCTGTTTCACTCTCCTCCACAGAGGCTTCTTGCGCTTTTATATATAGTAAAAACGCCTGCGGAGGAGTTAGGTAATAATGTATTGCTGTTTGCAAAATTATTTTTTGGGATCACTTTTTTGGGACCTTGATAACCCTAACCCTAACCCTAACTTTTTTGGGACCCAGATGGCTTCCCCCAAAAAAGTTCTGCTCAGTGGTGTGGGGGTTAGGATTAGGGTTATTTAGGGTTAGGTTAGGATAAAAGTTGTTTCGGGTTAGCCAATCAGATGGCTTCCCATGGAAAGTGATCCCAAAAAAATTTCTCCGCGTAGTCGGCGCAAAGGGGCTGGGGGTTGGGACGGGCTGTGGAGCCGCTTCCCAGCCCCTTTGCGCCGGCTACGCCGGTATTATGCAAAATAATGCGCGCGTGAGTAAATACAGTTCCAAATAAGGAAAAGGGAAAGTAGATGATAAACAACACCAAATAAGGATCCCACATATACTCAGCTAACACTTCAGAAGATGACAAATTTGGGAAATCCCTTCATTAAAAAAAATAAAACAAAGCGGCTCAATATCAAAAGGAAAAAAATACACGCCTGTTTATTGATTCGAATTGGGAAGCCCCCCATTGTACCGCTTATTTGCTGTGTCATCAAGATTCGCAATTATTGCTTGCGTCGTCACATAGTTAGGTCGTCAAGATTTCATGCATACCGTTCATTCCACCCAAAATCAAAATGCCTGCTTTCAGTCCGTATTAATTTCCACCCAATTTCCAGTTTGCAATTTCGATTGAGTTTTTAATCCAAACAACGGTAATGCATGAATAGTATGAAATTGAGTACCTTTCGAGCAGAGCCTTCTCGCTAGCCCTCATACATGTGGACGAAATAACTGGTTCTAATTTTCATAAACCGGTTTTTCGAATTTTTGAATTCTTTATTTTGACCAATTGTTTAGACGATCAACCGTTTCATCAGATAAACGTCTACATGCAATAACGAGTATTTTTGGCAGTTGTAATGCACATGAAGATATTTTCAAATCGTGTTGATCGCTGTGCAACAGTGCAAGATTCTCATTGATTCTCACTGCAAGATTCGCACTGAACAAGCGTTTCAAACCCCAGATCGACCGCGATCCAAAATTGGGTCCATTATTTTTCGGAAAATGTTTTATCTTATATGCCTGCGTATGTGTAAATGGGTTGCTAGGGCTTGATCATGAAAATCATGTGAAAATGAATTAGAAAGTAGATATTTTGATTTTTTTCCGACCGGATTCGAGTTGAGTTTCATTTTAACAACTGAGATAATGCAACAGAAAGTCGAAGTCTCACAACGCATCGAAAGGATGTTCTTCCCCTCGCCAGAAGGTGGGCACTGGTTCATGCTAGTGTGACGGTGGGCCACTGCTTACTTTCGATACTCGACTGGGGTTTCCAGCCGAGTAAATAGAGAAACCACGGACAAACAAATGAGCTGAGCACGTTTTGGCAAGCATAAACTGAATTGTCGAAACGTTTGACGTGTCGAAAGTATCAATTCTTAGAAATGTTGGAACATTTGTAACTGATAGTGCTGTTTTACTATTTTAGAATTGTCATTATTTTTCAGTATTTCAAACTCATTTTGCAATTCGTAATCATATCCCAGTATAATTTTCGTCGGTCACTATGAATAATCGATTGTACCGTATTGCGGTTGTATAAATCAATTCAGTGAGTAATTTTCCCACCGCCAAATGCTTTAGTAATAACTCTAATACTCACCCAAACAAGGAAGCAAAACTATACAAGCCTATCCAATTCCAATGTTGTTTGAAACCCTTGCCTTTGGCCGCCCGTATAGCAAGCTAGAAACTAAATCTTGTTATTGCGTGGTTTCCATTTTAGGAATCATGTCGCCACGCAGTCTGCCAGACAATCATGCCTACAAGGGAATATCAGAATTATTAATAGATGTCAATATCGGTAATTTCGCAGACAAGTGGGGTTTCGTTTTTCAGTGCTTTTTTACCTATTTTGTCAAAACAGGAAAAAAGGGAAGCCCCCTTCACAAGATGTTTTTGTTGGAAATTGTTTTAGTTAAAATTCCAATCAACACTGTAGGGCGAAAAATCATTAAAAGGTTTCGAAGTCCAAATAAGGAATAAGGGAAAGTCCCTTGATCAGGTACGCGTGGTGTTAACAGCTGAAACAGGTGACCCACGAGCCAAATATGGTAGGTAAACACCGCCGGAGTTCGGTAAACCCTTGAACACACAAAAGCTGGGTAAACCCCTTATACAAGGAAACCGAAGCCCCCCACATGCATCAAAGCCCGACGGCCGCCAACATCAAAGCGTTAAAAAATGTGTTTTGCAGATCGTTCAAATACGAGGGGAAATACCCGAGTAATAGACCGCATTCATAAGTGGCCGCCATTATAAAACATTTATATATAAAGGCTTTCGCCTCGTTCTTGGTTAAAAATTATTTTGAATTATAAAGACAAAAACGAGGCTCGAGAGGTTTGTGTGCGATAAAATAATATTACATTGGCGGCCATTTATTAGCCTGCTCGCAGGCTAACATTATAAATACGAGTCATTCTTACAAGACATTCCGAATTAGAGATCGTTATAAATTTACTCACGTTTTAGTAATACAGCAAAACAATACATTATTGAGAATCTTATATGGACTTCAAATGCAATTCTCTTTTGAACACTACATGTTACAGCAGTTTCAGTAGACGTCACGTTAAGCATACACAGCTAGAGAGACTGATGTACCAAAGTCAACGAAAAGAAATGCAAACGTTGTTATTTTTGTTAAAAATGCGTAGTAAGCATTACTAACTAGGACGTGTTATAGAATATTAAAACATATAAATGTTATATAATACTAAAACATATATATATATACTTCGAGTAACTCATCGCTAAATAGCACATTTTACAAGTGACGCTCATTATACATGTTTCGCTGACAAACACAAACCACTCACCAGCATATCACAGTTGCTATGTTTTCCTTAATTCTTCAAGAACAATATAGTTATCCATTCCTGGCAGAGATAAAACCACTGGGATCTTTTCTTTAAAAAATGGATTTTATTACTGATGCCATTGTTTGCTATAGCCAATCAGGAAAAATTAACTTTAATTACATGGTTACCTAAAATTAGACGTCAGATGCATGCGAGATATTTTTCCATACGAGTCACGTTCAAGTCTGGAACTTTCTTCACAAAATTGTCAAGTTAACGATATCAAAAGAATGTTGAAAAAAGTCTCTTCCAACTTCAGATAGAGTGAAATACATTTTTCGGCATAAAAAAAATAGTGGCAGTGATAACTGATTAAATGTGACTTGCAGCAATATTGTAAATTGTTTGCTAATTAAGCTTCAACGCAAACTCAGAAAAATGTCAAACCGGAGATCAGAAAGTTGTGGTTTGTATATTCCCGTCTGGGATCAGAAACATTTTGCTGAGTTTGCAATAAAGCTTGAGTTGCATGCAAACAATTTACTATAAGTCAACTGATTGTTTAAAGTTCTGTATTGTATTGTAATTTAAGTGTTAAACAAATGATTGAGAGAACACGCAATGTATTATAAGAGAATTAAATGTATGCCAGTATGGACTATAATAGAGGCCTTTAGATTTGAGGACTAAGACGAGTACGAAGACGAGTTTACCATTGCGCATGATTATTTTCCATTGTTGTTTCTTCACTGCGCAGAAAAGTTTGTCTTCGCACTCGTACTCAATCTAAAGGTCGCTATTATAGAACTGGACAAGCGAAGAGAGTAAACATTGGTGTAAGATTGAAACTGAACATTACTAAATTTATCAGTCAGAGGATGATAGGAATAATTCTGCTTTATATAATTATGAATCCACTCCACCACTGACACCAAATATGATTAATTCTCTCAAATCTAGATGTTGTAAGTAAATGCGTGCACTATAAACTTCCCACAGTCCTGTTTACTCAGATATTTCCTGGAATAGGGATATTTAGATTTTCAGCCACAAAGATATGGGAAAATATTCCCAGTAATTTAAAAACTCTTTCTTTTAAGAAGTTTGACCTGAATCTCGTTGTTGCACGTGTTAAATAATTGGACTAAATTAATTCTCTTAACAATTACGTGGCAGTGATTGACTCGAAAGCTATTGCTACTTTAAATAATCACTGCGCACTATCAATAATACCATGCTATTTCGTAATATCTCCACTCTTCAATTATGTATATATTTTGCAACTATATTAATACTTGTATATAAATAGTGTGAATAAAACTTGACTTGACGTTTTCTTCACTGCAATTGCAAATTCGGCTGTAAGTTTTGAAGTGTGTACACGCAGGCTGCCAAGACTGGTTCTGACTCTCAGTAGTCGTCCAGATCGTCCGAGTCGTTTCAAAAAATGTCCAGATGATCGGGAAAATTATATGCATATAGCCTATAAGTTGTACATGGTTTTCAATGAGGCTCTGCAACAAAAATCTATACATAGTCAATATTATATATATATATATTAAAAAATGTTCAAAATACAATGATGTATTAACAGCTAATAGTTAAAATCACAAGTTAAGGAGGTTAACAATGTTAAGAAAGGTTCCTCGTAAATAATATGATATTATCCAAATCGTTCCAGTCCTTAAGCGCATGGAATGCGGTTAATAAGGAATGAAACGAATGAACGATTTAGATAATGTGTATTTTTCCCAATCACTATCAGTATGTATAGACTAACATAATGATGTACAAAGACAGTCAATACATCTACAGCGATGAGTCATGAAAATCATGCATGGTCTGCATTAATCTTCAAGTAAACAGATTAAATTTCAAGCATTTACGTAACCGTGACTGAACTTGGCACCTCAGCAGATTCGGATAATTAAACAACTGAAGCTCGTGCTGTTCTTCATGGGACACGAGTCACGCGACTCAAGTGCAAGTTCAAGTCCCGCTCGCGTCAACAATTTTTGTTGACTCAGCAGTGTTCGTATGATGATAAACATGACGCATTTCACATGGCATTGAAAAAATCCCACGTTAGCACTTCTAAATTAGTGCCTTGAGGCTGCTTTCCAGTGCTGGTAAAACGTTGAATAGTTGAAACAGATTTTGAACATAAATATCAAAGCTCAGGCTCTATACGCCAATGAAAAGTAATCACAAGAACGAAGAAAAAGCCATTGGTCTCTCAATTTTTAATAAGAACATCCAAACTTTTTCATAGTATAAAAAATACATTGAGACAAACTATTCAGAGATATATTACAGGTTGACGTCCATTGTTGTCCTCAAGAAGGAATGTCTACAGCTCGCCTACTAATGACAATTTACACTTAAGGCTAAATTGCGACAAAATTTGGTACATTGATGTATTATAGAGTGATCTTCCAGTTTTTCAATATTAAGCATGTATGGAATGTAATTTTCTGAAAAAATTCTAAGACATTGTTTTAAGTATAGAGATCATAAATAAAACTACAAGTAGCATTGTATCTTTATTTCAGTCAACCCCGGCCGGCGGGTAACAATAAAGACTGGATCGAGCAACTATTGTTCAAAAAATGAAGCCGGAAGTAGCTCGTGGCGGCCATCTTGTTGCGACACGTAGTTTTACTATAGGCGATTAACTATGAGGCGACAGAGACTATCTGTCTCGCTAAAATAAATCAGTTCTTGAAGGTTATCCCGTAATATAGAACACAAACTACGTCTCCATAACAGTAACTATGAAGCCGGAAGTAGTTCGTGGCGGCCATCTTGTGACCACGGTGGTCACTCCAACATGGCCGCGCGTAGAGCACCTAGTCACCAGGACTTTGGTGATTGTTTATATAACATATATGCTTCGTTCTTTAAAAAACCCGCTTTAAATTTCTGTTTCGATTCAGAAAAGCAGGGTTGTTAAAAGCAGGGTTATTACTGAATCGAAACAGAAATTTAAAGCGGGGCTTTTAAAGAACGAAGCATATATATTATATAAACAATCACCAAAGTCCTGGTGACTAGGTGCTCTACCGTATACCACCAATCCCGGCTTCATAGTTACTGTAATGGAGCCGTAATTTGTGTTCTAATCAAATGTTAGCATCTTAAAAGATCATAGACAGATAGTCTCTGTCACCTATAGTAAAACTATATAGCGTGGTTCATTCAAGATGGCCGCCGCGAAATATTCCCGGCTTCATTTTTTCGCAGCATCCAAACAATAGTTGCTCGATCCAGTCTTTATTTACAGATCAGTGGGAGTTACCACTTTTTGACTGCATAACGTTTTGAAGGATTTTCTCTTTACCATATGTTCTATACATCTTATTCAATGGTTTTACCGATAATACAGACGGGTGTTTTACGAGTTTAGGATGTATTTTTCTGAACCCTGAAAGGGAAAATGCGATAAACCAGTAAAATGCCGCACCGTGTTATCGGTAAAACTCTATTCAATGATATGTATTACTACTGTTCAAATGAAATAGACAGTTTGCATCCGACGTTTTACTATGAATTTGACAAGACAGATTTGTCCTGTTCTAAACCGGTTAAACTAATATAAAAGAGTGCAATACGGAATTTAGTGCGTATTCCGCTCCTGGATTTGACCAGTTCTCTTAGCCTTTTTAGGAAAAATGACGCCATTGTTTGCCCCCACCAACTTTGTAAAAGTGGGAAAAAGGGGGGCTAAGCCCCCCCCCCCCAGTTTTGGCGCCGAAAGTGAGAGTTATTTGACCATATTGTACATTGAATATTTGTGCATCTTCGATATCAGGCAGTTTTTAAATTCCATATCATTGCAGGATGGCAATCGTAATATAGTTATCGTTATCATCATAGTTATCGTTGTTTGAACATTTTGAATTTCAAGTCGAATTTCGGTTTCCTGATATTAATTTTTAATGCTTGATGACGACTGTAATAGCACTATGACTACAAATTGTAGAAAACATGCCGAAAATTTGAGGAATGGTGAAAAAGTTGTTGTGGAGGTAAAAGTTTTATAAGGCTACGATTCTGTGCAATCTTCTCCCACATTGCAGTAAATGCCATTTCAGAGACTTTAGGTCTCAAAATTTTCCGGGGTGGGGCATGCTCCCCCCGACTCCCTTAGAGGTTGCGCTTGCTGTTCAGCCCCCCAAACCAAACCTATCTTCCGCCGCCACTGACCTTCTGTGAGTACTAATATGTCTATTATCAGAAGTTTGCGAAATACATACGCTATATACATTCTAACATCCGCAAACATTTAAGGTTGGGATATAGGAGGTGCGGACAGGTCCCGCGTGCACAAGTCCCTTATTGAGGTTACACGAGGGATATGTCACAGCGACCCTTTGATTGGTTCATTTTAATTTTGTCGCAGGGACTCAGGGATTTCATTCGCTGTTCACACGAAGGGACATGTCGCGGGGATGCAATTTTGTCGCGGGGACGCAATTTTGTCGCGGGGACGCAATTTTGTCGCGGGGATGCAATTTTGTTGCGGGAATGCAATTTTGTCGCGGGGACGCAATTTTGTCGCGGGGACGCAATTTTGTCGCGGGGATGCAATTTTGTCGCGGGATGCAATTTTGTCGCGGGGATGCAATTTTGTCGCTGCGACAACATTTTTTCATGTGTTCCTGCGATATGTCGCTACAACTCGTATATCCCAACCTCCTTCCTGGTGTAGATAATTAATTCAGAAAAATATAGTTGTTCTTTTTTTGAAATAAAATAAATATCTAGATTAAAACAGCGGCGTGTTGGACACATGTTGGATCGATCTAGAAAAAAGCTGCTAGAAAAAAACAAACGTGTTTTTACGTGTAACTTAGACCAGGTTTAGACTCCTGAGCCGAAACCAATGTATAAAATGAGCTATACCAAAGGATTTTGTTAATTTACATTAGGTTTGGCTCATGAGAAGTACGGTGTCTGAACTGGGCATTACTTGTGGAGAAAGGAAGAGCATGGAAGAAATGTGGGAGAAAGAGAATGAAAAGGGAGGAAATGGAGGGTGTCGGGTGGAGAGGCAAAGGAGAATTACAAGAAGAGTTAGGGTTTGGCGCGTTATGGATGCACTTGGAAAGTTGGGAGAACAACTTACGAAGAAAGCGCAAGACTTTCGAGTTCTCTCCCAAATTCTCAAGTACATCCATATCTCGACGGAGCACAACTTTTATAACATACTGCATAGAATAAGACACAAAATAATAAAAAACAAACTTTATTTTCGCACGACAGCCAATCAGAAGCGGCGTTATAGGAGGAGTGGAAAAAAGAGGATGGAAAAGGAAGAGGGAAAAGAAAGAGGGAAAAGAAAGAAGGAAAAGAAAGACGGAAAAGAAAGACGGATAAAAGAAAGAGGATGGAAAAGAAAGAGGGAGGAAAAGAAAGAGGGAGGAAAAGAAAGAGGAAGGAAAAGAAAGAGGAAGGAAAAGAAAGAGGAAGGAAAAGAAAGAGGGGGAAAGAAAGAGGAGGGAAAAGAAAGAGGAGGGAAAAGAAAGAGGGAAAAGAAAGAGGAAGGAAAAGAAAGAGGGGGGAAAGAAAGAGGGAGGAAAAGAAAGAGGGAAACGAAAGAGGAGGGGGGAAAGAAAGAGGGGGGAAACGAAAGAGGAGGGGAAGGAAAGAGGATGGGGAAGAAAGAGGAGGGAAAAGAAAGGGGAGGGAAAAGAAAGGGGAGGAAAAAGAAAGAGGAGGGAAAAGAAAGAGGAGGGAAAAGATGAGAGACGAATGGATGGATTTATGGATGGATAATGGATGTATTTATGGATGGATAAAGGAAGGAAGGAACAAACGAACGAACGAACGAACAAAAAATTAATAGATGGGTTTATGGTTGGATGAATAGAAAAAAGAATGGCAATTAATTCTAGAAAAGGCTGGCAAAACATCGATAAGCGTTATAGCCAATCGCAGCTAGCGGAGAGAAGGAAATACTGATCAACAATCTTACTTATGATACAAGGACATTCACTACAGCAATGTATGTAACACAATGTATGTATTTTACCTATTTTTAGAAGTCGTTCATTTTACACGAGGCCGAACCCAGAAGAATAACCGACTGCTTGTTCAAGTTTTTGTTTCATTATTTCTTTAGTAGGATACCGTGGTAGATCCAGCAGGTTGAAACAAGTGTGAGCTACCGGTAAATGATCGTTGTTCGTTCCGCCAATGACCGGCTGGATTTTTATCTACAACAAAAAGTTGGGTGGAAATATATATTCAAGAAGAAACCTATGAGTATGACGGTCATTTTCAAGTTGTATCACTCACATTTAAACTTCTTATTCCTGTCAAAGGTACACGATCAGTACCAGTGAGGAAAGCTAGAAAACGAAATAAACATAAAGATTTATATGAGAAATGTAGCGAAGGAGGAAGGAAACATGAATAAACTGATGGAAGGATGGAAAGGAAGCAAGAAAGAGAGCGAGGACGGTAGGAAGGAAGGACGGTAGGAAGGAAGGAAGGAAGGAAGGAAGGAAGGAAGGAAAGCCAAGAAAGAGAGCGAACGAACGAGGAAGGAAGAAATAAAAGCAAGGAAGGAATAAAAGCAAGGAAGGAAGGAAGTAGGGATGAGCCGATAATCGGATATTTATCGATAGAAGCCGATAATCGGCAACTTTCAGGCTTATCGGCCGATAACATCAATATATATCGGCATATATCGACGTTTCCGATAAATAACATGCTGTCCTGATGCTGGCTTTTTTCTAGTGATATTTCCCTCGTTTATCAAGAAAAACTTGTTTATAAGACGCATTCTGTTCTACAATGAAACTGCCAAATTTAATTAATTTGATTAGCACATGCCATCAGGATCAATATGTCGTTTTTCTCGCTAGGTGAGACATGTTTTGTTTCAAGGAAGGAAGGAAGGAAGGAAGGAAGGAAGGAAGGAAGGAAGGAAGGAAGGAAGGAAGGAAGGGAGGAAGGAAGGAAGGAAGGAAGGGAGGAAGGAAGGAAGGACCGACAGACAGACAGACAGATAGACAGACAGACAGACAGACAGACAGACAGACAGACAGACAGACAGACAGACAGACAGACAGACAGACAGACAGACAGACAAGGAGATAACAATATGACAACGATATGACAAGAACTAAGGGGACACATTAATCTACTCTTACTCCAATACATTCATACATTGAAGCAGTAAAATGAATCTTATTTACCGAGAAATTTCTTTTTGTGGGATGCGCCAAATTCATAGAACACATTCCAGAAGTTCTGAATGACAGGATGGTTACGAAAATACTCGCCCAAATATTCAGCTCCCTGAAATATCAAAAGAAATGATGGGTAGTAAACGTCATAATTATCCTAAACACGATTAACCTACTTAAAAAATTAGTGGAAATAAATAAATAGAGGAAATAAAAGTTTTAATTTATATTTTAATGGCTTTGCTATACATAAAAAAACATCAAATTAATACAGATGAAAAATATGCGAAAAAAGAGAACAGACTATATATTACTAGATATTATAAAAAATGAACTAAAAAAACACCAATTTAATTAGTTTCAAAGTGAATGTGAGAGCTATTGTACAGTTTTGTACAGTTTATAATAGTAATGTAATGTGATGTGATGTAATGTAATGTTACGTGACTTAATGTAATGTAATGTAATGACGTAATGTAACGTAACGTAACGTAATCTTGTGAAGTATTACAGGAATCCTGAATAAATATTATTATTATTATTATTACAGGCCAGGAGAAGCCGCAACATCCGAAGCCAATTATTGCAGGCGCGAGAAAACATCCTGGAAATCACACCTTTTCTAATTCATTGAAATCGTACTCCTGAATACCAACGGTCATTTCCATGAGTTCTTGCGGATGAAAGAATTCCTGAAAAAAGCATGTTCTTTAGATATTTTCTTAACATGCTTACTATCATTGCGTAAACTATCATTGTTTCAAATTTCGTAAACTATTATGACTATGGAGAACTCTTACTAGAACACGTCCTCCACAGACACGGTGGAAACCATGATAAAACGCATCGAACTGTTTTTCAACAGACTTGTTAACGACGTAATCTATGTACAGTTCGACATATCGGCCTCTGTGAAAACAACGTAGTGTTTTAGATGTATTTTTGAGGATGAAGGGAGGGCGGAAGGAGGGAACGAAAGAATGTAGAAAGCAAGGAATGTTCTTCGTAGATAGGGAGATAGGGATGTAAGGAGATAGGGAGGCAAGTAGGAGGTAAGGAGGGGGAGGTGAGGAGGGAGATAAGAAAATAGGTAGGTAGGTAGGTAAGAGGGAGGACGGAGGAGGCAGGATGGAGATTGAAGGAGGGGGACGTAGGGAGGGAGTTTGTAGATAGGCCCTACTCCTTAGGGCCGTGTCTGCTTCATTTGTTAATTAAGCTGAACTGTTTAATTAAATGGATAAAAAAAAGAAATGGATGGAGGGAGGGAGGGAGAAAGATGGAAAAAAGATGGAAGGGATTGATTAACGGATAGATTCGAAAGTTCGGACCAATGAATGGGAGAAATTCGCGGGAAGAGTGGAAGAAATAAACAGGTAGAGGTTGGTAAACGACTAGAAGAAATCGTGTCTCGCCTGTTCTCGCCAGTTACAGCCACATGTTCTCCATCTGGCATTAAATTTTCTGCATTTATAACACCAAGAAATTCTTCATTAATCTAAAATAGCAAACAAGATATACGAATCACACACGCACAAAGTGTCAACTGTCACAAAGTGTCAACTGTTATTTTTTTGTGTACTTCAAACCTGAAAATTGAGGCCGAACGTAGCGTCTATGCCCTCTTCGGGATAATCCAATAAATCTTGAAGATGCCTATAAAAAGGACGATAGCGCGATAATAGTACCATAATCGCCTCAGATTGCTTTGTTCTCCGAGGCGTTCAAAGTGAGTAGTATAGAGAGTGGGGCTACGAGCTCAATTTTTACACATTCAATGTTGAACGCGAATATAATCGCCAAAACATCACCAAATTTACACCAAATCCCAAACCCCCAAAAGTTTGATGTCATTTCGGTAATTCTAAATTTACAACATACATCAAATAAGACCACAAACTCGATTTATATGCTAATAATGTGACATTTCAATATTTTTACATGTTTTTTAAAAAATAGAATGTGTCGTTTCACATTTTTCACATATTTAAAAAAGAAAGTGTCGTTTCAACATTTTCACATATTTAAAAAATAGAGAAAGTCGTTTCAACGTTTTCACAAATTTGTCAAACCACATTTAAAAATAGAAAGTGCCGTTTCAACATTTTCACAAATTTGTCAAATCACATTTTCACAAATTTGTCAAATAACATTTAAAAATAGAAAGTGTCGTTTCAACATTTTCACAAATTTATGTATCGTAAAAGTGTCTCACGCGTGATAAAATTGCCACCTGTTATGCAAATTAGATTATTGCCACCTGTTAATAATAGATTAGTCCGTTTGTTCATTATTTTCAGCGTTTGTCGCACTTCTAAAATGGTGATCGTACACATATTTTGACGTTGTGATTCCTCCCGACAACAAGCCCAAGAAAGGCACGTACGGCGTCACAATCGCGACAATGCTCTCGACGTCTTTCTTTAGTAACGGGTCTTTTTGTAACTCGTCGTTTAGTTCGTCAGGGTTCTCAATGGCGTTCAACCCATCTAGTAAGCTGGCGAATTTGCTGATTAGCAAGTCGGTGAGAAAAGCGTTTGCGATCTCCATTCTCTTCAACTCGTATTGGCGCCATATCTTATTAATAACTTTTGCGGACGCTTTTTTAATGTACGCTTCGGACTGACTTACCACGCCGTCACCGGACAGTCTAACTAGTTCAGCTCTCCTAACGTCAATGTTGTCTTCCACAGTCGAAGTGTCAGCAGTGTCCTCGACTAATTCCTCAATCGTGGGGTTTTCTTCACTTTTGCGTTTCACCATCACGCTATTACTTATACCCATATTTTATTGCGGAATAACAACTTCGTAATTGTGTGGATAGCGCAGTGAGATTTCAAGTCTAGCGTACTTATTATTTTTTAATGCGGTCACAATCGCCGACGATTTTTCTCTGCTAATGTTTCCAAGGTAATCGTCGATAACGACCTTCATATCACTCCTACTCGGGCAGTAAAAGCAAACGAGCTTACTAATGTTTTCTCTATACGGTTTTGCGATCGACGTCAGTTGTTGTGTGATGACAATAACACTCAACATAAAATGTCGCGCACTAAAAGCCAAGTTGACCAATTGACTAGTCCTATTCTTGACGTCCTGTCCACTCGCACAGTCGTCCAACACAATCAGAGTGTTAGTACCTTTAAAAACGTTAGTCACACACTTGAGAACAGCGTCGACACTATCTTGCGCACAGTCTATCGCTAACACATCAGGGTCGCGCACATATTTCCAATCTTGATACGCTTTGTTCCACTCGAAAGTTGGACAAATCAACACAATGTAGTCAAATTTACTAAAGTACTCAGATTCCAATGTTTCCAGCAAATAATGCGTCTTACCACAAGCTGTCATACCAACAATTAACATATTAAACGGAGTCTCCATTAACTCACGTTTTATTTAATACTGGATTGACTGCAACCCATTGTTCATGAAGTTGACCAATCCATCACTCATCACAAACACCCTACACATAACATTTGCAGTCGTCGCTTTCTTAGTGATTTCAAGAAGCACGCCGGATTGTGTGTTCACAATTTTTTTACCAGTGGCGACGTTGTAATTATCTTGGACGCTCCTCAAGTCGATGACCAACGCAAAACCATCTTTGTAGAACTTCTGTATGGTCATGAACTGAGCGTGTTCCTCACCCAACCCAAACAATCGTTTCGCTTCTGCGTAGAACTTCGACTTTGGGATGCCTTGTGAGTGCACACTATTTGGCACACCTTCAATTGTGACTCTAACACTCTCAATATTTGGGTAAAGAAACTCCTCGCTGTCTGTTCGCACCTTATTCGTGAATAGCAACACAATTGCCTTCATGCTTTTTCTTGGAAGATTAACATTTTCATTCACAATAGTCGTGCCTTTGTCCCATTCGGTGGTTTTCATCAACGTGATGTGCTCATATGACAAACTACGACCACTTGCATAGCCCGACGCTATTTCGTCAGCAAGCTCCTGGTTATCAATCGTCTCATACTCAAGCTCGAGGTTCTCCAGAGTGTACCCGCCCACAGCGCTACCGGATTGCGCCACCATGATGTCTGTGGCCTTTGGAAGTGTGATCACATACTGCAAGTTATTATTCATGCTAAAAGGAGCGTACAACCCGTGGTCATTCATGATTTTACCAAGCTTAATCCGCTGTTTCGTTCCAATCACACCAAACATTAACGCGTCACTAACTTTAGCAGCGTTCCCACTTGTCGCACCACTGTCGTCCTTAGAAATTAGCTTTCTCAAGTTCTCACCACCAACGCCGTAGTCAATCATTTGGTCTCGCGCAGTAACACTTTCCCAAAGGTCGCGATAAACACCAGTGTAGTTTTCCCCATTGTTGTCGTACACAGTCTCCCCAGCTAGTCTCACGACAAGTTTCTCAACCAACAACTTACTCACATTGTTCAAGAACCAACTTTTGGCGTTTGCATTTTTAAAGTCGAACACTAGACCCAACGATCCAGGCACCAAACAGCTGCTAACCTTAAGCTTCGGTATATCAATGTAAAGTTCCTCACCAGGACTGACTTTATTGGGGTTCAACGTGATCACATGCTGTGTTCTCACCCCTTTTATGACACCCATGGTCGCTCGTCTAAAACCAGGGTTCAACTCTGCTGACGTGACGTTCATATACTTTACATATGTTTTATCGCTACCGTTTTAGCTTGTAATAATCATAAGCAAACCACGCAAGTACCACCGCGAGTACCCACAGATTTTGAGCCAACCAAGCGAGACCCTTTGCACCCAACGTCAACATATTGTAAACTAAGTTAGCCAATCCAACAGCCCATGGACCCATCTTCATTATCGCGTTCTTAACAGCCTGTGCGAATGACCTCGTGGCCATAGCGCCTTTCATAACAGCAGACCTACCAGCGATAATAATAGTTGTTATGATCCCAGCCACTGAAATTGCCACAGCGCTCAACCCAACCATATTTTCTTTAGCCCATTCCTTAAATCTCTGAAACCTGTCAATGTCGACTTCTTGTTGCTCTCTAACCTCCTCTATTTCTCGCTGTCCTAAAGTTCTGTCTCGAGCTTCTTCAAGCCCTACAACACGCTTTCTCAATTCAAAGGCGACGCTTTCATTGTCTTCACCATCTAGTTCGTCTAACGTTCTATTTAACGCTTCTTGAAAGTGGTCCGCTTGTATTTGCAGCGCACCATCGTCGCCTACTCTTGACTCAGGCGCCATACCATCGCCTGGGTTGACCACACCATTCAGCTCACGGTTTTCGTTTGGTGTTAGCCCAGGTATGTCATCATAGTCCACTCTTGTTTCAATCACTGGGAAGTCATCTGGGATTACTTCTGTTGTGACAGCTGTTGTTTCTACACTCTCAGGGATTTGACCAACTAACTGTTTGAACTGCTCAATCGCGTTTTTACTACTCACATCTTTACTGTAGATCAAGCCCTCTCTCCCAGGTATTAGAACTCGTTTGGGTTTCCCATATTTACCATCTTTGTTTATCGGTTTGAAAAGAATAGCCCCTGAGTCCGTAACCCACGACCTGTTGACTATTTCCCTTGACGCGTCGTCGTGGCCGAGTCCCTTATTGCTTAATTTACGTATTTTCATATTTATTAGCTTGATTCTTTTTACATTGTTTTCTGTTAGCTCTTTGTTGAACGCTTCTAGCTCACCCAGTCTTCTCTTAATTTCCTCCTCCTCTTCAAAAGCTACACTAAAACTCACGTCATTGACGTCACCATATGACTCCCGTTCAACAAACTCTACTGTTGGGACTTCTGTGTTAGTCCCCCTTATTGTCACCGTCTTACCATCGTCAGTGTCGATAAATGACGTCTCTTCTCGCCCACTTCGTCTTCTAGCTAGCTCGCTTCTTATCCTCTCCATATAGTCGCGACCGTTAACAAAACTAACACGAACGCCTTTCGGCATCTCACCCATACCGTAATCTAAGGTTATCTCGCTAAGCCCCTCATTAGTCTTGTTGAGTTCCTCTTCTAATTGCTCGTCAGTGGCGTCATCATACTTATCGAAGTTCTCCATCTCGAGGTAGTCGTGATCTTCCCCACCCTCAGACATATTACATTAGCTCACATTTTGAATGTCGCTTTCTGGTATCCACGAATTATGTTTACTCTCATAACCCAACCATTTGACCAGCGCCATCTTCTTTCCTCTGACTTTCTTTCTTTTCAACACCTTTTCAACTCTGTACACATCGTCACCACGTTTCTTATTGACCAGCGATAATTCCTGTTCATAAAATTTACCAATAATCTGTTCACCACTTATGTCCTCAATTTCGTACACATTCGGATCACCACGAATAACCTTTACCACTTTAAACAGCTCCTCAGTGAAGTTGGCTTCATAGCCCTTTGTGAACACACTCTTGTATTTACTAATTCTCACTGACTCACCAACTCTAAACTTTGGCAATGGGTTGTCTGCAAATTGATGACCAAACAAAGTAGTCCAAACTTCGCCTTCGTTTGACTTATCAACATCCTTCGGCTTCATCATAATGCTTCGATTCACATTGCTATTGTAATTGCTTACAAACTGGTCCAAAGCGTCAATCCATTTGTATGTCCCACGGGTATAAAAGTACTTCCACATAATGCTCTTCAGACTTCTATTAAAACGCTCAACAACAGCAGCCTTTTTATCGCTCTTAGTGCTGAAATATTCAACACCATGTTCTTTCAGTAAACTTTTCACGCCAACATTGTAGAACTCAAGTCCGTCGTCAAATTGCGCTAACTTAGGTGTGGTTCCAAACTGATCTTTAAAGTCACCCAACAATTTTCCAACAGCCTTAGTCATGTTCTTAGTGTCTTTTCTATAAACTGCAACTCCAAAAGCATATCTACTCAATATTTCAATGCCTGTCAATATCCAATAATACCCTCCATTCTGTTTTGAGTACTTACTCATGTCCACTAGATCCATTTGGAGCTCTTCACCAAGAAATCCAACAAAAGTCGCGCGGAATTTATGTCTTCTCACAATGGGTTTGTACCTAGTGTAAGTGTCCTGCGCTGTCAACCATTCTTTCACTGTTTTTCTAGTTACTTTCAATCCGTCTCCCAACGCACTTTGATACAACCTCTCTGCACCACTGAACCCTGTCTTGGGATTATAATAGATGTCTCTCAACCCTTGCTCTGTTTCCACACCAAGTTCCATATAATTCACACAATATACAGTTCCAATAGCACCGCGCCAACGTCAGTGTCACCATTGTTTGGTTTGACACGAAACGTCATACTTGAGTAAATACCTTTTTTAATTCTCACCTTGGACTCAACGTATGCGTAACGTTGTATCCCTCCATCAAGAGACTGCTCGGTGGGTATTGGCAACGTTGTGATCACATCACTACGATTCCCATCAGTGCCCACATTGCTCTCCGTCTCAACAGCATCGCACGAGACTTCTACATACTTTAGACCTTTGTTCATGTCAATCTTGTTTGGACTGTCGTGCCACTTACCATCTAACACAATTCCCGCGTCCTTCGCGAAACCAAGCAAAAGCCCAATGTCACCTAGCCTAAGTTCTACTCTAGTGGTGGAGCCATACCTCATACGCCGAACTTTGACCCTACTTTTACCTGTGGCCACCAGTTTCTCCACCACAAAGTCTACATTAGCCTCCTTGAGCGTGAGTCGTAGAGCTCTAACCAACGCGTCGAAGTCGTAGTGACCCCCACTCAATCGAGTTGTCGCGAGTCCTGGATACGGTGTTCCTAATCCAACGTGTATGAATCGAATATCATCACTACCCGTCACATTATCATAGTTCCAAAACACAGTGGTCGTCTTGACTACAATGTGTGGGTTATCATGTGTGGCTACTACACTGTAGTCAAAAGTCACAACTTTCTCCACACCTTCAATGAGCACCGTCAACTTTTGAGGGTTGTTGTATGTACGTCGCTTTTCAGTGTAACCACCAGAGTCGAACCCATAGTTTAGACTCATTACTTTAGCGTGCGTTTAATGTTAGCTACTCAAGCGTTGCATACAAATCCAACAATATGTCACCAACATTGACGCCACTACCATCTTGGTCAGTCACGTTAAAAACTAGCTGCGTAAAAGCGCCTTTGTTTATCGACACCTTCGACTCAATGTTGAAGAAGTGTTGAACGGAGCTCTTCAGTGGTTGGGTGGTGGTCAATGGCAACTCGACGATAACCTCGCTTTTGCTACCATTAACAATGTTCTCAGGTCTGTTCACAATGCTACAACCCACTTGTACGTACTTCAACCCTTTGTTAACATCCACAACGTTATGGCTGACCAAACCACTACTACTTATCGTTGTGTTATCGTTGAACCCTAACAGCTCTCCAAATTTAAACAGCTCTAATTGTTGGTCAGTTCTTATCGCACACTTTGAATTGTGTTTGTTGGCTACTAGCTCGATAGCCCCTAATCCCTTCAATTCGTCGGCAATCATTTTAAAAGTGTGGTACCCAGACTCAAAAACGTGTTTGTTGCTGTTGTAGCTTATTTCATCATTCACACCGGTCTCCACGTTAACGTAGTCCCAAAAGATGGTCGCTTTTTTTACTAGTAAGTGAGGATCTGAGCCAAACGTCAAAAGTGCCTCTGGTAGATCCACAGTTTCCGTTGGACCTCTAATCAACACTACGACCCTGACCATATAATGTAGTGTATGTTATGTATATGCTGACAAAAAGAAAGCAAGGTGAACTAATTCTTCTTAGTGAATTTCCAAATGCGCAACTAGATAAGTTTGAGTTTGGGTACAACCTCGCAGACGACAATAAAACAGTCAAGACCGTTGACATTTACTTCAAGTCAGGTCCAAAGTATTCTGACATGATAAACATAAAGTCATCAAAGTTCACGAAGAACAAGGGCTTCACGAAATTCCTTAGCAACACACCAAGATTCCCAAAAATATGGTCGAGCGATGGGCGTGTCCCAAAGTTATTACTGACAGAGACCCACAAGAGCTACAGAGAAGTCGAGACGTTTCCACCATATGTCCTCAACTACCCAACCCACAATTTTGACGTCTTTGTTGACGACAATAATTCCTTCAAATCAAATCTACCGAGAATACTAATCGACACCAAAAGACGTCACAACGACAAGGCAATTGGTGGTAACGTTAACACAGTTTGGACTCTACTCGAGAGTTACTATCAAGCGATCGCAGGTATGTACATCGCTACATATCGCTCAGGGGTGTCTCTACAGAACTTAAGTTATCAAGTCGACGTCCCAAAGCAAATCGTGAGTCTCATGAGGTTTCATGTGTACTTCACCATTCGTCGTGTGATGTTTCGTTTGAGTAAGAGTCAAGTTGACATTAACGACATCTTAAGACTGTACCTCCCTGACTGGCGACTTTTGAAAGGTCATGTACCATTGACTGATGTTGACAATAGATACATCAAGGACATCCAAGGTGATTATCGTCGGTATTGCCCAAGACACTCTGACGGGTTCACACCATTAGGACAAGAACTACTAAACCAATCGATTGAAGTTTACATGCGTGCTATTCTTGGAGCCCAAGCGAAGTCAAAGCAAAGCATCGTGGGAACTAGGGCTAGTGCTCGAGAAACACAACAAATCTTTAGAGGCATCGTTGAAGACGGTGTGGTTCAGTATTCACCGAGTGTTTGGATCAACCTTATGAACAAAGCGATTAGTGAGATCAAAGTTAAGCTAGACACAGCTGTGACACCCAACACTTGGCTGATCCCCAGAAGCATGGTCTTGTTAAAGGACCCCATTGTTGGTTACAATAACGTGCTCAGAACTTCGTCTGAAACTGGGATGACATTTGGGTATAACGACGGGTTGAACTACCACCAAGCGTCAAAAGCGAAGCACAAAAAAGTCCACCAAGCGGCAGGACTTCACTTGGAAACTCTAGCTACGCCACCTGCAAAGAAAACAGTGGTCACCACCAATCAAATAGCACAGACCACCACAAGTAAGTCAGACACGACAACGTTGGCGATAATCTTGGGGTTCTCAGCAGCCTCTGGCTATCTGCTAACCAAATACACCTTGAAGTAGTAATGAGTCTAAACTATGGGTATGAGTCTGACGACCCTCATGATAAAATACTAAAGAGAACGAAAAGGCATCTGGATGAAGATCCTAAATTAAGCGCGACCGGTGGAAGGATGTCTGGAATAATAGACATGCAAGGCTCAGCGATAAAAAACGTAGCAGACCCAGTCGATGACTCAGATGCCACGAATAAAAGAACTCTAGAGCAACTACTATCAGGTTTCCTCAAGAGTCAGTCATATAATCTTGTGCTTGACTTCAACGTTAGCACACACGCCTTGAAAAACGTGGAATTTCACACCAATGGTTCAAACAAAGTGAAAGCCATTGGTGAAACAAGTAAATTAGTGCAAAACAACCCGGCTTATGGTCCTATTGTTGGCATCAGTAGTGTAAGCCAAAGTTTTCTATCCCCTGTGCTAACACCACTCCCACTTGAGTCAGGTCTCCATTTTAACTGTCCGAGTATGCAATGGTGTGATCTCTCTATTTTTGTTGTGGTGAGGTTACCTACTCGCACCGCTGGATCAAATTGGGAGACAATTATATCAAACGACGACGGTCAGTGGGATAAGTTCATAGGGTACAAGACTGGTATGACTAATGGACTCGCGTATGGTGGTAGCATCCCAGCAATGGAGAGCATATGCACTATTCCGAGTGGTGTTGACATAAGTAAAATGCATATGATATCAATACACTGGCAAATGAGCAATTCACATGTCAGAGTCAATAACATCAAGTCAACTGACTCAGACTTCATAGCGAACATGAAAAAGATAGGCACACCCTATGGAACAATTTTTGGAATACACCGACCAAGAATACCTCTCGCACCTTACGCGTACCCATCGTTGATAGAATTCTACGGTGTGAAAATTGTGAGTGGTTACATGACGAACCGAGACATCATAATCATGGGTGGAGAAATGATGAAGGAATATGGTGTAAAGTAAATGGGAGCATGTGTTTCGAGACCTCATGAAATATATAAGATAAATAAGACGACTGATCACATGTTCAAAGCTGGTGGATCATTTGGCCGCGGTGACGTTACTCTCGAGCTCCACGCTGAGATTGGTATGAGGTCTAAAAAGACTTACGGCAAACCTATTATGTTACCAGAGTCAGACAAAGTAGGAGTGGTAGGAGACGTGACCTAAGTTATGTAATGGGTTGGCTTAGAAAACTGGCTCGTAACATTAGAAACTTTTTCAGACGACGTAGAAAACTGAGGACTAATAAAACACACCTGCTGCATTGGTACACAACAAACCAGATCTATAAAAAACCTGACACCTATGTCGAGTAGTTTTTTTTGTAGGAGACTATAATATAGTGATGACCTCCACAGTGCTTCGATTATTCGACTTCGATGGCCACCAAATCACGACGGTCATGGACAACGGCGATATATGGTTCAAAGCAAGAGAAGTCGCAAGCGCTCTAGGCTATGCTAGACCAAAAGATGCAGTCAACGACCACGTCGAACCTGATTGTAAAATGAAGGTAGAGCAGGCCTCGTTTATCAACGAACTTGGGGTCTACTCATTGACGTTCTCAAGTAAAATGGAGCGTGCGAAACACTTTGGAAGGTGGGTGCACTCAGAAGTCTTACCAAGCGTTAGAAAAAGTTTAGCTGACGTCGGTCTCAAACACAATCAGTTTAAAATGATCACCGAGTTCGACCTTCATACGAAAGTTGTTGGTTTTCTTAGGAAATATTATCCAGAGGCTATTTTGATAGCCGCTTGTGGTGAGAATCAAGATACTTCGAGTAAAAGAATAAATTCGTGGAAAAAAGGTTACCAACGTGGAACGCCTGACTTGATTATTGCCAATGCAAACCGGCAGCACAGCGGGCTTGTGATTGAGTTCAAGAATCCAGGTGGCACAGGCAAGACATCTAAAGAGCAGGAGTCTCTGTTGCTCAGATATAAATCCGCTGGTTATCTAACACTCTTGTGCGACTCGTACGACGACGCTATTACCACGGTAATAAAATATCTCTTTGACGTTGGGTTTCAGTGCTCTCAGTGTTTTCGTAAATTTAAAAATAAATCAGCGTTGAGTAACCATGAGAGACGTTATTGTAAAGAGACTTTTTAGACAGCGAGTAATAAGTCGAATTAGCACTCGTTCTCGTTGTTGAGACGACGTTTGAAGCGACAACCGCTCTAGCATTTTTAAAGACGTTTTTAACTTGATAAAGGTGTCTGCGAAACTTTCTCTATTTACTTCACAAACCTTCTGACCACTGTGTGAAAAAATGTTTCTACGGTACATTGGACGCTTCATGTGACCAATGTCTAAATTTAAAAAAGTGGGGTATCCGAGAGCACTCTTAATTTTGTGTGGAAGGATGATGACGTCTGCACACTGCGCGATATTGCTCAGCACCACCAACAAACGATGGTCCTGGATTGTATCTCCAATTGAATGGCGCGTCAACAGTTGTTCCGTAAGTGTCGCGACAAACGGCGCAATACGCTTTTAGAAATGTGATGTCGTCTGCCATTGGGAAGAGCGTGTCGAGTTCACCAAGTCTTTTTAAATGCTCTGTTGTTATGAGACCACAAATAATGACGTGAATGCCAGCTTTAATGTATTCGCGAATAATTGGGAGTAACCCAGAATACCAATGACCTTCATCAATGCCGATGACGTCGTAATCAGCTATCTCGGAAGAACTCGGAAGGTTGGTGATTAACTTTGCAGGTAAACTGTCTGACCCAACAACAATGGTCTGGCGATGTGTGGAGAACGCGTGGTCAGTTCGCCTGGTGTCACCTGTGTTGTTCATGTAGAGGACTTTGAGCCCTGATTTACTTAACGCGACTAACCTGCGGAGAGTCTCTGTCGTTTTTCCTGCGAACATGGGACCAATCACGATCTCTAGTTTACCAACTTTTCTCATGGTTACTATACCCCCAGAGAAATATTTTTTATTGTGGTGGAAACTGTCGTTCCATGTTGAATATCCGCTGAAGCTCTAAGTTTTTAAGATGGGACCTCGAGCTCTCGTGTCTTAAGCGATGCAGTGGGTCGTTGGTGACCACACCGCATGGGTGACAGGTGTACACGTTTTTATTTCTCACAAAGTGTCTGTGGGCTGGCGAGAGTACGTGGTCCCTGATATCATCCGCACCCAGTATCTCATTACACCCAACCTTGCAAACGTGAACGTCGCGGTTTGCGGCGAGCTCTAGCCACGCTTTGGCTTTGGTTGGGCATGGTTTCCACATAAGGGTCGCTAAGAACACTTGGAGGAAGTTACCGAGTAACGTACCGTTGGACCCACTAGGGTTGCTCAAGTAGACATCACTTGCTAACATAAGGTACTTGAATGATGAGTAACACCACACAGGGATTATGCTAGCTAATCTATCAGCGATCTCCTTGGCTCTATCTTCTTGAAGATCGATCCAACTGTCGTGAAGATGCCTCGCACAGTCAACCTGGGGGATAGGCTGTTTTACTAACACCTCTTCACGTCTGAGGTCGAGCAGATTGTATATTGAAAAGTACTCGTTTAAGACGTTGGGTCCATTGTCGACTCGTGGGGTAGACACACTGACAAAGGCCGTTCTCAGCAAGCGGTCAATAACTTCTTCGCTAATTTCTCGGGCTTGAGTCATTATGTTATACTCTCAGAAAAAAACCCTAATTTTTAGTGCGTTTGGTTTGGAACTGTGAGATACCTGTGAGGTCAACTGTGAGATACCTGTGAGGTCAACTGTGAGACACCTGTGAGGTCAACTGTGAGTAAGATAACACGTGATAGTGTATTAGATGGTTGAAGACTCACAGACGGCCGTCGACGCTAAGATCACAGCTGATGTGAAAAGTGTTAAGGTGAAGGACCCAAAGCGTGTCGCTGCTGGTAAAAAGCTGGCTGAGATATCGAAAGCTGCGAAAGAAAAGAAAATGCGTGAAATGATAGTCAACGAGGAACAGGGTGGTGAGTGGAGCTATGGTTACATTGTTGGAACACTTGGTGTGGTCATTGCCGCTGCTTCGCTATGGTACACAATTAGCGGTGAAAAAGAGACACGATTAGAACCTGTGAGTATCACACCAGCTAGTGTGTCAGAGAGTCATAAAACTCGTCCAGCGTTAGACACATTTGATTCTTGAACAAAACACACGACAATGTATATGGCTGCGATCGATCGAAAAGAACTTATGAATTGTACGACGCGCTACTTGTTACGACTGGTGCTGTGGCAGTGAGTATGATTTCTAAAAGGGCTTTGGGAGAACCATTGGGAACACCAGAGACAGTGAAAGGCACAGTGAAACTTGCTGCAGCTGTTGGCGCAGGAACGTTGTTAGTAAAATGGTTACAATCAAAAAAGTGGATACCGACAGAGCGATGACTATTCAGCACGGCGGACGAGTGTTCACTAACTCCCCGAAGATTGCGGATTACTACCAACCGAGTGCGGAAATGAAGGAATACCAATTATTGTTTGTTAGCGCGCTAGGCTTGGGTAGTGGAATAGCGGTGTGGGTGCTAACTCGGTAAAAAAAAATGTTGGAGTAGTATAAGAGTGATGGACAAACTTATGAGGCAGATGAGCTACGGCTACACAATTGACGAAATCGCGAGTGAGACGCAAACTGAGTGTGGAGACACCTTCAGAATTCACCACTGCTCGGATTGTGACGTTGTGAAAAACATCACTGACTGTGGTGGGTACGCGTGCCCAAAGTGTGGTGACACCGAATGGGGTTACACTCAGAGTTACAGCGACATGAGGCTCACGCGACCAAAAAGCGTTCACAAGCGGTCTTGGTGGATGGGGAGGAGACTGCGGAACGTTGTGAAGGGTGAACACCTTGAGTTGATAAAAGAGGACTTCTTGAAAGTTGTCAACGCGTTGTACTCGTGCAACTTGGTGAAGGGTAGAAATGTCAGCAGATATGGATACTACATTATTAGGTTGTGCCACAGAAGACGAGTCGAGACACTCAAGAAGGTGTCAGACCTCAAAGACGGGAAGGTGAAAGAGAAGTTTGACAACAACCTGTTTGGGGTGGTGTATCCAAAGTTGGGATGGTGTGAAAGTAGCGATCGCTATTACAACGAGTGGCTTAGGAAAAAAAATATATATGTGTAGTATATAGAAGCCATGGGTGACGTCACAGAAAACTCACTTGTTAGAAATGGTGCGGCCGTTGTAAATCCACTAACAGGTAGAGCAATCAACGTTCATGGGCGAGTCTACAATCAACTTGTTAGAGATGGTGTTTTTAGTGACGCGACAAATGTCAATATTGTTAATCCGCTGACAAACAGACGAGTTAACGCTGGCAGTCGGACACACAACCGTCTTGTTAGAGATCAGGAAGCGCGACCCGCAGTTGAAGACCATAGCCCACGGCTGTTGGGTCAAGCGCTGAGAGGGTTCACCAGGTCCTATGGAGTCGAGGTGGTTAACGATAGAGACATCAATCAGGTAAACGGCAGTAGAAGCGCTGTCATTAATCTTTTGAGACGTGAACTAGGTGAGACCAACGGAATGAAAGTGGTAGAGACAGTTAAGGTCACTTTTGAGAAGGCTTTAGAACTTGATAAGACCACATACAAAACCGCCTACTTTAACAGCGAAACGTTTGTCGTCATTAATGAGCGCGACATCGAAGGTGTTGCCAACCGTGGGTCGGAACAGATCTTGACGCGGATAGCTGGGTGGTTATCTGAGGGGTCTGGGTGGACTATCGACAAAATAGATGCACACTACGTTAATATCGCTATTTATAGACCTTTGAATGGGAGTAGCTACATTACGTTACCAAAGGAGTTGCGCAATAGTAAGAAGGGTTTGGTAAACGTGAATAACGATGATGACAACAAGTGTTTTAGATGGTGTCACCTAGCGCATAAGTTCCCTGTTGGAAAAAACTCTGATAGAACATCAAAGTATGCTAGGCATGTCAGTGAGTTGAATTATGATGGAATTAACTTCCCAGTCACACTCAAAGATTACAACAAGATCGAAAAGGCTAACGAAATTAGCATCAACGTTTTCGGGTATGAAAATAAGCAACCATTCCCTGTGTATGTTTCTAAGGAAGCGTACCCTGACCACATGGACCTACTGTTGATAACTAATGATGTGGGCAACAAGCACTACGTGTACATTCGCGATTTCAACAAGTTTATGTACCGTCAGACAGAGCATAAGGCTAGAAAACATTTTTGTAGACATTGCCTGCAGTGTTTTAGTCGAGCGGACGTGCTTGAAAGTCATGTTGAAGTATGTTTGGTCATCAATGGGAAGCAAGCTATTAAAATGCCGCAAAAAGGTGCGAAAGTGAAATACGAGAATTTTAGTAGGCAGCTAAACGTACCATTTGTGGTGTACGCAGACTTCGAGGCTATCACACAGAAGGTGCACATAACAAAGCTGTCAAGCGAGTGTAGCTACACAAACGCTTATCAGAGACACGTTGACTGTGGCTATGGGTATAAATTAGTTTGTTGCTATGACAATGAGTACAGTAAGCCAGTAAAAGTGTATCGCGGTGAAAATGCAGTTAATAAGTTCATTGGGGAGATGTTAGAAATTGTTGAGTATTGTAAAAAGACATCTGAGAGTCACTTTAACAAAGAGATGGTGTTGACTGATGACGATAAGAAGAACTTTGACGAGTCTAAAAGTTGTCATATTTGTAGTGTTGAGTACACTGGCGCTGACGTTAGAGTGAGAGACCACTGTCACGTGTCAGGTAAGTACAGAGGGTCTGCGCATCGTGAATGTAATGTGAACTTTAAGTTGACTGACAAAATTCCTGTGATCTTTCATAACTTACGTGGCTACGATAGTCATTTCATTATGCAGGAGATTGGCAAGTTTGGTCAAGACATAAATGTGATACCGAACAACATGGAGAAGTACATGGCGTTCATGCTTGGGAAAAACTTGGTATTCTTGGACAGCTTTCAGTTCATGAGTAGTGGTCTAGACAACTTGGTGAGGAACCTACCAAGGGACGCTTTCAAATACACGTCAGAAGTGTTTCGCGACGACGGGTTGGCACTCATGACAAGAAAGGGGGTCTATCCCTATGATTATATGGACTCCTTTGATAAATTCGACGAATGCGAGCTACCCTCCAAAAAGGACTTCTACAGCATTCTGAATGATGAGCACATTACGGAAGAAATGCATGAGCGTGCCATCGACGTGTGGGACTACTTCGACGTTGAGAGTATGGGTGGGTACCACGACCTGTACTTGAAAAGTGATGTGCTCTTGCTTGCCGACGTTTTTGAGAACTTTAGAAAGACATGCCATCGTGAGTATAAATTAGACCCTTGCCATTATTTCACATCGCCCGGATTGGCTTGGGATGCTATGTTAAAGATGACTGGAGTGGAACTCGAATTATTGTCCGACATTGACATGTTCCAGTTCGTAGAATTAGGTATGCGTGGTGGTGTGAGCTATATATGCAACAGACATGGCGTGGCGAATAATAAGTACATGGAAGGGTATGACAAAGAGCAAGAGTCGAAGTATTTGATGTACCTTGACGCCAACAACTTGTATGGATGGGCAATGAGTCGAAGTCTACCTACAGGTGGCTTCAAGTGGTTGACTGAGAAAGAAATAGAAAAAGTTAATCTGCACGACTATCACGACGGTAGTAAAAAGGGCTTACTGCTTGAAGTCGACTTGGAGTATCCAGCCCATTTGCATGACTTACACAACGATTACCCAGTGGCTCCCGAGAAGATGGAGATAACCGTTGACATGTTGTCGGAGTACTGCACGAAAATCAAAAATAAGTTTAACGTGAGTGTTGGTGGTGTAAAGAAGCTGGTGACTAATTTGATGGACAAAAAAAAGTATGTGTGTCACTACGGAAATCTGCAGTTGTACATAGATCTTGGATTAAAAATCAATAAGATTCACAGGGTCCTGCAGTTTGACCAGTCCAAGTGGTTGGGCAAGTACATTGACTTTAACACAGTCAAAAGAACTGCGGCTAAGAACGCTTTTGAGAAGGACTTCTTCAAGTTGATGAACAACAGTGTGTTCGGAAAAACGATGGAAAACTTGAGGAAGCGTGTGGACGTAAGATTAGTGACCACTGCGAAGAAATTAGAAAAGCTTGTCTCGAAGCCGACGTTTGTGTCTTGCAAAATATTTAGCGAGAACTTAGTCGCTGTCCATAAGGTTAAAGAAACGCTGACACTAAATAGACCTGCATATGTGGGTATGTGCATACTAGACTTGAGTAAAACGCTGATGTACAATTTTCACTACAATTATATTATGAAAAAGTACTCTAGCGACACCTGTAGATTGCACTTCACTGACACTGACAGTCTGTTGTACTCAATCAAAACTGACGACGTTTACTCCGACTTTATGATGGAGTGCGAAAAGTTCGACAATAGCGACTACCCTGCAGACAGCCCATTCTTTTTTAGAGAAAATAAGAAAGTTATTGGGAAGATGAAGGACGAGTGCGCTGGAACGCCAATTGTTGAGTTCGTCGGGTTGCGCAGTAAAATGTACAGCTATTTGAAAGAGGATGGAGGTGGTGGAAAAACCGCTAAAGGTATTAGAAAAAATATAATTAAAAAGGTAATCAGACACGAAGATTACAAAAGCGTGTTACTCGAGCAGAAACAGTTGCGACACACAATGAAGACTATTAGAAGTGTCAAACATCAGATTGGTAGCTATGAAATTAATAAAGTATCGCTGTCCTGTTTTGACGACAAACGATACCTTTTAGAGAATGGTATTGACTCCTACGCGTATGGCCACAAAAACATTGTAGTGAGAGATACCACTGAGAGTAGTGAACAAACAGACTAATTCGTAGAGTAGTTGGCTATTTGTTAGTCAATGTTGTTAGCCAATCAAAAGAGCATCATTTTGCTATCCATTTGGATAAACATCACCACTAGACTTGAAAATCTAGTGGTTTTTTTTCGCGCGTGAATTGAGACAGTAGTAGTTTGTTGAAAAAAAATGTGAAAACGTTGAAACGACTTTCTCTATTTTTTAAATATGTGAAAATGTTGAAACGACACTTTCTTTTTTAAATATGTGAAAAATGTGAAACGACACATTCTATTTTTTAAAAAACATGTAAAAATATTGAAATGTCACATTATTAGCATATAAATCGAGTTTGTGGTCTTATTTGATGTATGTTGTAAATTTAGAATTACCGAAATGACATCAAACTTTTGGGGGTTTGGGATTTGGTGTAAATTTGGTGATGTTTTGGCGATTATATTCGCGTTCAACATTGAATGTGTAAAAATTGAGCTCGTAGCCCCACTCTCTATACTACTAAAGTGCCTATGACCTCAAGTACGATATTACTAATATAGATTCTAAATGAAGTGAATAGTTGAATGTCAAAATGTTTTATGATTTGAGCTTTGGGTTGATGTTCTATAAAGGTTTACAAAGATATTCTATGTCTTTTACTAAATTTCGCTCAGGAATGTAGACAAAGAAATGCTATGTCTAATTCTTCTAAATTTCCTTCATAAATGGAGACAAAGAAATGCTATGTCTTCTTCTAAATTTCTCTCATGAATCATGAATGGAGACAAAGAAATTCTATGTCTTCTAAATTTTCTTCACGAATGGATACAAAGAAATTCTATGTCTTCTAAATTTTCTTCACGCATGGAGACAAAGAAATTCTATGTCTTCTTCTAAATTTCCTTCATGAATGGAGACAAAGAAATGCTATGTCTTCTTCTAAATTTCCTTCATGAATGGAAACAAAGAAATTCTATGTCTTCTTCTAAATTTCCATCCTGAATGGAGAAAAAGAAATGCTATGTCTTCTTCTAAATTTCCTCCATAAATGGAGACAAAGAAATGCTATGTCTTCTTCTAAATTTCTCTCATGAATGTAGACAAGGAAATTCTATGTCTTCTTCTAAATTTCCTTCATGAATGGAGACAAAGAAATGCTATGTCTTCTTCTAAATTTCTCTCATGAATGTAGACAAAGATGTTGTATGTCTTCTTCTAAATTTCCTTAATTAATGGAGACAAAGAAATGCTATGTCTTCTTCTAAATTTCCATCCTGAATGGAGAAAAAGAAATGCTATGTCTTCTTCTAAATTTCCTTCATAAATGGAGACAAAGAAATGCTATGTATTCTTCTAAATTTCTCTCATGAATGTAGACAAGGAAATTCTATGTCTTCTTCTAAATTTCCTTCATGAATGGAGACAAAGAAATGCTATGTCTTCTTCTAAATTTCTCTCATGAATGTAGACAAAGATGTTGTATGTCTTCTTCTAAATTTCCTTAATTAATGGAGACAAAGAAATGCTATGTATTCTTCTAAATTTCCTTCATGAATGGCGACAAAGAAATGCTATGTCTTCTTCTAAATTTCCTTCATGAATGGAGACAAAGAAGTTCTATGTCTTCTTCTAAATTTCCTTAATTAATGGAGACAAAGAAATGCTATGTATTCTTCTAAATTTCCTTCATGAATGGCGACAAAGAAATGCTATGTCTTCTTCTAAATTTCCTTCATGAATGGAGACAAAGAAGTTCTATGTCTTCTTCTAAATTTCCTTCATGAATGGAGACAAAGAAGTTGTATGTCTTCTTCTAAATTGCCTTCATGAATGGAGACAAAGAAGTTGTATGTCTTCTTCTAAATTTCCTTCATGAATGGAGACAAAGAAGTTGTATGTCTTCTTCTAAATTGCCTTCATGAATGGAGACAAAGAAGTTCTATGTCTTCTTCTAAATTTCCTTCATGAATGGAGACAAAGAAGGTCTATGACTTCTTCTAAATTTCCTTCATGAATGGAGACAAAGAAATGCTATGTCTTCTTCTAAATTTCCTTCATGAATGGAGACAAAGAAATTCTATGTCTTCTTCTAAATTTCCTTCATGAATGGAGACAAAGAAATTCTATGTCTTCTTCTAAATTTCCTTCATGAATGGAGACAAAGAAATGTTATGTCTTCTACTAAATACTTGAATAACATGAAGGAAATTTAGGAAACAATGGTGAAATTTCCCTCTTGCATCAGTAAGATTCTCAAAATTTTCCTCGGCAATGATAGTATTACAAAGTGATACGATAACTGTTCGGGAAGTTAGCAATTAAATTTCCTCTTTGTGTTGACAACATTTGTGAAAACAATTTCCCTCTTTGTTTGCACCTGTTGGTATTCGTTCCGAATGAAACACTCGTTTTGCTTTTACGTAAACAGCATTAAAGAAGAGCAACACTAATATCCATCATGCTTCATTGTTCAGGATTTCTCAATGATGAAACCTAGTTCTCTTCTATATTTGTGCTAAAATCAACAAAAACGTTTTCCTGCCAAAAACTGTCAGAAAAGCCGTAATCGTCCATCGTCCACAAAATATTGCATAAGTTAATATACACACTGTTGTAGTGAATGTGGGAGAGCTTGGAGTAGACAGACGATACATGGACGATCGTCAAGCTCAATATCCTCAGAAAAATTAAAAAGTCCCGAACAGGAATCGAACCTGTAACCTGCTTTAGGTTCGATTCTTGTCCGGGACTCAAAATCATTTTTCTGATGATACGAGCTTGACGATCGTCCATGTATCGTCTGTCTACTCCAAGCTCTCCCACATTCACTACAGCAGTGTGTATATTAACACATCCCAACATTATATCAATCGAACCAGTACATCATTGAAATCTTCGCTCTCCATCTGAGTCTCGATGGCTCAATGGTTAGGGCGTCTCACCGGCAATCAGAAGGTTACAGGTTCGATTCCTGTCCGGGACTAATTTTTCTGAGGGTACGAGCTTGACGATCGTCCACGTATCGTCCATATTGCATAATTCCACCGGAAGTAGCCATAGCCACGTAATAACAAGTATAAGCAAAGACTTAACGGGTGAGAAATTATTTTTAATGGCTAAACATACTTGGCTATAGATGGCTGGAACGTGCGGAAATCTTCCAGTGTTACTGGTCTAAATGAAGAAGAAAAACCCGGATTACTCTACAGTTGTACTTGGCGTTGAGTAAACTGTTTCATGAATTTTGCAACGGTCACCTTTTTAAAAGTTTGTTGTAAAGTAGAGGAGGAAACGGCAGGTCGATGATTGTCGAGTTATAAATAGCCAAACCACAAATTACTCCGATGAGAAGGAACATTACATTATCTTCAAACGACTAGATGGAGCAAAGAACAAGAATAGCTGCATGACATCAACCTTTCGGTAGTACTGCTTTGTTTTCATTATAAATCGTGGCTGCTAAGTTCTCAAAAGAACGGGGTATAATATTAAAAACGAGAAATGGGAGAACTTCAGGTATTCCCATGTGCACAATGGGTTGTTTTATACGTCGCATTTAATTAAGTCGAATTTAAAGAGTGAGTGTCAGGATCATGCATTGCGCGCTCACATTCGTATGGCGGCCATTTGGTGGGCCGACTGGCAGTTGTTGAGTTCGCTTTCTAATCCGTCGATATCTTTGCAATGCTTTCATCAAAAAACATCCTAGACTGAATATTTTTATTGCTATTCGATGTAAACTTCCGTATTGATCTATATGAAAACAATAACAAACACCCGCAATGCATGACCCTGACACTCACTCTTTAATGGCAAACAGGCGGTTACGGGAAGTAGTATAGAGCCTGCCCCCTCCCCCGCCCCACCTCCCCGAGCGTCACATTGGATTTCAGTATAAAATTCAGAGACGTATACAAGCAAGTTGACTCACGTGCTTATTAAACCAAATTAAGTTATTTTCTTCGATTGTCTTAAACATGCCAAAATTAGGATCTAAGATTTCCTTCATGAGCAAGAGAAAAAATTCCTAAACGATAAAAAGTTCACCGTGCCATAATAAAACAGAGATACTACCCGTGTTTATGCCTTGTAAACTCGTAGACAATCGCGTATCAGTAAGTGCGTATCGGTCAGCCTACCTTTTTCACACCTCCGGCATCAATGGCCTGTTCGCCTTTAAAAACAACCTGAAATTGTCGCAACAAACGTGTCTTTATTGTAAATAAGCGATAGTAGAGCAAAATTACAGGTCTGCTTTAGTTGTCGTTGTTTTAGTTGTCGTTGTTTTAGTTGTCGTTGTAGTTTTTGCTGTCGTTGTAGTTTTTGCTGTCGTTGTAGTTTTTGCTGTCGTTGTAGTTTTTGCTGTCGTTGTAGTTTTTGCTGTCGTTGCAGTTTTTGCTGTCGTTGTAGTTTTAGTTGTCGTTGTAGTTTTAGTTGTCGTTGTAGTTTTTGCTGTCGTTGTAGTTTTTGCTGTCGTTGTTGTTTTTGCTGTCGTTGTTGTTTTTGCTGTCGTTGTAGTTTTTGCTGTCGTTGTAGTTTTTGCTGTCGTTGTAGTTTTTGCTGTCGTTGTAGTTTTTGCTGTCGTTGTTGTTTTTGCTGTCGTTGTAGTTTTTGCTGTCGTTGTAGTTTTTGCTGTCGTTGTAGTTTTTGCTGTCGTTGTTGTTTTTGCTGTCGTTGTAGTTTTTCTGTCGTTGTAGTTTTTGCTGTCGTTGTTGTTTTTGCTATCGTTGTTGTTTTTGCTGTCGTTGTTGTTTTTGTTGTCGTTGTAGTTTTTGCTGTCGTTGTTGTTTTAGTTGTCGTTGTTGTTTTTGCTGTCGTTGTAGTTTTTGCTGTCGTTGTAGTTTTTGCTGTCGTTGTAGTTTTTGCTGTCGTTGTTGTTTTTGCTGTCGTTGTTGTTTTTGCTGTCGTTGTAGTTTTTGCTGTCGTTGTTGTTTTTGCTGTCGTTGTAGTTTTTGCTGTCGTTGTTGTTTTTGCTGTCGTTGTAGTTTTAGTTGTCGTTGTAGTTTTTGCTGTCGTTGTAGTTTTTGCTGTCGTTGTTGTTTTTGTTGTCGTTGTAGTTTTTGCTGTCGTTGTTGTTTTTGCTGTCGTTGTAGTTTTTGCTGTCGTTGTAGTTTTTGCTGTCGTTGTTGTTTTTGCTGTCGTTGTAGTTTTTGCTGTCGTTGTAGTTTTTGCTGTCGTTGTTGTTTTTGCTGTCGTTGTAGTTTTTGCTGTCGTTGTAGTTTTTGCTGTCGTTGTTGTTTTTGCTGTCGTTGTAGTTTTTGCTGTCGTTGTAGTTTTTGCTGTCGTTGTAGTTTTTGCTGTCGTTGTTGTTTTTGCTGTCGTTGTAGTTTTTCTGTCGTTGTAGTTTTTGCTGTCGTTGTAGTTTTTGCTGTCGTTGTAGTTTTTGCTGTCGTTGTAGTTTTTGCTGTCGTTGTTGTTTTTGCTATCGTTGTTGTTTTTGCTGTCGTTGTTGTTTTTGTTGTCGTTGTAGTTTTTGCTGTCGTTGTTGTTTTAGTTGTCGTTGTTGTTTTTGCTGTCGTTGTAGTTTTTGCTGTCGTTGTTGTTTTTGCTGTCGTTGTAGTTTTTGCTGTCGTTGTAGTTTTTGCTGTCGTTGTAGTTTTTGCTGTCGTTGTAGTTTTTGCTGTCGTTGTTGTTTTTGCTGTCGTTGTAGTTTTTCTGTCGTTGTAGTTTTTGCTGTCGTTGTAGTTTTTGCTGTCGTTGTAGTTTTTGCTGTCGTTGTAGTTTTTGCTGTCGTTGTTGTTTTTGCTATCGTTGTTGTTTTTGCTGTCGTTGTTGTTTTTGTTGTCGTTGTAGTTTTTGCTGTCGTTGTTGTTTTAGTTGTCGTTGTTGTTTTTGCTGTCGTTGTAGTTTTTGCTGTCGTTGTAGTTTTTGCTGTCGTTGTAGTTTTTGCTGTCGTTGTTGTTTTTGCTGTCGTTGTTGTTTTTGCTGTCGTTGTAGTTTTTGCTGTCGTTGTTGTTTTTGCTGTCGTTGTAGTTTTTGCTGTCGTTGTTGTTTTTGCTGTCGTTGTAGTTTTTGTTGTCGTTGTTGTTTTTGCTGTCGTTGTAGTTTTTGCTGTCGTTGTTGTTTTTGTTGTCGTTGTAGTTTTTGCTGTCGTTGTAGTTTTTGCTGTCGTTGTAGTTTTTGCTGTCGTTGTAGTTTTTGCTGTCGTTGTAGTTTTTGCTGTCGTTGTAGTTTTTGCTGTCGTTGTTGTTTTTGCTGTCGTTGTTGTTTTTGCTGTCGTTGTAGTTTTTGCTGTCGTTGTAGTTTTTGCTGTCGTTGTAGTTTTTGCTGTCGTTGTAGTTTTAGTTGTCGTTGTAGTTTTTGCTGTCGTTGTAGTTTTTGCTGTCGTTGTAGTTTTTGCTGTCGTTGTAGTTTTTGCCGTCGTTGTTGTTTTTGCTGTCGTTGTTGTTTTTGCTGTCGTTGTAGTTTTTGCTGTCGTTGTAGTTTTTGCTGTCGTTGTTGTTTTTGCTGTCGTTGTAGTTTTTGCTGTCGTTGTAGTTTTTGCTGTCGTTGTAGTTTTTGCTGTCGTTGTTATTTTTGCTGTCGTTGTAGTTTTTCTGTCGTTGTAGTTTTTGCTGTCGTTGTAGTTTTTGCTGTCGTTGTAGTTTTTGCTGTCGTTGTAGTTTTTGCTGTCGTTGTTATTTTTGCTGTCGTTGTAGTTTTTGCTGTCGTTGTAGTTTTTGCCGTCGTTGTTGTTTTTGCTGTCGTTGTTGTTTTTGCTGTCGTTGTAGTTTTTGCTGTCGTTGTTGTTTTTGCTGTCGTTGTAGTTTTTGCTGTCGTTGTTGTTTTTGCTGTCGTTGTAGTTTTTGCCGTCGTTGTTGTTTTTGCTGTCGTTGTTGTTTTTGCTGTCGTTGTAGTTTTTGCTGTCGTTGTAGTTTTTGCTGTCGTTGTTATTTTTGCTGTCGTTGTAGTTTTTGCTGTCGTTGTAGTTTTTGCCGTCGTTGTTGTTTTTGCTGTCGTTGTTGTTTTTGCTGTCGTTGTAGTTTTTGCTGTCGTTGTTGTTTTTGCTGTCGTTGTAGTTTTTGCTGTCGTTGTAGTTTTTGCTGTCGTTGTAGTTTTTGCTGTCGTTGTAGTTTTAGTTGTCGTTGTAGTTTTTGCTGTCGTTGTAGTTTTTGCTGTCGTTGTAGTTTTTGCTGTCGTTGTAGTTTTTGCTGTCGTTGTAGTTTTTGCTGTCGTTGTAGTTTTTGCTGTCGTTGTAGTTTTTGCCGTCGTTGTTGTTTTTGCTCTCGTTGTTGTTTTTGCTGTCGTTGTAGTTTTTGCTGTCGTTGTAGTTTTTGCCGTCGTTGTTGTTTTTGCTGTCGTTGTAGTTTTCGCTGTCGTTGTAGTTTTTGCCGTCGTTGTCAGCACTTCCCTAAATTTGTTCGTATTAGTGTTAATGTTTTGTGCTACAGAGCAAGCATTTCTATTGTTTTTGTCTTAAATCATCGATACGAGACCTGAGGCGGTGCATTTACTCTAACATCGACGGTTAAACAAAGCATATAAGCTGCATATGCTCAAATGGGAGTCAAAATTCATTTGATCTTCCAACGCTGTTTGCCTTTGTTTTGATCAATCGGAACGATATGCGAGCGAACGATTTGTTCCGCCTGTGTTTCGGAACAGACCCGTTTCGTTCCTTTCGTAAAAAGAACACATCAAAGAGGAACAACTCGGTCTCATTTTCAAAGTGAGAACGATTTGTTCCGCTCCACAGAATAGGAACAGCTCGATCGGTTCCTCTTTTAGGAACTATGACATCTGGCGCTTGGGGAACAAAACGTTCCGCATGAGTAAAGGGTGTTCCTAACTTATTCTGAATAGGACCTGTTTGTTCCCGTTGAAATGGAACGTGTCGCCCAGTTTATCATTTTGACATTTTATCATTTTCATGACAACATAAGCAGTACGATTTACAGAGTAAATGTATGTGGTATACAAGTATTTCTCGTTCTATAAAATATACGACCGCTTAATTTTTTGAATCAAAACAGAAATTTAAGATAAGGTTATAAAAATAACGATGCAATACGTAATGCTCGTAATAATCTTTAAAACTCTACATTAAATATCTGTTTGCATGGATACAGAAAAGCGGGGTTTTCAAAGAACGAGTGTATATATATATATATATTATCACATATAACATACATCTGTATGCCTCGTTCTTTAAAAAACCCGCTTTAAACGTCTGAATCACAAACAGAAATTTAATGAAAAGAACGTGGGATATGTGTTATCAGATATATTGCATATATTTAGATCGCTCGTTCTTTTCAAAACTCAGTTTTAAATTTCTAGTTTAATTTTGAAAAGCAGTGTTGTTGAAGAACGAGTCAATAAATTATACCATATAGTCATTCGTAGCTCGAAGAATACCATTTTTATAGTTGGTCATTAATTACTGACTGGCCTTGTCCTTTGATCTAATGCAGTAATACTGTACGTTTTCTGACTCACTGGCTACCATTGTTCGGTAGCCAGTGGTTTTCATTCGGTAGCCAGTCGGTAGCCAGTTAGTTTAACAAGGTTTACATCTAGTAGCCAGGTAGCCAGTGGTCTTGAATATCAATTAACTTTCGGATAATTTGCATATCGGGTTAATATATTCTCGGACTCACTGGCTACCATTGTTCGGTAGCCAGTGATTTTCATTCGGTAGCCAGTCCGTAGCCAGTTAGTTTAACAAGGTTTACATCTAGTAGCCAGGTAGTCAGTGGTCTTGAATATCAATTAACTTCAGTGCTCGCTGATTAGGAACTCTTTGTTTCTTGAATTTAACAATTCACCAAATCCCATAGGAAAGATAATGCGATGCATTTAGGGTATAAATACGCCTACCCATGAAGTGCAAGAAAAAATAAACATGTCAAGAACAATCGCTTAATGTCTGGTATAGTTAGCGCGTTGCCGTCCACTGCTGTGGTTGGATCGATTGGAAGTTTCTGGACGGGGCATTCAAAAAGCCAAGACGACTACATCTACAGCAAGATGCAGACGGCCTAGATCGTTGTCCACTTCCTAACTGCGACCATCCAGGCTTCCATAGTCGCCGAGGCTGTCGAAAGCACGTAAAATCGAAACATCCTTGGTACGTTTACTTCGATGAGAAACCGAAAATAGTCGCCGACACAATCGACCACGTGACTCCACTACAAGTGAAATCGAACAGAAGCAAAGTGCCTCTGCTTTGTTGTTCGTCAGAGAACGAATTCGCTCGTTCTTTTTCCGTCTGGTTGCAAAGTACAACGGGAGGAGGAAAGACGTTAAAGCAAGCAGAAATTGCGGTCACGCGAGCTTTGAAGTTCCTGAAATTTTGTTGTCAACAATCGGGAGAAGATGAATCGACGGTGCTGTCGAACGTTGAAATAGTCGATTACTTCTTGGGCTCTTCTAAACTGCTGACGGACTTCCTCGACAACCTCGAATCTGCGTGGCAGATGGGCCAATCCGGTCGACTAGGCTACGTAGCAGCCATTTCGGACATACTGGACTTTCGTAAATTTAATTCACCACCCGGCTCTGTGCTTCAAAACTTTGCTGTCACAGAAGTGTACATCAAACGAGCCAAGAAGTGCTTGAGGAAACAAATGCGATCGCATTGGACAACCGACCTGGATATCGAAACATTGGAATCGCGCAGAAGCTGGGCGTCTCTCGGCGAGTTACAGACGGTCGTTCCGTTTCACATAGATCGCTACAAGGCGATTTTAGAAGAGTGCAAGAAAAATGTGAATATTCTATCGCCAACCGATTTAACATTTGCCACGCGATTCCTTGCAGTGTTAATGTTTGTTAAAATAAAGGGTTGTCGACCGATGACCTACCAATACTTGACCCTCGCGATGTTTGAAAACGCGAAGAGCAACGGCGGCATGGTAGACCAAGCTAAATTTAAAACGGCCAAAAAGTACGGATTTGATTCTTTATATTTTGACGAGATAAGTTTGGACATCGTGGACGACTACGTGCGTTTCGTAAGACCCTTCCTCGAACCGCAATGCGAGTACCTGCTCGTAAATCGAAACGGTGCGCAATTTCAGAAACTCACCGATCTTTTGAGCGTGTTAGTTTTTCAAGCAATAGGAAAGTACATTCATCCGACAAGATACCGACAAATAATCGAGACGGAAAGTGCTACGATATTAAATGTGGAAGAACAACAGGTCGTTTCCGAAGATCAGAAACACAGTTCGAACGTCGCCCGAGTGCATTACCAGAAACGTCGATCGCGAGAGGTGGCCATGAGAGGACGCAGATGTATGGAAAAACTGCGCGGCAGGGAAGGTGAAGTCATGGACAGTTATGTGGAGTTGCGGTTGAAAGACGAGCATTTGGAAACAGAAATCGGTTACGAAGATCAACGTCAGCCGAAAAAAGATGGGGCTGTTTGTGTGGAAAAGACAAGATCGCCACGGCGTAAAATAGCCGTAAAGTTTACTAAAAAAGAAGACGGTTACATAAGAACAGGTTTCGAGAAGTATGGACCAGTTTGGTCATGTATTCTTCGCCACCCAGCATTTCATTTTCAAGAGGGGAGAGAAGCCAGGACTCTACGAGTGAGAGCCGTTGCATTGAAATTAGTCTAAAGTTAAATATAATAGTATGGGCCCTATACATTAATAGATCGATTAATTTTGATTTTTCCTATTATAGACTGCAGTTTGTAAATAATAATACATTGGCGGCACCGCGGCTAACGAACAATAGCAGCCAGTGAGTCCGATAATATATTAACCCGATATGCAAATTATCCGAAAGTTAATTGATATTCAAGACCACTGGCTACCTGGCTACTAGATGTAAACCTTGTTAAACTAACTGGCTACCGACTGGCTAGCGAATGAAAACCACTGGCTACCGAACAATGGTAGCCGGTGCTCATGAGGTGAACATATTATACGTGCAAAGTTCATTGATATTCATAACTATGAGGCGCCGTGTGTTGCATAATTCAAACCTTTTTCTTCGCTCAACTCAAAAGCTCACAACTCATGTTGAAATGCCAAAACCATGCATTTCACCATGTGAAATGCACACAACGCATGTTGAATAGCGAAATTAATTATGCAGATTTCAGTCTATTCTTGTGCCAATTTCAGTCTATTTTTTTACTGATAAAACTATGATGATTGGGGTTACTGTAAGCGCCCTCATGTAACATACCGACTAGCTAGGAATTCAGTGTGTTTTTTTTGTAAATCTCAGTGTGTTTTTGTGCGAATTTCAGTCTGTTTTTTTTGTAAATCTCAGTCCGCTGTTCGAACGGTGTGCCAATTGGCACAAAAATAGACTGAAATTGGCACAAAAACAGACTGAAATTGGCACAAAAACACACTGAGATTTACAAAAAACCACACTGAATTCCTAGCTAGTCGGTATGTTACATGAGGGCGCTTACAGTTACCCCAATCATCATAGTTTTATCAGTAAAAAAATACACTGAAAAATTGGCACAAAAATAGACTGAAATTCACGCAAAAATTGAGTAAAATAATCATTTTTAGCATTAATTTCGCTATTCAACATGCGTTGTGTGCATTTCACATGGTGAAATGCATGGTTTTGGCATTTCAACATGAGTTGTGAGCTTTTCAGTTGAGCGAAGAAAAAGGTTTGAATTATGCAACACACGGCGCCTCATAGATGTAAACCTTATTAAACTGACCGGCTACCGACTGGCTACCGAATGAAAACCACTGGCTACCGAACAATGGTAGCCAGTGAGTCAGGAAACGCACAGGACTCCAAGTATTACTGTATTAATTCTAGATCAGAGAAGGCCGTTAATAACCAACTATTAAAATATTATACTAACGTGATTTGCAGCTTGGTTATTTTAATATGATAAATTGTTTGCTACTCAAGCTTTTAACGAAACTCAGAAAATGTTTCTGAGCGCCAGACGGGAATCGAACCCGCCGAACCTTCATGATCTCCGATTAGACGCTCTAACCTGCATTGAGCTACCAGAACTCAGATAGAGCGTCTAAACACGGAGATCATGAATTGGTTACGGGTTTGATCCCCGTCTGGGGCTCAGGAACATTTTCTGAGTTTGCGTTAAAAGCTCGAGTAGCCAACAATTATTAAAATATTATTCTTGGAGCTACAAATGATGTGCTGTGTATAATTTATTAACTCGTTTTTCAACACTTCTTTTTTAATAAATCAGAACAGAAATTTATAGTACATGTATTTGAAATACATTAGCTTGATGTAGAAAAATTATGACACATCTCTACTATATGTTAGAAATTCAATTCACTCAACACAACAATTGAGAAACGGTAACATTTACACGGTTTTACCACGGTCTCCAACTTTTTAATTTTGTCCAATACGTTTGCGAACTCAACTGTGGGCGACGCGGCAAGCCCTGACTGTCCACGTCTTCTTCTGCCTCATTTGTTTCCGTTTGAGGATCATGACTTTCAATTTCTTCTTTGCACTTCTCCAATGCTTGGAAGACGGGACACTTGCAAGACATTACTCTGACCGCGACCAAACGTCGTACGCGCTCGATGTACTTGTGGACATCGGGATATTTCACGACCAGGGATTTCACATCGAAAACATTACGTTGCTCGCCAATGACGAGCATCCACGCGTCTATCTTGGGATCCGCTTTACTCCAGAATTCCCGCTCCATTCTCTCCCGTTTTCTCTCGGCCTTTCTCTTTTGTTCGATGAATGATCGCGCGTGCACACGCGTGATATCTTGGAAATTGAAGTTGTACTGCAGCAGTTGCGCAACTTTGGCCAAATAGCGCGCGCTGTTCAATTGCCAACAAGACGGTGTCCGAATCGGTAGGCTGAACGGTTCATCGTTATTGCGAGCGTCCTCGTTTCGCACGGGCTCCTCGTTACGTTGAACTGTCGTCGCTGCAGAGATGGTTGGTCGGTCTGCGATTTCGGAGTGCTCTTCACGATTTTCTGCCGGGGACGTTGCTGTAGAGGTCGTTGATTGATATCCGATTTCACAATGCTCTTGAGCATATTCTGCCGGGGACGTCGCTGCAGAGGTCGTTGATTCGTCTGCGATTTCACAATGCTCTTGAGCATATTCTGCCGGGGACGTCGCTGCAGAGGTCGTTGATTCGTCTGCGATTTCACAATGCTGTTGAGCATATTCTGCCGGGGACGTCGCTGCAGAGGTCGTTGATTCGTCTGCGATCTCGGATGATGGCTGTCGTTGTTGAGGAGACGTTGGCCTAGAGGGAACGTCTGCCTCGCGTTGTTCGTGCTCCGTCTGTCTGTAACAGGACTGTAAATCATCATCGCTACTCTCGTTTATACGTCCAATTAGAGGCTGATATTCATGCGAAGAATATTCTTCGTCAGAATCATCATGTATGAATGTCTTTGCCCGCCTCTTTCTGGCCAAACGTTTCTTGTTAAATTCGACGGCGAAGCTGTGATGAATGCCGGGAGATGCGCCTGCAGTTGTATTTGGGCTGATTTTATTTTCCAAGTCCGCGTGCGTTATGCTTTTCAATTTGTGCGCTTGGAAAAGGCTTTCGTTTTCCTGATTGGTAATTGTCGTGTCCGTCAGCATCCCAGCTTCATACCATAACTCGTCCTTATCGACGATGGCAATATTCTTGTTGATTTCATAAACCATCCAGGCGACGCAATCCATCGCGTGATCGTACATCCACCTGTCCACACCAGGAAGGGTGACGGGCAGGGACTTCGTGACGTAGATGGCGATACGTCGCTTGACGTTCGCGTCTTCTTCGCCGAAGTTTGGCACGTGGTTTGTTGTCAAATAAAACGGACTATTGTTCATGACGCACCTGGGTTGCTCGTGTTTTACAGCTGTAACCATCCAACCGCCCTGTAATATGGTCTTCGCAAGGTCCGACTGAATGGTGTCGATCGACCATTCGTCCACTAGAACGAGGTGCGTGTCCTCTGTAATCATAGCCCCGGAAAACTGGCGCTCGCTCGTAATCGACGCGATGTTACCTGGCGCGATGAGGCGGTGAAAAATAGAGGCCCAGGAAGTTTTTCCTGAATCCTTCGGACCAGCCACGACCAACTTTCGAACCTTATGAGGCATTTTCGAGGCCATAAGACATTGATAAAACTTGTTGAGAAAGTTCACTCGCGTTTCGATGTCCGGAAACGAGTTGATAATTCCTTCTCTGAAGAAACGAGGCGTAGGTGGAGTGGTGCAATCGTATGCGACGAATGCGCGAGGTGATATACGCCCATAGTCGACTCTGAGAATGGGGCATGGCACAAATCGTCGAGCAGAAACTTGCAGGCAGTACGCTCCACTGACTTCGATGAGGTCAAGGTCGATTTTGAGTTGTTCAATAATCTCGCAGGCTACATGACTCATTACCTTCTCCAAACGATTGAAATACTTCAGGACGTTTTCTCTGATGGCATCTGTTAGCAATAATTTGTTTAGATAGCTTTGAACATCCATCATCTTCACGAATGTGACAGTCGCTTCCGCTGGCTTAGCGTAAACGTGTCCTCGGTACAACGCGTGGTCGCATAGCTTCATCGTCTTCTCGATCATATTGAGCGTGTCGGTGAAATCCGTTGTTGAAGTGAGGGTTGAGACATTTTCACTACGGTGGGCCAGACTGTCGATGTGCACTCGCATGCCATCAGCCAAAAGATTGGTTGTTGCACTCTCGAGTTTTACAGAGAATTCTACGTCGTTCACCACCACCACCCGACACGGATACCTTGGATAATGCGTGTGCTCGCTTGGTTGGCTGCTTTCACCTTCATCGGATGTCATGGCAGACATAGCATAACATGCTGCGTTTGACCTGTCACACATCTCTTGTACGGCCTCGTTTTTGTGATCCTTAACCACCTGAAACAGCGACCGTGCAGCGTTCTCCATGGTGTCGCATGGTGATATTTTCGATCGCGTCCGTATCCTCGAAATCGCAACATCCACTTCACGCTTGTGTAATGCCGCAAAGATCGCGTTTTCATCGCAGCTTTCTGTCGGTCGATAAACGATGAAAAATGCCACTGCAGGGTAAACTCTTTCGTCCGTTTCATTGTTTTCGCTAGTGCTAGAGGTTTTCGTGTTCGATGCAACTGCCGTAACGGACGAAATAAAAAACTGGACGCCGTCCATGCTTGCCAGTACATCGTCCAGTTCGAGTCGTTTGGAGCATATCTGTTCTTTCGATATCTCCAAGTCTTCCTCTATCACTCTCCACACCGCTCTACAACTGACCGCTTGCAGATCTTTCGTAATCTATGGCAAAGGCAAAAACCGTTTTATAAGATGCGCATACGTAAATCATGTTTATGATGAACAGCAGAAAAGAAAAGCATTTTCGCATGTACTTACCAAGGTTAGAATATTCGCTCGAAGGGAGTTCTGTACCCTTTTTGAATTGAGCTCTTTACATGGGCGTCTTCGCAGCATCGTATTACAGAAAATTTTAAAACATCTTCGAAACAGTGTAGTTTTCAGCAACAGCGCGTATTCGATTACTGTGTAGAAGAGGTTTTATTTATACGTTGCAGTTGTCATATTTGCATATATGCATAATAAACGCGGCGTAAAGGTCCAAATCGGCGACTTTGGTTGTAGTTTTTGCCGTCGTTGTTGTTTTTGCTGTCCTTGTTGTTGTTGTTGTTGTTGTTGTTGTTGTTGTTGCTGTTGTTGTTGTTGTTGTTGTTTTAGTTGTTTTAGTTGTTGTTGTTGTTGTTGACAATTGCTTACATGAAGTTGTTTCTTATAATCCATCGGTGCCAACTTCATCACTTGACTTAACACATCTCGAACGATGTTATTTCTGTTCACACAAAGCACCAGAAAAGGATTAATCATCTCGTGTATGATCCCACTGAAAATCAAGTTGCCTAAGTTGGCCTCGTGGGCTTCTTGAAAAGCAGACTAGATAAACATAAACTTTCGTTAAAATTACTACATAATACAGTACAAAAAAGAACATAAACAGTTTCTAACTCCAGCTTACAAACTGCTCTACGACAAACGCAAACGCAATACTCTAAAAGGTTCCTTCGTCAAGAAAATGAACGCCATTTTCCACTTACTAAAGGTAATCTTCCACTTCGCCGATTCGTCCGCCTGAAAAATGTCGATGTCATGTTTCCGTTTTCGCTGGTCGTCTGAGAAATGTTTCTTTGTTTTGAAAGTCAACGCGAAAGTGGAGTGCACAATTTCACCAGCGACATTTTTCGTCTGGAATTTGTTCCCTCTGACAGCGAGCGAAATGGTGAAATGGCTTTTTCTAAGACAGACATCTAAGATAAGACACCTCTCTAAGATAGACACCTCTCTAAGACAGACACCTCTCTAAGACAGACTCCTCTCTAAGATAGACACCTCTCTAAGATAGACACCTCTCTAAGATAGACACCTCTCTAAGACAGACACCTCTGTAAGACAGACACGTCTCTAAGACAGACACGTCTCTAAGACAGACACCTCTGTAAGACAGACACGTCTCTAAGATAGACACCTCTATAAGATAGACACATCTCTAAGACAGACACTTCTTTAAGACAGTCACTTCTCTAAGACAGACACCTCTCTAAGACAGACACGTCTCTAAGACAGACACGTCTCTAAGACAGACACCTCTGTAAGACAGACACGTCTCTAAGATAGACACCTCTATAAGATAGACACCTCTCTAAGACAGACACTTCTTTAAGACAGTCACTTCTCTAAGACAGACACCTCTCTAAGACAGACACGTCTCTAAGACAGACACCTCTAAGACAGACACCTCTAAGATAGACACCTCTCTAAGATAGACACCTCTCTAAGATAGACACCTCTCTAAGACAGACACCTCTCTAAGACAGACACCTCTGTAAGACAGACACGTCTGTAAGACAGACACGTCTCTAAGACAGACACCTCTCTAAGACAGACACCTCTCTAAGATAGACACCTCTATAAGATAGACACCTCTCTAAGATAGACACCTCTCTAAGACAGACACTTCTCTAAGACAGACACTTCTCTAAGACAGACACCTCTCTAAGACAGTCACCTCTCTAAGACAGACACCTCTAAGACAGACACCTCTAAGACAGACACCTCTAAGATAGACACCTCTCTAAAACAGACACCTCTAACATGTCAGGCTTAAATACCTGATATTAAAGAACTGGACCCTGATGTGTATCTGAAATACAGCACTGTAGTCTGTAGTGACTTATGTGATCTAAATATACTAAGGCTGAATTTTGTGATCTAAATGAACTGTACATGAGCATTGCGTAAAAAATAAATTGCGACAAAAAAATTTGGTATTGTCCTTGTTTGGGACTTTGCTGTATAATTAAAAACTGATTTTTGTAATTAAAAACCTATTTCAAATGTCAGGATTAAAAGGTTCTTATTTAGTGGGATCCAAAATTCCAAATTTCAATCTTAGGTTCTTGTTTGTACTCGCCTTGTGTACAACCTACACAATTCAGTCGCTGATATTGTATTTATTACCTACATAAACCCGTATCCCTTTACCTGCATTTGTATTTGTGCATCAGTTTGCAGAAGAACATACTTGGCTTTCGGGTCAAAAACAAAAGGATAATTACAAAACGAAAGAATGGTCTAATAAAAACAAAGAAAATTCGGGTTTTGTTAAACACATCATTTCGTCTATCATCAACTCGGATCGAGAACGTTACGTGTCAACTGCAGGAAACAAACCTCTTTCTTTTGGCTATTATCCGTCAACTTAAAAAAAGACAATAAAATTACGAATAAAAAACTCGGAAAGGTTGGTGTACTGGTGAACAAGGAGATCCAACGTTTCGAGCGAAGGGCCTTCGTCAGAGATGGTCTTCGTCAGAGATGGTCTTCGTCAGAGATGGTCTTCGTCGTCAGAGAGGGCCTCCTTCGTCAGAGAGGGCCTTCGTCAGAGAAGGCCTTCGTCAGAGAGGGCCTTCGTCAGAGAGGGCCTTCGTCAGAGAGGGCCTTCGTCAGAGAAGGCCTTCGTCAGAGAGGGTTATGCGTACCTACCGGTAATACGAAGTACCCGGCCTTCGCTTGAAACTTTGGACCTCTTATATCCACTCGTATTTTAACACTGCCTATATATGCACAAACTACATTTATAGACAATAAAATTAAGAAGATAAAAATACAAGCTCTTCTCGTATATATATGCACAGGTATACCGTAAATGCTCGATTTACCGTCGGCGCTTATTACATTTTGCAACTTCTTGGTGCGGCGCTTAATGGAGAGCGTCGCTTAATGGAGAGCGTCGCTTAATGAAGAGCGTCGCTTAACGAAGAGCGTCGCTTAATGAAGAGCGTCGCTTAATAGAGTGTCGCTTAATAGAGAGTGTCGCTTAATGGAGAGCGTCTCTTAATAGAGAGCGTCTCTTAATGAAGAGCGTCTCTTAATGAAGAGCGTCGCTTAATAGAGTGTCTCTTAATGGAGAGCGTCTCTTAATGGAGAGCGTCTCTTAATGGAGAGCGTCTCTTAATGGAGAGCGTCTCTTAATGGAGAGCGTCTCTTAATGGAGAGCGTCTCTTAATGAAGAGCGTCGCTTAATAGAGTGTCTCTTAATGGAGAGCGTCTCTTAATGAAGAGCGTCTCTTAATGAAGAGTGTCGCTTAATGAAGAGTGTCTCTTAATGGAGAGTGTCTCTTAATAGAGAGTGTCGCTTAATGGAGAGTGTCTCTTAATGAAGAGTGTCGCTTAATGGAGAGTGTCTCTTAATGGAGAGCGTCTCTTAATGAAGAGCGTCTCTTAATGGAGAGCGTCTCTTAATGGAGAGCGTCTCTTAATGGAGAGTGTCTCTTAATAGAGAGTGTCTCTTAATGGAGAGTGTCTCTTAATGGAGAGCGTCTCTTAATGAAGAGCGTCTCTTAATGAAGAGCGTCTCTTAATGAAGAGCGTCTCTTAATGGAGAGCGTCTCTTAATGGAGAGTGTCGCTTAATGGAGAGCGTCTCTTAATGGAGAGCGTCTCTTAATGAAGAGCGTCTCTTAATGGAGAGTGTCTCTTAATGGAGAGCGTCTCTTAATGAAGAGCGTCTCTTAATGGAGAGCGTCTCTTAATGAAGAGCGTCTCTTAATGGAGAGCGTCTCTTAATGGAGAGCGTCTCTTAATGGAGAGCGTCTCTTAATGGAGAGCGTCTCTTAATGGAGAGCGTCCCTTAATGAAGAGCGTCGCTTAATGGAGAGTGTCTCTTAATGAAGAGTGTCTCTTAATGGAGAGCGTCTCTTAATGGAGAGTGTCTCTTAATGGAGAGCGTCTCTTAATGGAGAGCGTCTCTTAATGGAGAGCGTCTCTTAATGAAGAGCGTCTCTTAATGGAGAGCGTCTCTTAATGAAGAGCGTCTCTTAATGGAGAGCGTCTCTTAATGAAGAGCGTCTCTTAATGGAGAGCGTCTCTTAATGGAGAGCGTCTCTTAATGGAGAGCGTCTCTTAATGGAGAGCGTCTCTTAATGAAGAGTGTCTCTTAATGGAGAGCGTCTCTTAATAGAGAGCGTCTCTTAATGAAGAGCGTCTCTTAATGGAGAGCGTCTCTTAATGAAGAGTGTCTCTTAATGAAGAGTGTCTCTTAATGAAGAGCGTCTCTTAATAGAGAGCGTCTCTTAATGAAGAGCGTCTCTTAATGAAGAGCGTCTCTTAATGAAGAGCGTCTCTTAATGAAGAGCGTCTCTTAATGAAGAGTGTCTCTTAATGAAGAGCGTCTCTTAATAGAGAGCGTCTCTTAATGAAGAGTGTCTCTTAATGAAGAGTGTCTCTTAATGAAGAGTGTCTCTTAATGGAGAGTGTCTCTTAATGAAGAGTGTCTCTTAATGAAGAGCGTCTCTTAATAGAGAGCGTCTCTTAATGAAGAGCGTCTCTTAATGAAGAGCGTCTCTTAATGGAGAGCGTCTCTTAATGGAGAGCGTCTCTTAATGAAGAGCGTCTCTTAATGGAGAGCGTCTCTTAATGGAGAGCGTCTCTTAATGGAGAGCGTCTCTTAATGAAGAGTGTCTCTTAATGGAGAGCGTCTCTTAATGGAGAGCGTCTCTTAATGGAGAGCGTCTCTTAATGAAGAGTGTCTCTTAATGAAGAGCGTCTCTTAATGGAGAGCGTCTCTTAATGAAGAGCGTCTCTTAATGGAGAGCGTCTCTTAATGGAGAGCGTCTCTTAATGAAGAGCGTCTCTTAATGGAGAGTGTCTCTTAATGGAGAGCGTCTCTTAATGAAGAGCGTCGCTTAATGGAGAGTGTCTCTTAATGAAGAGTGTCTCTTAATGAAGAGTGTCGCTTAATGAAGAGTGTCTCTTAATGGAGAGTGTCTCTTAATGGAGAGCGTCTCTTAATGAAGAGCGTCTCTTAATGAAGAGCATCGCTTAATAGAGTGTCGCTTAATAGAGTGTCGCTTAATGAAGAGCGTCTCTTAATGAAGAGCGTCTCTTAATGGAGAGCGTCTCTTAATGGAGAGTGTCGCTTAATGGAGAGTGTCGCTTAATGGAGAGCGTCTCTTAATGGAGAGTGTCGCTTAATGGAGAGTGTCGCTTAATGGAGAGTGTCGCTTAATGAAGAGCGTCTCTTAATAGAGAGTGTCGCTTAATGGAGAGCGTCTCTTAATGAAGAGTGTCGCTTAATGGAGAGTGTCTCTTAATGGAGAGTGTCTCTTAATGGAGAGTGTCTCTTAATGGAGAGCGTCTCTTAATGAAGAGTGTCTCTTAATGAAGAGTGTCTCTTAATGGAGAGTGTCGCTTAATGGAGAGTGTCGCTTAATGAAGAGTGTCTCTTAATGGAGAGTGTCTCTTAATGGAGAGCGTCTCTTAATGAAGAGCGTCGCTTAATGGAGAGTGTCTCTTAATGGAGAGCGTCTCTTAATGGAGAGTGTCGCTTAATGGAGAGTGTCGCTTAATGGAGAGTGTCTCTTAATGGAGAGCGTCTCTTAATGGAGAGTGTCTCTTAATGAAGAGTGTCTCTTAATGGAGAGTGTCTCTTAATGAAGAGTGTCTCTTAATGGAGAGTGTCTCTTAATGGAGAGTGTCTCTTAATGGAGAGTGTCTCTTAATGGAGAGTGTCTCTTAATGAAGAGTGTCTCTTAATGAAGAGCGTCTCTTAATGGAGAGTGTCTCTTAATGAAGAGCGTCGCTTAATGGAGAGTGTCTCTTAATGGAGAGTGTCTCTTAATGGAGAGCGTCTCTTAATGGAGAGTGTCGCTTAATGGAGAGCGTCGCTTAATGGAGAGCGTCGCTTAATGAAGAGTGTCGCTTAATGAAGAGTGTCGCTTAATGGAGAGTGTCTCTTAATGGAGAGCGTCTCTTAATGAAGAGCGTCTCTTAATGGAGAGTGTCTCTTAATGGAGAGCATCTCTTAATGGAGAGTGTCTCTTAATAGAGAGTGTCTCTTAATGGAGAGTGTCTCTTAATGGAGAGCGTCTCTTAATGAAGAGCGTCTCTTAATGAAGAGCGTCTCTTAATGAAGAGCGTCTCTTAATGGAGAGCGTCTCTTAATGGAGAGCGTCTCTTAATGAAGAGCGTCTCTTAATGGAGAGCGTCTCTTAATGGAGAGCGTCTCTTAATGGAGAGCGTCTCTTAATGGAGAGCGTCTCTTAATGAAGAGTGTCTCTTAATGGAGAGTGTCTCTTAATGGAGAGCGTCTCTTAATGGAGAGCGTCTCTTAATGAAGAGCGTCTCTTAATGGAGAGTGTCGCTTAATGGAGAGCGTCTCTTAATGGAGAGCGTCTCTTAATGAAGAGCGTCTCTTAATGGAGAGTGTCTCTTAATGGAGAGCGTCTCTTAATGAAGAGCGTCTCTTAATGGAGAGCGTCTCTTAATGAAGAGCGTCTCTTAATGGAGAGCGTCTCTTAATGGAGAGCGTCTCTTAATGGAGAGCGTCTCTTAATGGAGAGCGTCTCTTAATGGAGAGCGTCCCTTAATGAAGAGCGTCGCTTAATGGAGAGTGTCTCTTAATGAAGAGTGTCTCTTAATGGAGAGCGTCTCTTAATGGAGAGTGTCTCTTAATGGAGAGCGTCTCTTAATGGAGAGCGTCTCTTAATGGAGAGCGTCTCTTAATGAAGAGCGTCTCTTAATGGAGAGCGTCTCTTAATGAAGAGCGTCTCTTAATGGAGAGCGTCTCTTAATGAAGAGCGTCTCTTAATGGAGAGCGTCTCTTAATGGAGAGCGTCTCTTAATGGAGAGCGTCTCTTAATGGAGAGCGTCTCTTAATGAAGAGTGTCTCTTAATGGAGAGCGTCTCTTAATAGAGAGCATCTCTTAATGAAGAGCGTCTCTTAATGGAGAGCGTCTCTTAATGAAGAGTGTCTCTTAATGAAGAGTGTCTCTTAATGAAGAGCGTCTCTTAATAGAGAGCGTCTCTTAATGAAGAGCGTCTCTTAATGAAGAGCGTCTCTTAATGAAGAGCGTCTCTTAATGAAGAGCCTCTCTTAATGAAGAGTGTCTCTTAATGAAGAGCGTCTCTTAATAGAGAGCGTCTCTTAATGAAGAGTGTCTCTTAATGAAGAGTGTCTCTTAATGAAGAGTGTCTCTTAATGGAGAGTGTCTCTTAATGAAGAGTGTCTCTTAATGAAGAGCGTCTCTTAATAGAGAGCGTCTCTTAATGAAGAGCGTCTCTTAATGAAGAGCGTCTCTTAATGGAGAGCGTCTCTTAATGGAGAGCGTCTCTTAATGAAGAGCGTCTCTTAATGGAGAGCGTCTCTTAATGGAGAGCGTCTCTTAATGGAGAGCGTCTCTTAATGAAGAGTGTCTCTTAATGGAGAGCGTCTCTTAATGGAGAGCGTCTCTTAATGGAGAGCGTCTCTTAATGAAGAGTGTCTCTTAATGAAGAGCGTCTCTTAATGGAGAGTGTCTCTTAATGAAGAGCGTCTCTTAATGGAGAGCGTCTCTTAATGGAGAGCGTCTCTTAATGAAGAGCGTCTCTTAATGGAGAGTGTCTCTTAATGGAGAGCGTCTCTTAATGAAGAGCGTCGCTTAATGGAGAGTGTCTCTTAATGAAGAGTGTCTCTTAATGAAGAGTGTCGCTTAATGAAGAGTGTCTCTTAATGGAGAGTGTCTCTTAATGGAGAGCGTCTCTTAATGAAGAGCGTCTCTTAATGAAGAGCGTCGCTTAATAGAGTGTCGCTTAATAGAGTGTCGCTTAATGAAGAGCGTCTCTTAATGAAGAGCGTCTCTTAATGGAGAGCGTCTCTTAATGGAGAGCGTCTCTTAATGGAGAGTGTCGCTTAATGGAGAGTGTCGCTTAATGGAGAGCGTCTCTTAATGGAGAGTGTCGCTTAATGGAGAGTGTCGCTTAATGGAGAGTGTCGCTTAATGAAGAGCGTCTCTTAATAGAGAGTGTCGCTTAATGGAGAGCGTCTCTTAATGAAGAGTGTCGCTTAATGGAGAGTGTCTCTTAATGGAGAGTGTCTCTTAATGGAGAGTGTCTCTTAATGGAGAGCGTCTCTTAATGAAGAGTGTCTCTTAATGAAGAGTGTCTCTTAATGGAGAGTGTCGCTTAATGGAGAGTGTCGCTTAATGAAGAGTGTCTCTTAATGGAGAGTGTCTCTTAATGGAGAGCGTCTCTTAATGAAGAGCGTCGCTTAATGGAGAGTGTCTCTTAATGGAGAGCGTCTCTTAATGGAGAGTGTCGCTTAATGGAGAGTGTCGCTTAATGGAGAGTGTCTCTTAATGGAGAGCGTCTCTTAATGGAGAGTGTCTCTTAATGAAGAGTGTCTCTTAATGGAGAGTGTCTCTTAATGAAGAGTGTCTCTTAATGGAGAGTGTCTCTTAATGGAGAGTGTCTCTTAATGGAGAGTGTCTCTTAATGGAGAGTGTCTCTTAATGAAGAGTGTCTCTTAATGAAGAGCGTCTCTTAATGGAGAGTGTCTCTTAATGAAGAGCGTCGCTTAATGGAGAGTGTCTCTTAATGAAGAGTGTCTCTTAATGGAGAGCGTCTCTTAATGGAGAGTGTCGCTTAATGGAGAGCGTCGCTTAATGGAGAGCGTCGCTTAATGAAGAGTGTCGCTTAATGAAGAGTGTCGCTTAATGGAGAGTGTCTCTTAATGGAGAGCGTCTCTTAATGAAGAGCGTCTCTTAATGGAGAGTGTCTCTTAATGGAGAGCATCTCTTAATGAAGAGCGTCGCTTAATGGAGAGTGTCTCTTAATGAAGAGCGTCTCTTAATGGAGAGTGTCTCTTAATGGAGAGCGTCTCTTAATGGAGAGCGTCTCTTAATGGAGAGCGTCTCTTAATGGAGAGCGTCTCTTAATGGAGAGTGTCTCTTAATGGAGAGTGTCTCTTAATGAAGAGTGTCTCTTAATGGAGAGTGTCTCTTAATGGAGAGTGTCTCTTAATGGAGAGTGTCTCTTAATGGAGAGCGTCTCTTAATGGAGAGCGTCTCTTAATGGAGAGTGTCTCTTAATGAAGAGTGTCTCTTAATGGAGAGCGTCTCTTAATGGAGAGCGTCTCTTAATGGAGAGTGTCGCTTAATGGAGAGCGTCTCTTAATAGAGAGTGTCTCTTAATGGAGAGCGTCTCTTAATGGAGAGCGTCTCTTAATGAAGAGTGTCTCTTAATGGAGAGTGTCTCTTAATGAAGAGTGTCTCTTAATGGAGAGTGTCTCTTAATGAAGAGCGTCTCTTAATGAAGAGTGTCTCTTAATGGAGAGTGTCTCTTAATGAAGAGTGTCTCTTAATGAAGAGCGTCTCTTAATGGAGAGTGTCTCTTAATGGAGAGCGTCTCTTAATGAAGAGTGTCTCTTAATGGAGAGTGTCTCTTAATGGAGAGTGTCTCTTAATGGAGAGTGTCTCTTAATGAAGAGTGTCTCTTAATGAAGAGCGTCTCTTAATCGAGAGTGTCTCTTAATGGAGAGTGTCTCTTAATGAAGAGTGTCTCTTAATGGAGAGTGTCTCTTAATGGAGAGTGTCTCTTAATGGAGAGTGTCTCTTAATGGAGAGTGTCTCTTAATGGAGAGTGTCTCTTAATGAAGAGCGTCTCTTAATGGAGAGTGTCTCTTAATGAAGAGCGTCTCTTAATGGAGAGCGTCTCTTAATGGAGAGCGTCTCTTAATGAAGAGCGTCTCTTAATGGAGAGTGTCTCTTAATGAAGAGCGTCGCTTAATGGAGAGTGTCTCTTAATGAAGAGTGTCTCTTAATGGAGAGCGTCTCTTAATAGAGAGCGTCTCTTAATGAAGAGCGTCTCTTAATGAAGAGCGTCTCTTAATGGAGAGCGTCTCTTAATGGAGAGCGTCTCTTAATGGAGAGCGTCTCTTAATGGAGAGCGTCTCTTAATGGAGAGCGTCTCTTAATGAAGAGCGTCTCTTAATGGAGAGTGTCTCTTAATGGAGATCGTCTCTTAATGAAGAGCGTCGCTTAATGGAGAGTGTCTCTTAATGAAGAGTGTCTCTTAATGAAGAGTGTCGCTTAATGAAGAGTGTCTCTTAATGGAGAGTGTCTCTTAATGGAGAGCGTCTCTTAATGAAGAGCGTCTCTTAATGAAGAGCGTCTCTTAATGAAGAGCGTCGCTTAATAGAGTGTCGCTTAATGAAGAGCGTCTCTTAATGAAGAGTGTCGCTTAATGGAGAGCGTCTCTTAATGGAGAGTGTCGCTTAATGGAGAGCGTCTCTTAATGGAGAGTGTCGCTTAATGGAGAGCGTCTCTTAATGAAGAGCGTCTCTTAACAGAGTGTCGCTTAATGAAGAGCGTCTCTTAATAGAGAGTGTCGCTTAATGGAGAGCGTCTCTTAATGAAGAGTGTCGCTTAATGGAGAGTGTCTCTTAATGGAGAGTGTCTCTTAATGGAGAGTGTCTCTTAATGGAGAGCGTCTCTTAATGAAGAGCGTCTCTTAATGAAGAGTGTCTCTTAATGGAGAGTGTCGCTTAATGGAGAGTGTCGCTTAATGAAGAGTGTCTCTTAATGGAGAGTGTCTCTTAATGGAGAGCGTCTCTTAATGAAGAGCGTCGCTTAATGGAGAGTGTCTCTTAATGGAGAGCGTCTCTTAATGGAGAGTGTCGCTTAATGGAGAGTGTCGCTTAATGGAGAGTGTCTCTTAATGGAGAGCGTCTCTTAATGGAGAGTGTCTCTTAATGAAGAGTGTCTCTTAATGGAGAGTGTCTCTTAATGGAGAGCGTCTCTTAATGAAGAGCGTCTCTTAATGAAGAGTGTCTCTTAATGAAGAGTGTCTCTTAATGGAGAGTGTCTCTTAATGGAGAGTGTCTCTTAATGGAGAGTGTCTCTTAATGGAGAGTGTCTCTTAATGAAGAGTGTCTCTTAATGAAGAGCGTCTCTTAATGGAGAGTGTCTCTTAATGAAGAGCGTCGCTTAATGGAGAGTGTCTCTTAATGAAGAGTGTCTCTTAATGGAGAGCGTCTCTTAATGGAGAGTGTCGCTTAATGGAGAGCGTCTCTTAATGAAGAGCGTCGCTTAATGAAGAGTGTCGCTTAATGGAGAGTGTCTCTTAATGGAGAGCGTCTCTTAATGAAGAGCGTCTCTTAATGGAGAGTGTCTCTTAATGGAGAGCGTCTCTTAATGAAGAGCGTCGCTTAATGGAGAGTGTCTCTTAATGAAGAGTGTCTCTTAATGAAGAGCGTCTCTTAATGGAGAGTGTCTCTTAATGGAGAGCGTCTCTTAATGGAGAGCGTCTCTTAATGGAGAGCGTCTCTTAATGGAGAGTGTCTCTTAATGGAGAGTGTCTCTTAATGAAGAGTGTCTCTTAATGAAGAGTGTCGCTTAATGGAGAGTGTCTCTTAATGGAGAGTGTCTCTTAATGGAGAGTGTCTCTTAATGGAGAGCGTCTCTTAATGGAGAGTGTCTCTTAATGAAGAGTGTCTCTTAATGGAGAGCGTCTCTTAATGAAGAGCGTCTCTTAATGGAGAGTGTCGCTTAATGGAGAGCGTCTCTTAATAGAGAGTGTCTCTTAATGGAGAGCGTCTCTTAATGGAGAGCGTCTCTTAATGAAGAGCGTCTCTTAATGAAGAGCGTCTCTTAATGAAGAGTGTCTCTTAATGGAGAGTGTCTCTTAATGAAGAGTGTCTCTTAATGGAGAGTGTCTCTTAATGAAGAGCGTCTCTTAATGAAGAGTGTCTCTTAATGGAGAGTGTCTCTTAATGAAGAGTGTCTCTTAATGAAGAGCGTCTCTTAATGGAGAGTGTCTCTTAATGGAGAGCGTCTCTTAATGAAGAGCGTCTCTTAATGAAGAGTGTCTCTTAATGAAGAGCGTCTCTTAATGGAGAGCGTCTCTTAATGAAGAGTGTCTCTTAATGGAGAGCGTCTCTTAATGGAGAGCGTCTCTTAATGAAGAGTGTCTCTTAATGGAGAGTGTCTCTTAATGGAGAGTGTCTCTTAATGGAGAGTGTCTCTTAATGGAGAGTGTCTCTTAATGGAGAGTGTCTCTTAATGGAGAGTGTCTCTTAATGGAGAGTGTCTCTTAATGAAGAGTGTCTCTTAATGGAGAGTGTCGCTTAATGAAGAGTGTCGCTTAATGAAGAGTGTCTCTTAATGAAGAGTGTCGCTTAATGAAGAGTGTCTCTTAATGAAGAGCGTCTCTTAATGAAGAGTGTCTCTTAATGAAGAGCGTCTCTTAATGGAGAGCGTCTCTTAATGAAGAGTGTCTCTTAATGGAGAGCGTCTCTTAATGGAGAGCGTCTCTTAATGAAGAGTGTCTCTTAATGGAGAGTGTCTCTTAATGGAGAGTGTCTCTTAATGGAGAGTGTCTCTTAATGGAGAGTGTCTCTTAATGGAGAGTGTCTCTTAATGGAGAGTGTCTCTTAATGGAGAGTGTCTCTTAATGAAGAGTGTCTCTTAATGGAGAGTGTCTCTTAATGGAGAGTGTCGCTTAATGAAGAGTGTCTCTTAATGAAGAGTGTCGCTTAATGAAGAGTGTCTCTTAATGGAGAGCGCCTCTTAATGGAGAGCGTCGCTTAATGAAGAGTGTCTCTTAATGGAGAGCGCCTCTTAATGGAGAGCGTCTCTTAATGGAGAGCGCCTCTTAATGGAGAGCGCCTCTTAATGGAGAGCGTCTCTTAATGGAGAGCGTCGCTTAATAGAGAGCGTCGCTTAATGGAGAGAGATACTAGTACTAGATAAAAAGAAGAGATGCTGCGCACTGGTTGCGTTGGGAAATTATCTATTGAGAGATAGATATACGTCAATCTAACTAGACTATAGTGATCTCAGTGTTTCCCATACCTCGTTTTGAAGCCAACGTATGTAATCTGACCTTAGGTCTACACTCGTATTGTCATTCAACTCTGGGATATAAAACACTGTGTATGATACGGGATTTTCAGCAACATTGTTCACCTATGAGTATATGGCGAAACAACTTTTAGTTCAACTTTAGAGGACATTGCCATTGGCAATAAAAATAACTATTTTTATATTATGGCGCTACGAAAATGCTCGTAACCATAGAGATCATAAATAAAACTAGAGGGGCATCCAATCTTCATTTCAGTAAATTGAACGCCGCCATCATGGATAAATTGGCGGCAAGACAGCACACCCGGATGTAAAAATACGGTGATTGTCGTGAGGTCAAAGGTCGGTCGCTGTTTTTCATGTCTTTTGACAGTGTAGAAAACGAAAACCGTGTTGTTTTTTCGAGGTTTTTTGCAAGTTATGTTGAAACTGCTCATGTGCTAATACACCTTTTTTCGGAAATCAAACCAGCCATGGTAAATTCATGCTCGTTTGTAGACTGCTCAAACGGCCGCGTCAGCTCACGCCAGACACGTCAGCCGACTGCTTTTATCTTTTTTCATGCCCCACTACCCCAGAAATCGCCACAGAGCTAATAAGCCTTTTGAATGGTTTGTTTCCAATTTTTATTGTATAAAACAAATTAATTCCATTTTGCCGTTGTGTGTTCAGTTATAGACGTCAGACGTAATGTTAGATAGTTAGAGGTCTGGGAGCTGGTAATTGTACATCCGGGTGGGCTATTTTGCTTCCAACTGAGTCAATGGCGGCGGCCAACTGGCCACCCGATTTTCCTCAAAGTGCCCCCTCTAGTTTTATTTATGATCTCTATGCTCGTAACAACATTTTTAAAAGTTGAATAAACCTAAAACAGTTGGGCCGCCATTTTGAATATGACCGTAACGTTCCGTAAGCGTAAAATAATGCTCTCTATCGTAGAGCCATGTATTGCAGAATTTTATTTGGCAGAACAACCCTAACTCTTATACGCATTACGAGTATTCTTACAACCTCAAACTACGATATTCACATTAAATCACATACGTTGATATAAAAGGTACTTATAAGCACTTAATGGTCTAGCACCATGTTACATTAGGGATATGTTAAAACCATTTACATCATCAGTGAATTTGCGTTCATCATCGAAAAGACTTCTTGCAGTACCTCCAGCAAAACTAGTGAACTATGGTGAACGTTCGTTTTCACCAGACTCCATTCGTAACAGTGAATCATTATCTACTTTTAAAATAATATTAAAGACATATTTGTTGAAACAGTTTAATGACTGAGTGGTTTAAATTTTATAGTTGTTATATATAGTAGTTTTATAGTGGTTGTAGTTTTATAGTGGTTGTAGTTTTATAGTGGTTGTAGTTTTATAGTGGTTGTAGTTTTATAGTGGTTGTAGTTTTATAGTGGTTGTAGTTTTATAGTGGTTGTAGTTTTATAGTGGTTGTAGTTTTATAGTGGTTGTAGTTTTATAGTGGTTGTAGTTTTATAGTGGTTGTAGTTTTATAGTGGTTGTAGTTTTATAGTGGTTGTAGTTTTATAGTGGTTGTAGTTTTATAGTGGTTGTAGTTTTATAGTAGTTGTAGTTTTATAGTAGTTGTAGTTTTATAGTAGTTGTAGTTTTATAGTAGTTGTAGTTTTATAGTAGTTGTAGTTTTATAGTAGTTGTAGTTTTATAGTAGTTGTAGTTTTATAGTGGTTGTAGTTTTATAGTAGTTGTAGTTTTATATAGTAGTTGTAGTTTTATAGTGGTTGTAGTTTTATAGTAGTTGTAGTTTTATAGTAGTTGTAGTTTTATAGTAGTTGTAGTTTTATAGTAGTTATAGTTTTATAGTAGTTGTAGTTTTCTAGTGGTTGTAGTTTTATAGTAGTTGTAGTTTTATAGTAGTTGTAGTTTTATAGTAGTTGTAGTTTTATAGTAGTTGTAGTTTTATAGTAGTTGTAGTTTTATAGTAGTTGTAGTTTTATAGTAGTTGTAGTTTTATAGTAGTTGTAGTTTTATAGTAGTTGTAGTTTTATAGTAGTTGTAGTTTTATAGTAGTTGTAGTTTTATAGTAGTTGTAGTTTTATAGTAGTTGTAGTTTTATAGTAGTTGTAGTTTTATAGTAGTTGTAGTTTTATAGTAGTTGTAGTTTTATAGTAGTTGTAGTTTTATAGTAGTTGTAGTTTTATAGTGTCCTGTTGCACACAAAAACATACTTAATAAGTTGTAGTTTTATAGTGGTTGTAGTTTTATAGTAGTTGTAGTTTTATAGTAGGTGTAGTTTTATAGTAGTTATAGTTTTATAGTAGTTGTAGTTTTATAGTAGTTGTAGTTTTATAGTAGTTGTAGTTTTATAGTAGTTGTAGTTTTATAGTGGTTGTAGTTTTATAGTAGTTGTAGTTTTATAGTAGTTGTAGTTTTATAGTAGTTGTAGTTTTATAGTAGTTGTAGTTTTATAGTAGTTGTAGTTTTATAGTAGTTGTAGTTTTATAGTAGTTGTAGTTTTATAGTAGTTGTAGTTTTATAGTAGTTGTAGTTTTATAGTAGTTGTAGTTTTATAGTAGTTGTAGTTTTATAGTAGTTGTAGTTTTATAGTGGTTGTAGTTTTATAGTAGTTGTAGTTTTATAGTAGTTGTAGTTTTATAGTAGTTGTAGTTTTATAGTAGTTGTAGTTTTATAGTAGTTGTAGTTTTATAGTAGTTGTAGTTTTATAGTAGTTGTAGTTTTATAGTAGTTGTAGTTTTATAGTAGTTGTAGTTTTATAGTAGTTGTAGTTTTATAGTAGTTGTAGTTTTATAGTGGTTGTAGTTTTATAGTAGTTGTAGTTTTATAGTGGTTGTAGTTTTATAGTAGTTGTAGTTTTATAGTAGTTGTAGTTTTATAGTAGTTGTAGTTTTATAGTAGTTATAGTTTTATAGTAGTTGTAGTTTTATAGTAGTTGTAGTTTTATATAGTAGTTGTAGTTTTATAGTAGTTGTAGTTTTATAGTAGTTGTAGTTTTATAGTGGTTGTAGTTTTATAGTAGTTGTAGTTTTATAGTAGTTGTAGTTTTATAGTAGTTGTAGTTTTATAGTAGTTGTAGTTTTATAGTAGTTGTAGTTTTATAGTGGTTGTAGTTTTATAGTGGTTGTAGTTTTATAGTGGTTGTAGTTTTATAGTAGTTGTAGTTTTATAGTGGTTGTAGTTTTATAGTGGTTGCAGTTTTATAGTAGTTGTAGTTTTATAGTAGTTGTAGTTTTATAGTAGTTGTAGTTTTATAGTAGTTGTAGTTTTATAGTAGTTGTAGTTTTATAGTAGTTGTAGTTTTATAGTGGTTGTAGTTTTATAGTAGTTGTAGTTTTATAGTGGTTGTAGTTTTATAGTAGTTGTAGTTTTATAGTAGTTGTAGTTTTATAGTAGTTGTAGTTTTATAGTAGTTGTAGTTTTATAGTAGTTGTAGTTTTATAGTAGTTGTAGTTTTATAGTAGTTGTAGTTTTATAGTAGTTGTAGTTTTATAGTAGTTGTAGTTTTATAGTAGTTGTAGTTTTATAGTGGTTGTAGTTTTATAGTAGTTGTAGTTTTATAGTAGTTGTAGTTTTATAGTGGTTGTAGTTTTATAGTAGTTGTAGTTTTATAGTAGTTGTAGTTTTATAGTAGTTATAGTTTTATAGTAGTTGTAGTTTTATAGTAGTTGTAGTTTTATAGTAGTTGTAGTTTTATAGTAGTTGTAGTTTTATAGTAGTTGTAGTTTTATAGTAGTTGTAGTTTTATAGTAGTTGTAGTTTTATAGTAGTTGTAGTTTTATAGTAGTTGTAGTTTTATAGTAGTTGTAGTTTTATAGTAGTTGTAGTTTTATAGTGGTTGTAGTTTTATAGTGGTTGTAGTTTTATAGTAGTTGTAGTTTTATAGTAGTTGTAGTTTTATAGTAGTTGTAGTTTTATAGTAGTTGTAGTTTTATAGTAGTTGTAGTTTTATAGTAGTTGTAGTTTTATAGTAGTTGTAGTTTTATAGTAGTTGTAGTTTTATAGTAGTTGTAGTTTTATAGTAGTTGTAGTTTTATAGTGGTTGTAGTTTTATAGTAGTTGTAGTTTTATAGTAGTTGTAGTTTTATAGTAGTTGTAGTTTTATAGTAGTTGTAGTTTTATAGTAGTTGTAGTTTTATAGTAGTTGTAGTTTTATAGTAGTTGTAGTTTTATAGTAGTTGTAGTTTTATAGTAGTTGTAGTTTTATAGTGGTTGTAGTTTTATAGTAGTTGTAGTTTTATAGTGGTTGTAGTTTTATAGTAGTTGTAGTTTTATAGTAGTTGTAGTTTTATAGTAGTTGTAGTTTTATAGTAGTTATAGTTTTATATAGTAGTTGTAGTTTTATAGTAGTTGTAGTTTTATAGTGGTTGTAGTTTTATAGTAGTTGTAGTTTTATAGTAGTTGTAGTTTTATAGTAGTTGTAGTTTTATAGTAGTTGTAGTTTTATAGTAGTTGTAGTTTTATAGTAGTTGTAGTTTTATAGTAGTTGTAGTTTTATAGTAGTTATAGTTTTATAGTAGTTGTAGTTTTATAGTAGTTGTAGTTTTATATAGTAGTTGTAGTTTTATAGTAGTTGTAGTTTTATAGTAGTTGTAGTTTTATAGTGGTTGTAGTTTTATAGTAGTTGTAGTTTTATAGTAGTTGTAGTTTTATAGTAGTTGTAGTTTTATATAGTAGTTGTAGTTTTATAGTAGTTGTAGTTTTATAGTAGTTGTAGTTTTATAGTGGTTGTAGTTTTATAGTAGTTGTAGTTTTATAGTAGTTGTAGTTTTATAGTAGTTGCAGTTTTATAGTAGTTGTAGTTTTATAGTAGTTGTAGTTTTATAGTAGTTGTAGTTTTATAGTAGTTGTAGTTTTATAGTAGTTGTAGTTTTATAGTAGTTGTAGTTTTATAGTGGTTGTAGTTTTATAGTAGTTGTAGTTTTATAGTAGTTGTAGTTTTATAGTAGTTGTAGTTTTATAGTAGTTGTAGTTTTATAGTGGTTGTAGTTTTATAGTAGTTGTAGTTTTATAGTAGTTGTAGTTTTATAGTAGTTGTAGTTTTATAGTAGTTGTAGTTTTATAGTAGTAGTTGTAGTAGTTTATAGTAGTTGTAGTTTTATAGTAGTTGTAGTTTTATAGTAGTTGTAGTTTTATAGTAGTTGTAGTTTTTATAGTAGTTGTAGTTTTTATAGTAGTTGTAGTTTTATAGTAGTTGTAGTTTTATAGTAGTTGTAGTTTTATAGTAGTTGTAGTTATTGTAGTTTTATAGTAGTTGTAGTTTTATAGTAGTTGTAGTTTTATAGTAGTTGTAGTTTTATAGTAGTTGTAGTTTTATAGTAGTTGTAGTTTTATAGTAGTTGTAGTTTTATAGTAGTTATATATAGTAGTTTTATAGTAGTTGTAGTTTTATAGTAGTTGTAGTTTTATAGTAGTTTTATAGTAGTTGTAGTTTTATAGTAGTTGTAGTTTTATAGTAGTTGTAGTTTTATAGTAGTTGTAGTTTTATAGTAGTTGTAGTTTTATAGTAGTTGTAGTTTTATAGTAGTTGTAGTTTTATAGTAGTTGTAGTTTTATAGTAGTTGTAGTTTTATAGTAGTTGTAGTTTTATAGTAGTTGTAGTTTTATAGTAGTTGTAGTTTTATAGTAGTTGTAGTTTTATAGTAGTTGTAGTTTTATAGTAGTTGTAGTTTTATAGTAGTATATAATATTTATAAATTGATGGTTTTGTTAATAGTCTAACACCAAGTATAAAACTCTTTATTATATGTCTTGCGAGTCCGAACTGGCGTATTTGAACGCTGATTGGCTAACGTGCGGGTCCGTACTTTACCGTACGGACTCGGTGTACGGACCCGCACGGTATTACTCGATTAAAAAATGTTTAAAAAAATTTCTTAAAATAAAATAATTATATTCTTTTCAAAATGTTTTCCCTTTTGGTTGTTTTGTTGTCAATTATATCGAATCGCGACTGTGAGACCGCTCCGCTCGCGCTGACGTGGAGGAAGATGTACTGTACACGATAATGTTTTCTCTAAATTATTTCTCGTTGTAGTCGAGACATATAATAAATTCCTTATTAACCTCACAAGCTCGGTCCGTACGGGAAAATATTTTGCTTTCGATCTTTTGAGTACAGACCTCGCCCTTCGGGCTCGGTCTGTACTCAAAAGATCTCAAGCAAAATATTTTCCCGTACGGACCTCGCGCTCGGTTAATAAGTACTTAGTATTAGTTTAAAACTTTGTAATGCATTGTAAAGCGCCATTGAGCTATAGGAAACGGCGCTATAGAAATAAATTATTATTATTATTATTATTATTATTATTTGTTGCTAATGTGATTTATACTTTACTTGTGTATAGCTTAAACAAAATTCACGGGTAGATCGTTATGCTATGAAAGACTTATAGTCGTGAGGTTACCTTGTAAAGTGCTTGCAAAATCTCAAAGCAGATCCTAATATACGTTTCTTTCATCTAAAAAAGTATAATCGTATATATATATATACCCAACAACAAAATTCCTTTAGTTCTAACATTTCATCCTTTCAATTTCAAAGTTAAAAATATTATCAATCGGAATTTTCACATTTTACAAAATGATCCTGAGACGCCAGCCATTTTCACCGACAACCCTTTGGTATCTTTTCGCCATAATAAAAACATTCGTGACTCCTTAGTACATAGTGCCCTTAAACAAAATACCTCGGCACCAGCGGGAACATTTTCTTGCGGCCGTTCCCGCTGTAACACATGCCCTTTTCTCAATCCCACTACAGTTATTACTGCCCCCAAATTCAACCACACAATCCGTCATACTTTTTCATGCAAGTCCACCAACATCATTTATTGCATTTCTTGCGATAAATACCCTAAAATCTACATCGGTGAAACTGGGCGACGCCTTTCAGACAGGTTTGCTGAACATCTTCGTTCCGTGAGGAACAATGATGTTGACAAACCTGTAGCCCGCCTTTCAACAGCTCTAACCATTTGGTTTCAGACATGAAAGTCTGTGCCATCCTTCCCATCTCAGATGGTAACGATAACCGCAAACGGCAAGAGAAGCGTCTCATTTTTAAACTTGGCACCACACATCCTCTTGGTCTTAACGAACGTTTTTCTTTTATTTAATTTCCAACAAGTTTTTTGTTATTTTAGTTTGCTTGTAACTTTTTTATTATAGCTTATGCACTTTCATTCCTTTTCAAGTTTTTGTTTCTTACTGCTTTACTATCGCCTAAACCCTTAATATTGGACCTGTCGTTTCTCCCTCCCCCTCAGTCTGTTTGCTGATCGACTGTAAAAATAGCAAATGATTTAACTTTTCGCATCTCATTAATTATTAGTTTGTTTATCTCCCGTGCATTTGATTGGCTACTTTCTACTTGTGACACCCTTTTGGTATATATATAAGCCCTATTTATTTTATTTCATCTCGTCTCACTCTGATGAAGGGCTCCGCTCGAAACGTCAGTATTTCGTCACTAAATCCTTGGCAGTTTACCACCTTTTCACTTTGCTATATATATATATATATATATATTTTGTAATTATCTTTTATGTAACTATAGCCACGACCTTCAACTAAACTCCAAAGCCGACCTCTAGCAAACGAGGTTGAGTGACGGTTAGTCAACAAGCTTGGGATTATAATGCGCGAATCAAATCGAAATGTCAACATCCCCCCGGGCATACCCCCGGGAATTTGGATTTTTTTATTTTATAAGTTCAAATTCCCCACCTATGTTCTTTTCTCCCGTTCAAATATATACCATGTTTTCGAAAAATTGGAGATCAAATGCTCCACCCTCAACGATGCTAATCAACATATTGAAACAAATATTCATTCAATGCAAAATCTGTGAACATATAGACTGATCAGAGATCGCTGCTATCGCAGTAAAACATTTTTTTATTGAGTATAGACTTGGACAATGAACATTTCAGTGAACACTAGTAAAGTTTCTTATCTTCAAACACTTGTTTTAGCCTGACCAGGCCATTTTCTTCCATCCACCCCATGACAAAGACAATTTTCTGACCTGTAAAAATCTTACAAATCTGTCGCCATTTTGAACAGAATCTGTTCAAATTCCCCATCCCCGTAGCAAATTCCCCACCCTCCACTGGGTTAGAATGTCAAATTCCCGCCACTCAGAAATGTTGAACGATCAAATTCCCTACGTATGCCCGGGGGGGACGTTGACATTTCGATTTGATTCGCGCATAACTGAGAGAAATTATAAATTACTGAAAGTTACATTACCTCATCAGGTAGTATGGCGGATTGGATATATTTGATAGCTTCTTGGTAAATCTAAACAAAAACGATCTTGAATGGCTTCTAATATTGATACTCGTATGGCGAAAGTCACTATTTGGCATTCCGCGGTTATACTAATCAGCTTCTAAATTTCTCTTAAATTTCTCATACATGAAACTGGCGCCCACAATTACTACGTCAAGCAGATATGCCAGATAATCCAATATGGCTGCCAATTCTAGTCCTACTTCGGATCGCAAGGCCTTATTCAAAATGGCCGCCAGTATTAGCTAAAGAGCTATAATAATCATCATTAATTTTGTCATTTAACCATGTAAATAACCACTAACCCCAAAACAACAAAGATCCTAACGCCCCCCCCCCCCCCCCACCTAACGAGTTTTCTAACCCTAACCCCAATATTGGCTGCCATTTTGGATAAGGCCTGGTTACTTTTAGGCAAACTCAAAATGCGAGCGCAAAATATTATTTTGCCTCCGGATCCTTTGCAACATATCGTGAAGTTTCAAAGATTATAAATATATAAAAATCCCCAAGGCACTAGATAGGACTTACCTTAATGATGCCTTCAAAATATGTAGAAGGTAGTTTCGCCCACCAATTACCTGAAACAACAAATAGACAGTGGGGAACACTTTTCAAAGTATTGAGAAATGTTAGCTCGACAGATGGCAGTGGCGAAAAACCTCACAAAATCATAAAAAATAATCCTTATTGATATACCTATTATTTTATATTGATATACCTATTATTTTCTAACCTTATTGATATACCTATTATTTTTTATATTGATGTACCTATTATTTTCTAATCCTTATTGATATACCTATTATTTTCTGGCAATTATCTTTCAGACCATATAGTTTCTTAGCGAAAGGAATGGCGAGCGTCTGATACCGCTCCGGCTTGCGAAACATCTGAAACTCTGGTAGGATGACGAATAGTCTCAAGCAGTCTATATCCAAAGGATTCTCGTTTAGAGACGGAAAGAGATTGGTTTCGATACAGTTTAGAATCTAAAAAAAGGAAAGAGAATACACAGTGAATAACTACGATATATATTCTCTCAATTTTTAAGCATGTCAACCATATCGCAGACTTGATTTTGAACTTTTGAAGACTTCCATCATTCACCACAACACACGTCGGCGAGACAATTTCCATCTACCGCGATCACGTACTAACTGGGGTAAACAGCAAATGAAGTATCATTCTGTGTGTGATTGGAATTTATTGTCAACCGAGCTAAGGGCATCTTCAAGTTTAGAATTTTTTAAAACAAACCTAAAGAAAGTATTCTAATCACACCAATTTTCAAATTACTCTATTTGTTTGAACGTAACGTTTCTCTTTTTATAGTTTTATATCTTAAAATCTATAATGTATTTTACATTACTTATATATTTACGACAGGACCCCCTGAAAACCACCATTGGTGAGCGGAGCATCCTGTATAAATATTAATTAAATAAATAAATAACGACTGCCTTTGCTTTAATACTAATATTCCTAACTGAGAAACAGCTTACACTTTGCTTAGCTAAACAGACTTGAGCATTTCTTAGTTAGTACATATTATATAATATGAAAAGGAGAAATGAGAGAACTTCAGTGTGTCGATAAATACTTAAATAAGAGTACTTTAATATTTCTTCAGGTCAGATGGACACATCGTCTGAAACGTCGTCTATGAATATACAAAGTACTCTTACTTAAGTATTTTTCGACACATTGAAGTTCTCTTATTTCTCCTTTTCATATGATATCCAATTCTTTTGAGAACTTAGCAGCTTTCTTCTTAGTACATAATATACAGTACTGTAATTGTTTGCATGGGTCGACTCAGGTGTATGTTTTCATTAGTTTGTGTTTACTGTACAGGGGCCGCGGAGCACTTTTTAGAGTGGGAGGGGGGGGGGGGGAAATTTCATGTGGCGAAGATTGGGGGGTGCAGAAAAAGATGTCGAATATCTGCTGTACCGTTGTTCGTAGTATCGTTACGCCATCAACTTACCGACACGTTCATTGACTCATTTTTAGACAGTGCTTGGAAGAACTTCCTAACTGCACTTAAGTCGACAGCATGGTTATGACTGTCAGCAACTAAAATTTTCTTTCTAACAATAAACACAATAAAACCATTTCAATATACAAAGATATATCTTGTAGGTATACATGAATCCTGCATGCATGGATTTGATGAAAATTTCTAGATTGAGGTAGCAAATGTTTCTATGGGCAATTTTGGACTATAAAAACTGGCTGCTTAGTGCTTAATAGAAGGTGGCCGCTCAATAGAAGTTGGCCGCTTATTACTTGGTCGTTATATACAGGTTCGACTGTATATACCGAGCTATATAAGTCCTAGCTTCTCAAGAATATTGTTGCAGCAATACCAATATTTTTTTCGACCATCAACTACGCTTACTTATCGAGTGCAAATGTTAAGGGCTGATTCCAGAGACCGCGGAGGCGGGGGATTTAAGGGAAATGTTGAGCGCAAACGAGACCCTACGGCAAGGCCCGCGAACATATCAGCGGTAAATAAGAATATGAAACTTGCGCCCACGATTACGTCAAGGGAACAATTATAGAATACCCGTCCACTTTTGAAACCGCATTTAAAGACAGAAATACAAACCAGGTTGCTCTAATATATATTGTGTGTACTTGTTTATATAGAGAAATATTTCCCGAGGTCTCAAAAACGGCCCGAGGCCGCATAGTTATCAAATTAAATGGGGTTTTAAAATAACGAAGCAATTGTATATGATGAACTTTCCGTAATTTGACCCTTTTACTAACAACAGATACAAATAGCGAAAGTGGACGGGTATTCTACAATTTAGCTACGTCGAGCAGATAATCCAATATGGCGGCAAATTCTAGTCCTACTCCGTGGAAAAGGTAGCCTCCTCCGCAGGCATCTCTCTCATGCGAGGGAAAAATATTTTCGGTCCCAATCCCCAGAGTTCTCTGCGGAGGAGGCTATGGAAAAGGTTAGGTTTAGGGTTGCACTGTTGGCTTTCGAAGCCGATACTAAGCCGACAGTGACGTATTGGGCGCCATCTTCGGAAAAGGTCCCATAGAGTCATCACATCTAACCTCTTCCTACTCTGGATCCTTTGCAACATGTCGTGAAGTTTTGTTCTTACTTGCGGTTGGTTGCTTAGATCCCGATTTCAGCAATGAGAAATTGCCCTCGGAATGTTCTGTGACTGTTCTGCCAAGCTTCGTTGTCATGAGATATCGTGATGTAACAATTGACTTCGTCATACGAAACAAGAACCGTAAACGCAACTTTGGAACAATTACCAAGGCAGATCTCTTTTGAGTATGATTTATTTTGAGTCGATCACGCAAGATAAGGTTACCCTATTTATCAGAGGCTAACCTAACTGATAGGAATTCCGAGGGCATATACGATTTAAGGTCGTTTTCCGAGAAGACCCGAAAGTCTGACCATTTGCTTGTGTTGTTGCAAAGGCAGCACTTTCTCCTCAATTATTTTTAAGACCCTGAGTGGAGGTCCGACCCAGGATTTGAACCCGGGTCTCCCAATTCAAGACATGTATGGTAACCACTAGACTGGTTAAAAACAGCTGTTACCCGTAATAGCGCTTCAATAGAATTTGACATTTATATTGATTGGTTTAGATAGGTTGCACGTGGGGGGTCCTACTAAACACCGTCCGCGAACGTCCGCGGACGTCCGTGGCTGTCCGTGAAGTTATTTTAACCGCCCGTGGCCAATACTATTCTAGTTTAGCTGTTTACTTATCTTTACTGACTTAGTTTTCTACTAAATACGACATATACTTCACTTTTACGCCATTCGTAAACACGAAATGAAACGCCATTTTGTCCCCTCGCCAGAGGCATGGGGGCCAGTGTGCTAATCCCGGCCGGCGTTAGATTATAAATAATATTATCTATGGGTAAGTCATTTGCTATTTTTAAAGTCGATCAGCAAACGAGGCGGTGGTGTGAAGTGAATGAGTGGGATTAACAAAAACAATGAATGGATGTGGTGAGAAGTCACTGTTTATGTCCACCCTTGCTAGACAAAAACAGAAACTAATAAGGGGATAAGTGTGATGCCTCTCGTGGAAACGAGCATGAGGCCTGCGTGTTTAAAATAATAAAGTTTTACATGCACTGACATGAACATAGAGATAAAAAATAATATTATTTATTAGCACACTGGCCCCCATGCCTCCGGCGAGGGGACAAAATGGCGTTTCATTTCGTGTTTACGAATGGCGTAAAAGTGAAGTATATGTCGTATTTAGTAGAAAACTAAGTCAGTAAAGATAAGTAAACAGCTAAACTAGAACAGTATTGGCCACGGGCGGTTAAAATAACTCCACGGACGTCCGCGGACGTCCGCGGACGTTCGCGGACGGTGTTTAGTAGGACCGCACGTGGGTAGTGTTATGCTGCAACATTACAAGCGACTTACAACGCCACATTGTTGCGAGAGAAGTTGCAGAAATTTATTGCATTTACACTAAGAACTTACCTGTTGAAAAACGAACCATTCAAACATTGTTGACTGCTGAATACTATCTCAAGTGTTCTAAAACAAAACAGCAATAAACTACGTCTTTTGTACAGACCCAATCTTTATTCGGTGACGTCGAAACCTCATTGATGGTCATCCTCATTATCTTCATCATATGCATGATGCATAATGGAGTTAATGAAGATGAAGACGATAGTATGATGAAGATGATGATGATGAAGATAATGAAGATGATGAATATATTCACCTAAAGGTATTCATTCGAACCGTATACGTGTACAAACAAGATGGCGCCCTATCGGCTAGCTTTCGTTATCATTAGTACGACGTTTGGTATAAAGAATAGCTGACATGGTTGTTAAGGTGGCGGATATAAGAATAAGTTAGATTCATTGAGAATCCATTTCAGTTTATTGTGTCTATAAATGCAACACTATTCAGGCTTACTTTGACATTTCCTGAGTGATACTGTTGTCGCTCAGATGCTGTGTGATTTCCTCAGCCATGTCACTGCTTACCATGGTCAAAAGATGAGAGGGATTATAATGGCGCATGTCAAAAGGATCAACATGGCACTAGAAGATAAGTGAAAGGATGTTTATTAGTTATGATTATAAGTTATGATGATAGTGATGATAATGATGAAGATGATGACAAAGATGATAATGATGATCTGAAAATAATGATCTGAAGACGATGATCAAGATGATCAAGATTGATGGTGATGATGATAATGAATATAATCATGAAGATGATGAAAATGATGATGAAAACGATGAAGAAGATGAATTAGAAGATAACAAATAATTTCCAAATGCAACCAGTTGATAAATCAGACATAGTTTATTAATCAGATATAATAACTATCCTAATGATTGCAGTTGCACCACCACGTACAAACTCTGAGAACGAAAGTTCGGTGATGGGTTTTGCGGTTATTCCGTATATTCAAGGGATTACGGAACCAATTAAAAGAATCTTAGGTAGTTTCAACGTAAAAGTTGCTCAAAAATCTTTCTTCACATTGGGTCATATTTTTACAAAACCGGAACAAGGGGGAAAAGGAACAGAGGAAAGACGCTATTTATTCCATTCCGTGCAATGACTGTGATCAGGAGTGCATCGGTCAGACTAAACGTCAGTTTCGTACACGTTTAAAAGAACACCAAAAGGCTGTTTTCTTTTCAAAAAAGGAAAATTTTACTGAGATTGCGTGGGAAAATTCCAAAATTATTGCCACTAATCCGCGGTACCGTCAGAGATGTTGTCTGGAGGCTTAGCATATCAATAGCGCCCACGCCCCATTGAATCGCGATGACGGTGGTCTATTATACCAGAAGCTTATTTGCATCTTGTTAATATATCACGTCATCATTGGTTCTATGAGGGTATAAATAGGGATCCAAATCTCTGGTGACTAGACAAATTTATTTTTTACTCACAACTGATGTACTAGCCAAAACAAAACAATGATCTCCGCCAGCAACAATCTTCGTCACAAATATGTCTTCCCTCCTGTCATTTGCAGTTGATTGTGAAGTGGGTAGCCACGGCCCCTTTGCCACAACAGGACTATTACAGTTTACTGTAGTCCCAGAGCCCAGTTGTCCACAAGCTCCAAGGCCAAACGCATAAACACGGCCTGATTCAGGAGCAAGAGCAATAGTGTGTCTTCTGAAAAATAAAACAACATTGTGTTGTTCCCAATCTAGTGTGATTCTGCTTTTGATGGATATACAGTAACAAATTATGAAAATTGTGACAATTAAGTAGCCTAGTCTATTCTTGACTTTCATGTTGGAATATTGCAAAATCGAAAGACCCAAAGTCAAACGAGTTGGACAATAAATTGATAACTAGTATGATGTAGTCTAGCTATTTGTTAATACCTTCCACAATCAATTTGAGTGACTATTGTTCCCATAAGCTCCAAAACCTTTCAAAAAGTAAATTATTATATATAATACATATAAAATATATATTAAACACATCTATATACTGTAGGTGGGCAGTCAGCAGTGTATTATTGAGTGGGTGAGTACAATTAAGTTGATGGAGTAAATACACAATGGAAGAAATAGCAACTAGGATCAAAGTCAAGTTTCTGCAGAATTGTTCAGCTAGCAGAAACGATAAGCAGAAAAGGAGAACGAGCAAAGTCTATCGCAAAGCGGGTCGGCACGAAAAGTTGAACGCGCGACAGAAACGAAATTATAATTAGCAGGTTAGCCGGCGCGCGACAGAAACGAAATTTGCAGAGAGCAATAACTCGCTTACGGAAAAATAACCCAAACTTCACTGTATAGTCAAGGAAAGTGGAATAGATCTCAACGTAGCTCATTACCGAACATTTTTGAGGGCGGTTCGTCAGTTGGGTTTTTCGTTTCGAGCAAGCAGGAAGAAAGGTATACGGTATTTTACTAGAAAACGATCTTCGGGAAAGACTAACGTTCTCAAAAGCCATGGCTACCACGCGAGCGTTGATTATTGGACCGAGCAAGTAGCATTCTACTTAGACGGGGAGCGACGCGGTAAAACCGAAGGGAAAAGTGTGGCGCAAGAGAAGCGAAGGTCTCGCCGTGACGACAAAAGGAAGCAAGGATCTGGCTGGGGGCAAAAAACTACATCTGCTTGTGGCAATATCGTACGATAAATGATCCATTGCAAACGTCCGCGAAAGCAAGGGCTGTCTTTGCTGAATTAGGCTACACAATGCAAGATACCCCCGAGATCGCCAGACATAAATCCAATCGAGAATGTTTTTCACTTGGTCAGAAAACGTTTACTGCAGGAAGCGAGGGGGGGAAACATAATGCATCAGTCCTGGGATGTGTTCAAGCAGTCTGTGCGGTGCCTGGTTGGTGTGTGAGGGTGTACCTGTAAGTGGTAATTATGTACTAGGTACATGTTGGTGTTCAGGTACATGTAGATGAAATGTGTGTGTGATTGTGTGAAGAGCACACATACAGTATTACATGTAAATCACCTTGCGAGGTTGGTTTTGATGAGAATTTGAATTATGACCAAGTTGTCCGCATGTTCCAGCTCCAAATGTAAAAACTCCTCCATCCTAGGGGAAAGGCAATGAAATTCTCACCTTATGTATCACTTTCGATGTACAGCCTTCGTGCAAAACGGTATACCTCCTACACTACAGTATTTCTGCAGCAATAACCATCCTTCTATAACCATTCCTGAAATAAGCGCAGAGTTTCCGAAAAAAATTTGAAAGAACGCGTTTTTTATCGTAACCTTGAGTATGCCATGGGCCCAGGGTATGGCCATGCAGTAATCCGCTTTTGAAAAGTCGCCGCGGGGCCCAGGGAATTTTTTTTGGTATAGCGTTGTCACCTCACCCTATCTTGTAAAAATGCGCAATGATAGCGGCTTTGCGTCGTGATGTTGAAGTGTTAACAGAAAAGTGCTAATACAGTATACCCTTCATCGTAACATGAATGATAAAATATTGAGATATGAGCTGATAGTACCGTTCCGCCGTGCTATCGTAACATGAATGATAAAATATTGATTTTGAGCTATGTTAATACAGTTCCGCCGTGCTATCGTAACATGAATGATAAAATATTGAGATACGAGCTATGATAGTCCCGTTCCGCCGTGCTATCGTAACATGAATAACAAAATAATGATTTTGAGCTATGATAGTACCGTTCCGCCGTGCTATCGTAACATGAATGATAAAATATTGATTTTGAGCTATGATAATACCGTTCCGCCGTGCTATCGTAACATGAATGATAAAATATTGATTTTGAGCTATGATAGTACCGTTCCGCCGTGCTATCGTAACATGAATGATAAAATATTGATTTTGAGTTATGATAGTACCCTTCCGCCGTGCTATCGTAACATGAATGATAAAATATTGATTTTGAGTTATGATATAAGTACCGTTTCGCCGTGCTATCATAACATTAATGATAAAATATTGATTTTGAGCTTGCTATCGTAACATGAATAATAAAATATTGATTTCGTAACATAAATGATAAAATATTGATTCTGAGCTATGACAGTACCGTTACGCCGTTCTATCGTAACATAAATGATAAAATATTGATTCTGAGCTATGATAGTACCCTTCCGCCGTTCTATATCGTAACATGGATGATGATATATTCATTTGAGCTATCAGTAAACCCTATCCATCTAAGAAAAGTCAAGTCAAAATTACTAAAAGGCATGGTGAACTACCGAAATTGTGTATACCTGTAGGAGGTTTAATGTTTTGAACAAATTGGTCCTTCATCACAAAGCATTTCCTCATTATATGTTATATCCATAGAGTATAAACCATTAATGCATAATAGTCAAACTTTGCATCTACAACTTACCACACCTCCAGCATAACATATGGTAAACCACCCTGGCTATACCATAACAAGCAATATACGGTATCTGAACATATTTCAACCCCTTACCTCAGTTAGGACAGCCGTGTGGTCTTCGCCACAAACAATATGTCGAACTCTTTGAGATCTGATAGACTCTATGTGTACTGGGAACACCTGGTCTAAAATTTAATACATTTGCATTTGAGCCAAATGTTTAATAGTTAAATAATAGTCACAAGCGAAAAACTGACAAGTTTTTAAAACATCTTCCCCAAACTAGCGCTACCTGTATAAAATGTTTGGAGACCAATAAGGAGTATTTGTATGGACACTGGACTTAGAGGTGAGGTCAGGCCAATTGCTTTCATGGTTTGATGTTATATTCTATGACCAGTTGTGAGATTGTGATTGCAAAATTTAAATACCAGTATACAGGTAGGAAGTGGTTAGATGTCTAACAATTTGTAGGGATATTTAGGGTTAGGAATAGGGATATTTAGGGTTAGGAATACAGATATTTAGGGCTAGGAATAGGGATATTTGGGATATTTAGGGTTTTTAGGGTTAGGATTAGGGCAATTTTGTCGGACCTGTGTCCATGGCGTTAAATATATACTGTACCAATAGAAAAGGTACCTGTATCATTATCCAGACCAAGTTGCCCAAAACTACAGTGTGTGGTATAAAAACAAAATACAGAGTATTACTAACAAATGCCAACTCTATAACACTTCTCTCTCTCTCTCTCTCTACTGCACAGTAGCCATGTATTCCCTCTTTATGGCACCTTTTTCTACTATATAAGTTAATCACCCTCTTCAACTTATGTCATCCTCTTTTCAACTCTAGATCACTAATCTTCAACTCTTTATAACCCTCTTCATGAACTCTTTATCACCCTTGTCAACTTCTTGCCATCCTCCTCAACTCTTTGCCATTGATCTCTTCATCTCTTTATCAAATCGTCAACTCCTATAGACATCCTTTCTATCTCTCTGTCATCTTCAACAACTGTGCACCATCACCTTCCAATCACACCACTGCCTCTCTGATGCCAATAACTTCCATTAACTTCCATCACCTGTTTTTCCCCCACCCAAACACTGCTCCTGAGAAACCCAATGCTATACTGTGATATGCACCGGCCGAAATCTCAACCAGAGGTACCCCAAGAAGAGCTGTCACCACATTGGGAGGTTCACCAGCAGCATTAGCAACAATCTTCCCAACTCCAAGTTGGCCATGAGAATTATTGCCCCAGCTAAACAATCTCCCATCTAAAAATGACAAAAGTTTAACACTTGAATGGCAGTCTACCATAATAATTAGCTTTCAAATGTGACATTATAGGCTTATAGCTGCTGTAGCCTATTACATTGATAATACCATACCATAGCAGTTGTGCAATGTATGATATGTTTTTATTGAGTAAGATTATTGGTTACATAATCTGCTCAATGCAGACGTCAGTAAACACTGAAATAATAAGTCTAGACTATCTCACCAGTTGTCAAAGCTAATGAATGTTGCATGCCACAGCAAACCTGAATGACATTTAGGTCATTGAAAAACTTGATGTTCCTACAAGATAATTGATTTATATTTTATACAGTATATTATTATATGTATAGATAATTGAACCCACCAAGATAAATAAACAGACCGAGGTAAAGGGTTCAATAGGTAACTTTCTTATTACCCAACAATTAAGGTTTTCCATAGGGATAATCACTTTGACGTACATAATTGCATTATATAGCCCTGCTCTCCCATGGGAATATTCAAATTTCTCGACATATTTGGTATATTAGCGATATATACTGTATCCCGTGGTAGATCAAAGAAAATCGACTTTGTTGGGTAATTATAAACATCAATTAATTCCTCCAAGCTGAACACAATTTCTCATTTTTCATTCACACACCTTGGTCGAAGAATAATGTTGGATATGGCGTGGCCGATTTGTCCATTCCTGTTATTTCCCCAACTGAGAATTCTTCCTTTGTCGGTCAGTGCCATGGTAAAGTCCTGACCACAAGCAACCTTTGTTATGGTCATCGTCTCAAGAGCATCAATCCTCTCTGAGAAAGATAAAGTTTACAGTACATGTAATTATAAAGTATACAGTATGTATGCTCAATTAATTATGTGAGTACTATTACAGTACATTAGGAAATGAGCAATTAGTGGCTCAGAGATTGAATCCTTCATTCTGTAGTGCTGTATCTGTTCCCAATTCTACATACCAGTATCCAAAAACCTCACAGAACAAGAAAGTTGGGGCTACACTGCATTTGAAAAGATGCATGCCAAATGTCAATCGTACTATATTGTTCAGTCTAATCAGCATGTGCATATGGAGATTATGATGGAATATTAGGTGTGAGTTTATGAGAAGTGGCCACCTGGTGGTAAACTGCCAAGAATTTAGTGACAAAATAATGACGTTTCGAGCGGAGCCCTTCATCAGAGTACTTCATCTTACTCTGATGAAGGGCTCCGCTCGAAATGTCAGTATTTCGTCACTAAATTCTTGGCAGTTTACCACCTTTTCAATTTGCTATATATTCAAAACACTGTCTACGCAGCACTCTACTTTTTTACTACTCTATGAAAGACAGTGCCTTGAGAGGTGTGCACCAATGAGAGGCGATACATGAAGTGTTGTGGTACCAGTAGACATTCTAATATAATAATATATTATCGTCAATCATGATACATTTTATAACTGACGATACGTAAACATCAAATATTCAGAGTCTTTCAGATCTTCTCCCCACCGTTACTCCAGGCAACGCCACCTCCCCACCACCCCTATTCACAACCCGGCCATTACCAATACAAATACAATGCCTTCCCAACATGAAAACCCTTACACAACGTAAATAATGCGATGCCAACTTGTCAAGCTCCGTAAACATACCATACCTGGTCTCGTCGAGCTCTTATTGTGCCCAAGTTGTCCAAAATCGTTATTCCCACATGTGTACACAATACCGTCGTTTGTCAAAAATGCAGTGTGCTCCCAGCCGCACGCCACGTCCAATACTTTCGACGTGAAGCCTTCGTAGTAAGGCACTTCTACCGGAATTTTGATGAGGTCTTCCTCGATGCCACCCAAGGCAAGCTGACCAGAAGATGCCTTTCCCCAAACGTACATTTGAGTCATCTTTGCAAACTTTGCTGAGACGTCTTGTAGTTTAACGCTTTACCAAACGCAGCACTGGTGCACAAATAACCACATTACGAACACACTTTTCCTAATAACAATAACTAATTCAGGGAAACAACAACGTCACGTTCGCATACTTGCTTTCTGTACTTTCACTACCACCTCCGCAGGAGGAGGGCGCCATTTTGAATTTTTTGAAGCCTAGTTCCCCCTGCGCAAACACTTTTGGAACAATATTCCAGGAGGGGAACCATCTAAACATGAGCCGCTGCACTTGTTTTTAAACAGAAAGCCTTAACATGATCATCCTCATCTTCATCTTAGATTTTTCCTAAAATTAAGGTCAGTATACTATGGTTGTTGACATATCTAAGTTTTAAATGAAGATTTGAATTTATAAACAAAAAACCAAAAAATATCTCTTGCAAAATAGAACTATAGTCAAGTAGATTTAATATTGTTATGTATTTTTTATCGATACTTTGTGACTTTGGCAAAGGTCTGGTAACGTATTTTGCGCTACCAGGTTTTTGGCCAAATGTAGCATGCTTCTTATAGACGTAGAATTATCTTTTTTCATTATTTGAACCGTTTATTATACACGAACAAAACGTTATAATGTAATGTAAGCTTAGAGGGGTTTAATAAAAAGCCTGTTAATGTTTCTAGTACGCATATCCCTTCAATATTTAATAATTTTCTAAACAATGTAATTAAGTAAAATGTTTATAAAAGGAGATTATCACAAGTGATAACTTTGTGGACAGAATTATAACGAAGATGATTAGATGAAGGCAAAGCTGTTTGAAGTTGCATTTATATTGCTACATATTCCATGTCTATAATTAATTTATTATATAAATTTCAAAATTTTGCTGTGGTTCTATAGGCTGAGGCAGACTGGCAGTTAATCAGTTAACTGGTAAAAATCTGTTAGAGATTGGTTTTTCTGAAATTAATTCTATATACTTTCTTTAGGGTTTAACAACAATGAGAAAAAACAGGATGCTTCACCTTCTCGTTTTGTTCCACTGTTATAATATGTGGGGAATTGTACATGTAAATTCTGCATCAAACAATACTAATGTACCACTGCCTAGCTTGGCAACTGTTGGATATAATGCCACTTATAATATGGTTAGTGTGAGCATTCCTTCCAAGATATCAGTTGCATCAACAGCTAACATCAATATAACTTCCTATACCTTGTTAACATATCAGAGCTCAACTGCATCGCTTCAACTGGCAACATCATCAAAGGATTTTACACATTCTACCAATGGCTCTAAGAAAAGCCATTCGACGATAACCCAAACACCAACACAGAGAAATACACACATACCAACCAGCAAAAAGCCAAGGAAAGCCAAACCAATTTTGCATAAGGTTGGTCTAATTGTTGGTGTGGTCTTGGGTCTTATCATTCTTTCTTTATGTCTTATCATCTTTCACAAGAAGGAAGCTCGGGTTGGATGTCTGAGAATTTTGTGCAAACCTTGCACAAAGAATTACAGCCGATACAACATTGTGCCGATATATGTGTACGATGATAATGACCAGGATATACGGGAACTACATGATGACAGTGACTTGCCTTTGGTTTAAAATTTAAATTGGAGATTATGTCAATAGAAAAGGTAAAATAGAGATAGAAAATCTTGGACGGATTTGTAAAACAAAATGGTCCTAAATCTATATAGGAATAGAGCAGAAAAGACAGATTATTTTATCAACAATGAAACAAGCTTACAATGTAACTAGCTCCCAACCTACTGTATAGCTAATCTACAGTAGCTCCTTTACATGATGTCTGGAAAGGCGACTACTCCAAACAGTCCAGGATAAGGACTAAAATGACCATCAAACAAGCCACCACAAACAATAATCTAAAGCATACAGTATTATCATAAAAGGACCTATAGCGCTATTAATTTTTCATCTAGGTAAATCACTTTACAACCACTACAGACATTGTAAGCTTGTTTCTTTGTTGATACACAACTAAAAACTGAAAAAACTGTACCATACTAAAATTAACAAGTTTGGTGTTCCACTTTAGCTGATAAATCGAGGACTAGACAGCTAGACCACTGTGTTATTTGTTATTTGGACAATAATATTATATCTCGCTGGCCATCTGAGCTCACGGTTGTTGTATAAAAACAAATGGCAACTAGAAACCTCTGTAGAGGAGAAATAACTGAGAGAACCCACTGTAAACTGCAGATAAAGTAGCAGAATATTTATTATTATTATTATTATTATGAGCATTTGGACAAAAATGTCACAGGAGAAATAACATTAATAGGACACTAGGTCCCTTACAAGTACTAGTACTCTATTTATTATTAGCAGTAAAGTATCTTACTATAATGACACTTTATGTATTTGTAACTATTGCTTTAGAAAAATAAAAGTTAAAACAACATGAAGCAACATTATTATTTGAATCATTTTTGCATACAGTATACATAGGGGCGTTGTTAATGCACACAGTTTTGAACACTAATAATGATGAAATTAATTTTAAATTATAATTCTACAGTATGAGAAAACAAGATAAATAGAGCATTCTTATCATTCATTCATATCACAGATAAAATGCATCACATGCAAATATATACCCTTACAAAAAAATCCAATAAGAGTTCCTATAGGAATCCCTATTAGATTTGGCCCAAATTTCACAAATTAAAATTTCCTATTGGAATTCCTATAGGAAATCCTATAAGAAATTTATTCCTATTAGATTTTGGCCCATTTCCTGTAGGAAATGCAATTTTCCTATAGGAATTCCTATAGGATCATATAGGATTTTTTATTTACCAATTAAATTTACTGTTCTGACTACAAATTAATTTTAAACAAATTAACAAAAACGTCACTCCTGGTCAGCTTACACAGCTGTAATTTCACAGTACAGCAAATTACTAAAGGGAGTTCCAATCAATAATTTGCCTTTGTAAAATACAGCAGAACTGGCTGCTTTTATTTCCCCTTCTCCTTTAGTTGAATAAACCTCAACAATGTCATCCACTTTGAAAGGAGCTTTGCCATCATTTTGATTACTCAGCTTTATTTGGAAGGCTCTTGCTGGACAAGGTTTGCTGAAATTTTTATTGTACTCCAAGAAAGCTAGACCAGAGCTACCCGTCCACAGATTGTTGCTTTCATCCACAAAGACATTGTCCAACATGTAACCCAAATCGATTTCCTGATTATAAAGAAATAAACTTTATCAATGATAATGCAGTGCACAGGCGAAAACTACTTAGGCCAATCTATATACAGTACTGTATAATAAATTAAGTTCAAATTCTTTGATACATTTCATATAATATGATAAATTAGTAGCCTACATTATTATACTATAATTGTTACAAACATTGTTTAATCTCTCCATGATTATAATAATTGACAGAGCTGCAGGAAGATGCACCAAAGGTGTGAAAATCCTCTAGGGGTGGGGGCATGGTAGCCCAGAAAACTTCTAAGGCTCTGAAATGCTATTTCCTCCTACACTATACGGCCATGATTGAAATCACCAACACATGCATATTGCATATACTGACTATCATTTGAAATCTTAATTTTGCTAAAACAATTTGCTTGAATATTATACTGAACCTGTTTCATGTCCAAGGAATTGTCTTCTTCTCGCTTAAAAACAATGATTGTACCATCCACACAATCAGCAACATAGACATATCTAGGGAAAAACAATTAAGAACACTTTGTGTCAAAACTGTATGCAAAAATGTCTTCTTTAGTTTTAATTATTCTTAAAATAGCTGTGGATGCCCTGAAAGGCTAAATATATATTATATGTTAGTTTACGGTAAGAGGCTTTCAATTTGGCTAAGTTATAGGTACTGTACTAAAACTAATTTACATTAAAAATATATATTAATTAAAAAATATATATTAAAAAAAATAAATTTAATGGCACACAAAAGGTTTTCAGCTAATTAAGCCTAATACCAAAAGTAATATATTCTGATTTTATTATTATTCACACTTTAAAAGCTTACTTTCCTGTCTTGTCTATATTTATCCCATTTGGCATTCGCATATGACTGGCAACAATGTTTGCATTTGTCCCATTGTAGAATGCAACAGTCCCCAACTTTAGTGGATAAAATACTTCAATTTTTGACAGTAAGTGATTAATGAAGTAACGGTCATTGGAAACATAAAAACTGTCAAGCCCTAAAAAAGAGGTAGAAACAGTAAAAATATTATGTATAATTTGTATAATATAAGACCACCTACATTGAATCACTGAGTCAGTTTATATTCAAGCTTACCTACAACAACAACATCATTTGGGGTGTAAATATTTTTATCTGTTATTGTTTTTTGGTGTTTAAGCACAAGCTTCTCCTCATTAAACAGAAAGATTTCAATGCTTTCTTTGCCTTCTCCATGATTTACAACAAACAAATAGGTTTCTTGAGTTGTTGGATCTGTATATAAATCAATGCCATGTGGAATGAACTCGTTAGACTTATCAAAACCCTCTAGAGTTATCTCTTTTGGACCTTCATCAGGTGAGTTGAAGTTAAATGCATATAGTTTCCCTTTACGAGTATACATGGCTGGATCAGCATGAGTTCCAGATACATATCTCAGACCCTAGAGTTATAAAAATTGTCAATTACTAAAAAACTGATCAAATTATTATTTTAAAAGCTATTATAGATTTCAACTACACAAACTTCTAAGATAATAATTATGGTCAAATATATGTATATGAAAATTTGACTGCCCCAACTGGGAATCGAACCCGAGGTCTCTAACCACTGAGCTATTGAGACACGGTCAGAACTTATACATAATTATTATATAATTACAGTATAACTGTACTGCAATATAATAACTTTATGATGTACTCTATTATCACTTACTGATGAAATAATGGCAAGACCATTGGGAAGAACATCAATGTCTTCCGACCCATTGACTGCAAAACAATACAAAAATATGTAGAAAAAAATATGTAATATGTCAATAAAAATTGACATGCAGGCTATATCAATCATTATAAAATGGTCATTTATTATCTGTTTGCTTCATGAATTCTAACTGGTGAGATGCTGATCATGACATTCATATAATTGCAGTGTCTCATGGTCACAGGTATCACTACTGCAATGTAAAGGGGTGTGCGACACACCCAACATTTTTAACCACCGTATATTTTGGGCAAAAATGAAGAGTGGAAATATTAAATTTGTGCAAAATCTGGTTTGGGAAAGCATAGCAGGACTGATGTAAAAGTAAGCAAGTTATTAGATTTTTAAAAAGCTGGACAAATGTCCTAAATAGTTAGGCTGGGGAAAACAATGTCAGTGTACCTGTATATTGTGAGATGTCATGCTCGGTTGCTGAAAGATAGAACCTTTACACCAACATGTAGCTATTTGAATACGCATAAAATTTAAGATTCTGGCAAATTTATAAAGAATAACATCATAATTATAAGAAGTTATCATTGGGAAATTTTTAATTAAAATTAGTGATCCAAATATCCAATTACATGTAGCTCTTTTATAATAATAATAAAGACGTATTAGGAGCATTATACAATAGTCTCAATGCTCTTACAACAATATATTCTTAATGTTACTTATAAAACTAATTACAGTTTCATTATAAGATAAAGCCTACTACATATATTCCACTATGAACAAAAAACATGTGTCTACAGCGAGTGCAGTTCGATGAGTTTTATTCCAAGTTAATTACTGCACGCACGCGCACAGATCAAATTGAAGCACGCGCATGTGTCGTCAGCATACGCAGCGTGCTTCGTTTGCTTGCGTGTGAAGACCAACTGTTTTTGCGCGAGCTTGAAAAACAAACGTTAAAAATCTCGGTATAGACAATCCGGTATTAGAAGAATAAAATAATTAGAATAATAAAATAATTAGAATAATTATAATCATGTCACTCAGGCCACAACGTGCCAAATGATTGACAGCAGACAGATTGCGGAGATTCAAAATATCATTTTCACAATAGGTTAAATTACTGCATTATTTATTGTATATTGTTTGCTTATTCATATAAAATTCAAATACCATGAAATATCTTGCATGGTCCAGGAGCATGACTGAATGTGGGAGTACCAAATCCAAGGATTAGCCTGAAAAAATCCAGAATTGGTAAAATTGAAATCATCTTATTAATTGTTACTCCATTACTGGCATAATGAAAATTAATCGACATTATTGAATGTTCCTGGTCGTGTTTTGTAGCAAGAGATAGCAAAGAAAGTAGTTGAACTGAGAGTAGGGGAACTTCTATCTGGTGGCCTGAAATGGGAGTCGCCCATTTCAGAGAGACATTAGCCGAGGGGTGCTCAGCACTTGTAAGATCGATGCCTTAGCCCATCTAAATCCTTCAAAAGGGTGAAGTATGTGAGGCACAGCACTGCTGCAATTAAGTGATTAGGATGACAGCACTTCCTGCCCTTGTTTAGTGAGTTACAATTACAGATATGCAGATCATTATATTAGTACAGTAGCTGCTATAAATACTGACATTTCGAGCGTAAACACCTGCATTACTAGTCAGTAAGACCTGGCTTTGCACCTGCAAGGGAAAATTAAGGTACAGTTGTATAGCTGCATTCCCAATTTCCCTCTCATAATCTTTTAATGCATTTACTAAAAATTTCCTAAATTCTTCAGGCAGTAATGTTTTGCCAATGTAACCCGATGTTCAGGTGGGTTGTTAATATGTCGAGTGTTTATAAATATTTTCCATGAAAAATGTGAAATAAAAATAAAACTTGTAAAGTTTACTAAAACAAGACAACTCGCCCTCGTTTTCAATAGCAGTTAGGTCAACTTGCGCGGCTCCGCCTCGTTGACTTTGACACTATGCTTTGACTATCAATCTGCTCATAGAAAACTTGAACACAACTGGTTTAGGTCAGCATGTCAGCATGAACTGTTTATACGACCAGTTACGACCTGTACTCCGTTAATTGATCGCAATCAGAAGTAACAAATATAACATTTACTTATTTTTTATACTCTCGGGAATTCTTATACATTTCCTCGGTCTAGTACTGTCTGCATTTGATTCAAAATCTATTCTGAAGTTCTAGAAAGCCAAGAAAGACTCTCGCATTTACAATGTGAACCATAAACAACGTAAAATACAACCCCAGTTCGTGTTCAGCATTCATTACTGGTATCACTTTGTAACAAAGTCGGCGCGAAGTCACGCAATATGCGATTTTATACTTACAGACTCTTAAAGAGAACAGTGATGCGGAGAAAAAACCAAGCGATGAAGACGATGAACAAAACTCGTCTAACTAACCCCATGAAGTGTATATTGGAGCACCAATTCTCAAGAGATCACGAATGAGAATAATTGGGAGAAACTGCACTTTTGCTGAGACACACCCAGAGTAGACCCCGGGTGGCCGAGCACCCACTGCAGAGGAAAATGCCCCCCCCCCAGCACAGAGGTAATGAGAATAACAGAAATGATCACCAAAGATAAACAGACATATTTTAAAAACAACTTTACATAAGTTATATGTACAGTACTATATTACAATTACAATTTTATACTGATAATGCCTATATGCAAACTTTATATAAATTTATATGCTGCATTTTATTTTATGAAAAAGTTATTTTTTCATGGCAGCTTTGGTTGACAAATAACACTTGCTTCGCTTATGACACTTTGCAATTGCAATGTTTGATTTGGTTTTATCTCAGGTGTGGGAGTTCTTTCTTCTCGTGCTTCAAATGCAACAGGGCTAACTGCAGCCCTACAAAATAGATGGTGACAGGGATTACTCACTCATGACTGTGATCACGAGATGACTTGAATTATGATGGTGCTAAAATATTATGCATTAACATTTCTATGACAGTTTCTTGATAGTGGCACAGCGCGCACCTGCTTTTAGTAAAACCCGTATTATTAGTGGCCACCCATGGAAAAAAACCCAAAACCACATAACATTTTATGATTTTATTTTGCCTAATAAAGGATCGATCAACACTATATATGGCACCATCAATACCATACTACATACAGTAGCTATTACTGTTCATCACTGCATAGTTCATAATCACCAATCATAGTGTATTGGGTTCCCTATGCAGGAAGCCAGGGGGTTGTAAACCTGGGAAATACAGGAGTAAACACCCATTACTGAATTGTTGTGTTGAATCTGTAAAATAATATTATAATCAGTTAAATCTGACCATCAGATTATGCTATACCGATGGTGGCCTGCTTACAGGTTTGACTGTAATTATTTAATTAAAAGAAAAATAACTTAGAGCTACTCACTGCATCTTCCTTAGCTGTCTCATTCTGCGGATTAATTTATAATGACTTAGCTCAGGATACCTCTTTTTTCCTGTTAACCTATTGTGAATAAAACTTGCATCAGCTACATTATTAAAACTTGCATAACTACATTATTTTAATAACCACTATTTGGTCCCTATAAATTTACACATTCAATTCATTGTTCAGTACTGTATATTTGCCATCCAATCCAGGATGGAAATACTGGATATAATATGAAAAGAAGAAATAGGAGAACTTCAATGTGTCGAAAAATTCTTAAGTAAGAGTACTAAGTATATTAATGGGCAACGTTTCGGACAACGTGTCCTTCTTCAGGAGTTCAAGTCAGAGGCAATAACAGATTATAAAACAGAAGCTATTTATACTAAATCATCATCATCATCTAGATGAGTTTATTCATGACCTTTCGGTTCTCCATAGCTTTCGCTATTTCATTTCTCCCGAGTCCAGTGTCACTTTCAAGTTTGTCAATGTAGGTTGTAGCTGGTCTTCCACGAGAACGTCTGCCATGCGCTGGTTGCCAGAAAAGTAACTCTGATATGACTTCATCTTTACTTCTCCAACAGCGCCCGCTAAATCGTAGTCTGCACTCACGTAATGTTGTTGATAAGGGTGGTATTGTACCATAAAGCTCAGCATTCGTCATGTAATGTCTCCAACTGATGTTCAGTGCTGCCCTTAGTAGTCGGGTGTAGCATCCGTCGATTTGCTGCTCAAGCGACTTTGTCATTGTCCAGGTTTCACTTCCATACAGAAGTACGCTTTCTACTGTTGCGCGAAAGAACTTGATCTTGAGCTGTCATGAAAGGTCTGATTTCCAGATGGTATCCATTTTTGATAGTGCAACATACTATTATCAACTACAGAATCACAACTACAACACATAACAACTAACAACTGTACAATTACTATTATACAAATACCAAATGCTACATTTGATTTAAAACTGCACCTATTCCATGCTGTTTTCCATGTTGAGAGAGTATTTGATGTCCATGTCCAAGTACTCATGGTTATTCCAGCACCAAATAAAGAAAACAACTGAAGCTCAATCACACCAAGAACTGGTCTGCTTGTTGGATCACAAGCTATACTTTTTCTTCCCTTGTGAATAGCATTGTCTGCTGTACATCTACATGTAGATATTAGATAAATGGAGACAGTCAGTAATAAAATGCATTAATCATTCAACTTAAGTCACCTATATGTTCATTATCACAAATAAAATTCAGATCTAATCACAACCAATTTTAATCGATCAATACCTCATGTATTCTCTGTAGCCTTTTTCCCAAATCTTTTGGTAATGATAATCATATAAATGACAAGCAAATGTTGTTCCAATAAAAATGAATGCAAGGAATGCAAATGTACCTTAACAAAAGAAACAAAATTGCTAAAGGGCATTGAAGGGAATGGGAAAATGTTAATGAATTCACATTCCACAACTAGTATTTCCATAACTGCTGAAAATTAAGGGTCAAACGATAATCGGATCGGCGCATCGGTTCAGGCCGATATTCACAACATCGGCAGAAATATCGGATCGGCAACATTTGACAAATATATCCGGTTTTTTAACCGATGTCAAATTTTGAAGTTTTGCGGTCGAATTCAAAATTCAGTTATGTTATCAGCGAAAAACTAAACTAAAGTTGTTGATCATAATATCGTCATTCTGTACATTTCAAAACAGTCAAGCCTAGTTTAGACTTCTAGTTCCACTGTATTTAATTTATCGCATCTAATAGCGCTCCGTCGAGATGATGTCAGTACCGATGTTTGTCCGCTTTTACCCATAACTATTGCGAACATAACAAAAGAAAATTAGCTCATTTGCAATCATTTGTGAGTCAAATGTGGTTTGTTTGTCCGCTTTTTGAGCTATTAATAGCAGCCAGACTCTACGCTATTAGATGACTTAAAGTGCCTATGACACGAAAATTAAGTTTGCCTTATTTGAAAGAACACTTAAAATGACAGAGTAACATCTTCTGTAGTTTTTCGTTTCCTTGCTTCGTTCTTGAGATATTTTAGTTTGTATAATATGCAAATGACAATGGTGTGACGTACACGTGCATAATGACTTATCGGAGAAGGTTATTTATCTTTGCTATTACAAAACCAAATTTAATTTGGTTTTACATGCTTAATGTGCGTGAGTATTTCAAAAAACATGGAACTTGTAGAATTTCAAGTGATTTTGTGTGATAATAACAAAGATATATAACCTTCTCCGATAAGTCATTATGCATGTGTACGTCACACCATTGTCATTTGCATATAATACAAACTGAAATATCTCAAGAACGAAGCAAGGAAACGAAAAACTACAGAAGATGTCCCTCTATCATTTGAAGTGTTCTTTCAAATAAGGCAAACTTAATTTTCGTGTCATTTCGTGTCATACTTTGATGTCTCAAGTACTTCTTTCGACACGTTCAGTGAATTAAATTGGCATTCAATTAACCTCACTCGCATTGCAAAGTCTAAACTAGGCGCCAATGCGTTATTTTCTGACAATGCCGAAATTCAAAAATCAAAATGGCCTGCGGAAGTGTGCGGCGACTTTAAAGGTAAAACACGTGTTCAAAAAATATCGGATTGGATATCGGCCGATGTTGGAAAAAAACACATCGGATATCGGATCGGCACGAAAAAGCCACATCGTTTGACCTCTACTGAAAATGCTATAATATTATCCAAGCCCAGGGGTGCGGAGCATGCACCCCCTGAAATGTCGTGAAATATAGGGTTGCTGAAATAGCATTTTGTGCCTCAGAGAGAAATTTCCTGCAAGTTTGAATTGATGGGAAAATCAATCTTTAATTCTAAAGATTTCAGGATTTTCTGCATTCCATATTGCTGAAATACTTCTAACAACAACAATTTATTTATCTATGTGCTACTTTTCAATGAGCTTTCTGCAAGGCATTATGTGCACATTGTCATGAATTGGAGGTTGAATGGCCATTACATAATGCTATGTACAGTACAGTACATACCTACACGAACAATTGTTTCCCGGATTCTGGTTGCAGATCTTTGACTCAGAAAATGTGGGTTACGTTTCCTTAATCTCACAAGGGTAAACAAGCCTGTAAGATGTAAAATTACAGAATTGGTACACTACAAATATATGTACAGATATTGAAATATCAAAATTTCAGTATTTATGTCTCATTAAACATAAAGTTACCTCGGCCAAGAAAAAACCACTTATTGCAAGATCAATGCCAAGTGGCCCCAGTAAAAAGTAAATTCGCATTCTTATATTTCTGTAGCCAACAAAACATATTCCACTGAGGGAATTTCCGTCAACCTTTGAAAGAGATCAATCAATCAGTCAGTAAGTTAGTAGTCAGTCGGTCAGTCAGTCAGTCAGTCAGTCAGTCAGTCAGTCAGTCAGTCAGTCAGTCAGTTAATCCAGTTTGCTTTTGACTTAACAACAATACCTGAGATAAAGATATGACAGAAACAGCCAGTATAAAAGGTGATACCCAAGCAACTAGATGGAAATACACTGCTTTACTTGACAAGTTATCCTGTGTGGTACTAAGACCCTTGAAGCAGACATACCAAGCATATGATAGCACAACAAACCACACAACACCAGCCATAGAAAAATAATACACCAATAAAAATGTGAGAATGCATGTGGCAGAATCAGATCCCCTAAAATAGAAATAAAAAATACTAAAGTCTAAGTAATCAATTAACTACATGTAACACAACTTTTTTATGTACCAAAAAAGAAAAAAAGTAGTGATGTACTTAATTAGAGAGTATAAAATTAATAATAATGGAGATATTATCATCCATAAATATAAAATATTACTGTATACTATATTGTATACTATTAGATTGTAACTTAAGCATACGTTGGCTCTCCTAGTCGCATTGTATCATCTTTTTTGCAGAGAATACTGGTCCTGGATTTGCCGATAAATTGGATAAGAAATCCCAGAAATGAAAGACAGAAGCAGGCGTTCATATAGAATAAAATGACAGATGGATACTTGTTCTGCATTTTCCAACCAACCACGAAAGTTAACTGCAAAAAATTATGATTAAATATTTACCATTAACCCCTGAATAAATTTATCTACTTTTATCAGTTGATAAATATCAGTGCCCAGCACAAACATGGATAAAAACTATACACAAATAAAAAGGAGTGATAGTATATTCATTAATTCTAATATTATTTATATATATTATTTTATACTTCTTCAGTTATTAATAATAATGTAGATCATTATATAGTAATTTATAATAGCAGAATACATAAAGTACTGTACTGTAGTTGCTGGGTTACTGATATTTATCAATGAATTATGCTTTCCACCCAGTGAAACTCTAACCAATTTTCTGCTGTTCATATGTAAATTTACAATACAGGTTTGAATTTACCCAAGTAATACCAAAAGCATTGGTATGGGAGAATATTTCACTCACCACTGTGAATGCCGTACACAAGATGGACAATGTGCCAAATGCTCCAATGAAGCGATGAATTCGATCATGCTCTTCCTTTGTGAAGATCGGGTTTTGACACTGAATACCACATCCATGAATATCTTCAAACCAGCTATCTTCTTCCTCCGTGTAGACAAGTGGTGAAGGGCAATTTGTCTTATTGATTTTTACTATCTAAACAGCACACATTATTCTGTCAGTAATTGATCCTCAATATACTGTACATTGCAGCACCATAGCATTAGCTTCAACAGGTTGGGGAGGGGGGCTATCTGCTATTACAGTATGGTGCTAAGTAGAACGTCTTAAAATATCAGTGAGTTTCGTCTCTTTTGACTATAGGAACACAAGGTGTCCTTGTGTACTACAACCTTTAATTCCCTCCAACATGTTATTCAAACTAACATGAAAACGAGGCTGTTGAGATTATTGCTATAAATTTTCAATGACAGATTCGTTTGCTAGAATACTCTTAACACTTTACACTGTTGGTTTGAAAGTCTAAAAACCATAGTATAAAGGTTAAGTTTGTAATGGTTTGTAGTACCACTACAAAAACACTACAGCGAAAACTGAATCCTAAACCTTGCCAGGTATACATAACTGTGCAGATTGTGTGATCTATAACCTTTAGATTCCTCTTAAAACTTGTCTCAAAATGTAGGAAATGACGCTTCCAAAATTCAAACATTTTTAAGTCCTAGATATCTAAGACTGAGTGTCAGATAGACTATACCCATAAATCAGACATAAAGCCATTCTATGATTCTTTCACTCTTCACACAGAATAAGTATTCTTTCGGTTACTATCGGACCAGAGTGTCATTTTGACCAGAGTCCATTTTCAGGGTGTTTGCGCAATTATCAAATTGTGGGTGAAACGTGGTTATAAATTTTGAAAACTCAAAATGAAAACTCTAAAGACTAAAGGGTCAGTGCGCGAAGGCGGCAGAGTCTGTAGACTGAATATATTATAGTAAGGCCTTCGCTCAAAACGTTATACTTTATAAGTACACCAATCTTTTAGAATTTGTAATTTGTGTTTCATCACTGCCTACGCAGCATAACACTTTCATGTATGTATCTCATTTTATTGTGCGAAGTAAATAAACGTCACATACCGTAAAGTTTTCGCAGTTTTCTTGTGGAAGATTGTCGCACTGGAGAAAGTCAGGCCAGCCACCGTACTCGTGATAATTTTCGACCACTTTACACGGCGCTCGTGTCTTCAAGCAATGAGAACGACACGGTAACCGTACGCGTCCTTTCTCGCAATTCGGTTTGTAAACGGCACACAACAACGGGTGTAAGACTTCCCAACAACGCGGCAAGAAACTGAGCGGCTTCCATTTTTCAAGGTTTTTCTCGATTTCGCTTTGGTCCTGTGAATCGTTCGCGATCGCAGCCGTGGTGAAGTTGAACGGCAGCGCCATTCCCAAGCAATCCTTTATCTTCAGTTTCTCGCATTTTTCCAAGCAACTCGCATGTGCGCAAAGAAGAGCGAGTATAAAACCGAGCGGAATGAAGGCCATTTGCCTCTGTGCGCAAATTTGCGCAAACGTTAGCCTCGTCCTCGTACCAAGGCGCCTAACCCCCCGGCTTAAGTGTCTTCCTAACCCTAACCCCCGGCAAGCACCAACTTGGTGAAGGAAAATTTCGAGTGTTGGAATAGTTTATTTAAACCTAATTAAATGCCATATTATGTATAAATATTTGCGATACCATGATATGCTCTGCGTGTGACCATATCACAGGCGTAATTTCTACCGTACGTCGTACGATGCTGTTCATCCGATCATCTTATTATTTTTTATTAACAATTATTATTTTTAAAATATTCCCGCCCAAGAAAAAGCATTGCAATTCGAGAAAAAAACAAGTTTTAGTATATTGAAATTGAATTAAAATTGAGGAAAGTACAGCGAATTTGATTGGTGGATAGGAGAAGAATGGGAGAAGGTGCGCACCAATGAGAGGTGAGTGTCTATTCAGTTTCCAATTTGTGGAAAAGCTGACAGCGTAAGGCATGTAAAGGTGAAAGCAGCTTGCACTGGCAGAGGATCTCTTTGTTTTTTGTGAAAATGAGCAATAATTTTGGCCAGGCAACCCCAAGAACATCAAAGAAGAACGGTACAGACATGGAGGTTTACATTTATGATCGGAGGAAAGGTGATAAACCCGAGGAAATTATTCAAATTGGTGGACTGACAAACTTCACATCCTTCCAAAATAAGTTACGTGAGGTTAGTGATTAAGTTTAGTTTAATATCTCGAAAGTGATCTGGTCTGTCAGTCTTGAATAGACAAACCCTTTGCTGCATTATTAATATTATAATGTTGTTAACTCAATTCTCGTGTTGAAATTGTCTTGTTATAAAAGGTTTTTGAAATCAGAAAAGAAGAAGACTTTGTTGTTGTTGATACAAACAGATCCTGTATGAAGGACGATGACAGTTATGGTAAGCTATAAATTACTATGATTACTAGGTGTCCACGTTCAGACAAAATATAACATTTTTGTGTTCGTTGTTGAATCTAATTGCAGAGTATATTTCCCAAAACAAAACTATTTCTTGTAACTTGTTCTTTAAAAGTTAACTACATCTACACGTAAATTGAAACTAATTAAGGTTTCACAAACTAAGTTTATTGTAGATACCGGTATAGACTTACAACACAAAAAAGTTATTAGAGAAAGAAACATTCTGATATCTTACAAGTTCTCCGCCAGGAACTTACGCAATCATCTGTTTCAAAAGTTGTCACATGCCATGCCTTGCTGAACACCCCCTCCCCCAATGGCAAACTGCTGCTTGGATGGTGAGATATGTTCTAGCTAGCTTGTGCCTGCAGCTGTAGTTATCTTTTTCCATAGCAATGGTCATCGTCTCCATCGATGATAGTCAATTCAATCTCTTTAGACGTGCAATCATGCAGGAAACAGCTGCAAAGACAGCTGCCAATATTTTTAAACTTGTTAACACCCCAAGTGTTTTTGAAAAGGCAATGGAAAGATTGTGAACAAGGGTCTAGCTTAACTTTAAAGACCACTAGCAAACATGCACTAGTAAGTTTCATTCTCACTAGCAAAAATTTAAAAGTCACTAGCAGAATTTAAAATCCCCTATGTATCCATAGAAACCATAATGAGACTTCAAAACTTTAACACCAATTTTATTTGAGCATAATATCTTAAACCAAACCACTCAGGCTAAGACAAAAAATTCAGAAATCAAATGCCTATAGACATGCATAAATTCCGTACTAAGCATGTTTATTACATATGACTATGCAGGTTGCATAGTTTATGCAAGATATTCAATAAAGTTATGGCATCTTTGCCTTTTCCCCAAGAAATCCTTATTTAACAGAAGGTCTTGGTTGGAAATCTGGAATTTATCTTTAATTATTTTGAAAATTATTTAGAGTTTCTCGCTGGCTGAATAAAGGCACTGCTGCACTTGCAGCGGCAGACTTACACAGGCGGCAGACTTACACGGGCGGCAGACTTACACGGGCGGCAGACTTACACGGCAACCCAGCGTGAGAACCTTTTCTCCCCGAAAAAACTACTATAGAGATTTTCTGTATGATTATATTTTCATAATGATATACATTGATTAAACCATGCCATAGCACCTTACTTACAACAAGGAACTTATTGTCATATTTGCACAGCTATTTCACTCGTATAATATTTCTTAATGAAACCACTGACTGTAGTGAATAGCTACTAACGTCTTCGATCGTCAGACGAACGTATTACATGCTACGAAAAGTCACATTGGGTTGTCCCAGGAAAGATCCACATCTCTCCCACAGAGGAAATAATAATAATATTTATTCAGGATACCCATGTCACCGAAGTGTTTTAATACTTCACAAGATTACATTACATTACATTACATTACATTACATTACATTAAATTATGCAATTAATACCATGCATACATGTAATATAATAAAACACAATACAATACAATATACAATACAATTGGTTTCATCCCAAAAGAACGGAAGACTGTATAGCGGGCACGCAAGTGCATGTGGGACCGTTTGTGTGACATTTGTCCAGCCAAACGATCCCAAGATCACCTGCGCGCCAACTCTACCTAGCCCCCTACTCCCCTTAGTCAGGTGGCTAAGTGCAAAATATTGGTAGGATCTATACAGAGTGGACAAAAGCACCAAATTTGGCACACAGCTTCCTTAGGGTATACCAAACAACTTTAGGACCGGTGCCCATGAAAATCTTTTTTCGTTCGCTTGTACGGATAAAAACTGTAAAACAGTCAAAATCGGGATTGACCACAGCCCTTTTTCACAAAATTGACAGCCGAATAAAATGAGTCCGAGACAAGATCAACCTCCTAGGAAAAGGCATATACAGACACAGTACAGGGGTAGAAATATTCAAAATTTTCAGCAGGACAGATGTCCTATGAGGCAAGAAATTTGCCGGACATTTCAGTTTTCTGTAGGACAAATTTTATTCAATTTATAGCATACAAATTATAAATAATTTATTAATTATTACTATGTGTAAAATGAACTCAACAAATCTGGAAAATAATAACTGATAACAAATAAGGTCTTTAAGCTGTTATTGATTGTTCTGTTTGTTCATGAATCAATGGAAGAAATTATGGGAATGGAATCATCATCATTGGATTTATCATCATCACAAGCCTCGGTAATTTACAATCACTGTACCAACAATCACTAAACCCAAAAGCAAACAAGTTTGCCATTTTGACTTTTGAGAAACGCGTGCATCCTTGTTCCCAGGCCCTTGACTTGCTGAGGCAGGAACGAGAATGAAAGCGTGCTTAAATACTCTTCACAGGCCCCAGCTAGCACATCGTTACTAGTTTTCCTGCTCAAGAAACAAGATCTAACTCCAAAACTCACTTACTCATGCGTGAGTTTATACAAAAATTCTTATCATTGCTTACAAAAGCATGGCAATAGGACTTATTCTTGCTGTCGGACAATGTGTCCTACAATCGTGGAATAAAACCGGACATTACGAATTTTTAACGGACTTGTACGGCACTTTACAGTAAATTTCGACCCCTGCAGTACATATACAAATATGTGCCATCCGAAGGGGAGGGGTAAAATTAACTTCAGATTAACTGAAATTATTATAGGATGTCCAAAGAGGAGGGGAGGACCAATTTGCCATTTCCTCCGTGGGGGTATGGATATTTTCAGGAATGACCCATTTCTGAAACTTCCCAATCGTTTAATCTTTCCAACTGAGGTCATACTCGCTGCTAGTGAAATGTTTTCATATTCGATAAAGCCAATAGTTTACTCGTATTTTGCGAGTGGTAATTTCGAGCCATGGTGAAGCTCTGACAATGTGGTTCTGTTTATGCGAAGATAACATGCTATGAAAATGTGGCTCATCATGAATATCACAGTTTGTCATTTGTGGAGATGCCGATATTCAACCCCTGTTTTCCCGTTTTTCGTTTGAAGCAACATCAATAAAATCAGTTTTGAAAAAACATTGGGTTTTTCAATTTATCGATTAACCACCTCACCCCTACTGTACAGTATATTTCTAGTACCAGTCATAGAATAAGTCAGCTTCAGTGTTATCTAGCTTCCTTTGCAAGCTGTTAGTTCATGCTTATAACATGTTTTCTTTTCTTTTTGCAGAAAATTTACCCTACGATGGCCAGACACTTTACATCTTGAAATCTGTGAACCAAGAGTTGAGTGCCCCTACTCACGAGCGAGTTGAATACATCCCTCATTATGATACATTGGTTAAAAGTGGTATCTATGAATATTACGCCAGTGAAGGTCAAAATCCATTACGTAAGTTGTTGAGTTGTATATGAGGTATGAAATACAGCAATTTGCATTCAGGCACAAACTGCAAACACTTTCTAGCATTTGTTTTGCTTCTAGAAAATAGAATTTACCATGGAAATATTTGTAAATGTAGATAGTTTGACACGTTACTGTAGCCATTACATGTATATGTTTTGAAATGAAGAAAGCAAAAATAACAGAGACATATAATGTTGAAATCAGTAATGATGAAGACAATATGTGACCCTCCACGGGAAAATGTACCTTAACGCTTTAGCGAATGGTATGAAAATACTGTTCGAACGCCGTTCAGTAAGCGTTCGAACAGTGTCTAGCGAACAGTGAACAGCGAACTGTGTTCAAACGCCTAATCAGCAGCATTCAAAAGAAATTAGGGAAAACAAATCCCTTTCTTTTTTTCAAAAGAAAATCGCTACTCACATTGATGATTGCCTATTAGTATTTATTATAGATTACCTATTTGTTTGTGATGCGCAGGCTATTGTTTAAACATCTGTAGACAACCATTGAATGCTTGTAGGAAGTGCTTTCCAATGCTTGAGGGATGCTGTTCGAACGCAATATTCAGTCGTTCGAATGCAAGTAACCAGCCGTTAGTAGCCAGCTGTTCAAACGCCTAGCAAATGGCATTCGAACGCTAGAGTAGACAGCCATTCGGTAATTTCACCAAACTGTTCGAACGCTTTCTCTAGCCGTTCGAACACCATTTTTTTTGCCGTTTGAACGCAATTTCAATAAGGTACATTTAACCCAAGGTCTACCAAAATATCTGGCGACAGACTTGCAGCACGTGCAAGATAGAAGCCTGGACATAATTGGGAACCCAAGAGCTACTTTGTCCACTTTGGAGGAGAGGAGGGAGAACGCTACCAAACGTGAAGCTACAAGGATACTAAACGATAATGAACACCCAAATCATATCATTGTGACAATTCATAAATATAATCTAAGAGCAAAGCCCAGCCATCTTCCTATATCAATCTTGGGAACAAATAGACATTCAAAAATTTCAAATTCATTTATTCCCAGAGCAGCCAGGCTCCTGGTTGTCTAACTGAATATTTTAAACGTAGAGTATTTAACAATATTTTAAATAGTTTTACTAATTGTATAATTTTTTTTATCAAATTATTTGTAAATCCATTGTATTTTTATTCTTAGGATGGACAATTAATTAAAGATTATTATTACATATTCACAATGATGACCTGTTAAATGTATAGATATTTTATATGACTTGTATTAAAGAAACCATAGCTTGTTCTGCTTAACCCTTTAAGCCCCAGTATCAACATTCAAATTCTCCTTATTGGTTTCCAAACATTTCTTATGGTACCAATTGGGAGAAGTTGTTTTCAAACATGTCAGTTCCCAACATTTTTGCTAATCACTCCTGGGCATAAAGGGTTAATAGCTTCAGTCACTAATATTCAGTCGGCCTGCGGGCTATGGATAGGTAAAGTCATTGGAAGGTCTAAACTAATTTGGAGGGTCAGTCCCTGAAGGGATACCTCGGGCAGGGGAATCATTACACCAACCACGTAGGGAGTCGCCAGGGCCTGGCAGAGCGGTGAGATGTCGTGCAGCTGAGAAATCCCTCCACACCTCTTGTTTTAATATTATTTATTGCATAAATCCACTTACCGTATTTTTCGGGGCGATTACCACCGCGTATTACGCGCAGTTGCCAATTTTGGCATCAAAATAAATTTTTGATAACACATTAGATGCACAGGAAGATAACACACACAGCAGTTTTACATTTTGAAAGTGTAAAAAATGTTAAAAAATGTTGTTGTGAAAATAGTTGTTGTTGAACGCCATTTTATGAAACGTTTCAAAGCATTATGGTTTGATTCTTTCGTAAATTTGGTGGCTCTATTAAAAGAGCCGTTTTTTGGTGAAAACTTTTAGAAGTGACGTCTTCTTGGAAGCCTTCAAAATCTTCGTCTTCTGTGTCGCTGTGGAACAAGGCTAACAGGTCATCTTTCTTATTTTATTTAGCTATTTCGAGAGCAATGTTCGAAGTATACTTATTCAGGCATCGATTCAGCTGGTAGCCATCCGCGTGAACCTGACTGACGTTTTGCTTCGAGTTTCATATTTCCGACTAACTCCGATAAAAGTACTATTTTTAAAGCCACTATTTCTAAGTAGTGGGCGAATTTTATGCAATTTGACACCATTGAACACTATCTTCCCTTTGGCAAAACTCATTCAGTTTCTTGTGAAACCTATTTAACTTATTTTTGAAACTGTAAAAATTTATTGCATTACGCTCACCATCCTATAACGTGCAGCAACTTTAAAAAAGAAAAATCAATAGATAATGCGCGCGTAATCGCCCGGAAAATATGGTAACTGTTAGTACATGTAGAACTGTTAGTACATAGTATATAGTAGGTTTCTTTTCCTTTTTTAGCATTTGCTTTTGCTGAGCTAATTGATAATGCTTTGGCTGCAACAGCTGATAATGAAGGACTCCGAAAGATTGAGATACAGCTGGTATGTTTTTCACAAATCCTGGTTCAAAATAATTATTGAAAAACGGTTCATTGCTTTTCATATTCTATGATCCATCAATTACTCTGATTGTACATTAATTTTTGTGTTCCTTTGATCTAACTCTCGGAAAAGTTTTTGAAGATGGTTTTGAGGTGCGTTTTATGAGCAAAAGTGCTGGGTAGCTACTGGTAGTTAATTGCTAATATAATTCTAGGGTTCAATAATTTGCATACTTACATACCTAAGCTATGTTAAACTTAAAATAAAGATCTGGTACTTCCTTGTTTTACATATCACATCACGTATACTGGACTCATTATCTTAATAATAATGATAATAACAAATTTATTAAGGCATTTCTACACAGTAGCTCTACATCCTTAAATATTTGGCACAAACAAAAATACAAAAACGTTTAGACATGTTAAATAGATATGTATATGTATATATATGTTAAATAGATATGTATATGTATATATATGTTAAATAGATATGTATAATTGTATATGTATATATATGTTAAATAGATATGTATATGTATATATATGTTAAATAGATATGTATATGTATATATATGTTAAATAGATATGTATATGTATATATATGTTAAAAATTACTGTCGAGATGAGCCAAATAATCGGGAACTAAATTGGCAAAGCCAATTAATCGGCCAATTTAAATTTAAAATAATCGGTAAAAGGCCGATTAATGCATAATAATTGGCAAAATAATTGGTAAAAAAACCTATGAATCTTGACATCATTTATGTGCAGGACTATTGCTTTTTCGTTGTATTTCCAATCTTTTAAACAACCAAATCTTGCACAATGATTACCATGTCGGCCATTTCTGTTATATTTCGAAAATGTTGTTTGCCCTTGGTAATCCCATAAAACATTGTGACACTGCATGGAGACTGGTAACCGGAAATATATTGACATTAGCCCGGATTTCACAACTGGCCATCAAAACATTTTGGTGGGTGTGGCCACAAAAAAATATGGTGGCCGTGAGCAAGTGAGCTTATCAAACATGTTGAACAGCGGTTCTATTAAACAAGTTTTTGCTACTTCATGTTACTTGTTACAGCGTACAGGGTGTATACACGTTAAATCGATCTTGTAATCAATCGTGGTGTCTGCATGTTCTTGACAAAAATTAGTAATGAAACCTACACAAAAGCTAAAATAAACAGCAGCTAACAGAAATCAAGAAACATAAGAAAGGGGAAAACTGTAAGTTGTTGTTTGAGGAAAATATTTTGCTTAGGCCATCCAAATGAAAATTGGCCATCAAAAAAAGCTGGATTGGGGCCATGTAGTATCCTGCAACAACTTGTGTGCTAGTCGCATCAGATTAAACTCAATCCTTTTCTTTACTGGCAGTCACATGATGCAATTTCTTCAGTTGGTACACAAGGAGAGGGTGACGATAGATAAATAAGGCAACCTTATCCTGCATCGACTTATAAATAAATTATACATTATACATAAAGGAAAAGATAATTACAGGTACTGTCAAGGTCCGAAAAATCTGCGAAGTGATTTTTCAGAGAATTGCGAAGCTGATTTTAAGTAACCAAGTTCACCGTGGACGCGACGCAAGCGATGTAAACGTCAATTTTATAGTACTTAATAATGTTACGCTACGTTGTAAGACGTTACACTACGTTATAAGACGTTACGCTACGTTGTAAGACGTTACGCCAAGTTGTAAGACGTTACGCTACGTTGTAAGACGTTACGCTACGTTGTAAGACGTTACGCTACGTTGTATGACGTTACACTACGTTGTAAGACGTTACGCTACGTTGTAAGACGTTATGCTACGTTGTAAGACGCTACACTACGTTATAAGACGTTACGCCACGTTGTAAGACGTTACGCCAAGTTGTAAGACGTTACGCTACGTTGTAAGACGTTACGCTACGTTGTAAGACGTTACGCTACGTTGTAAGACGTTATGCTACGTTGTAAGACGTTACACTACGTTGTAGGACGTTACGCTAAGTTGTAAGACGTTACGCTACGTTGTAAGACGTTACGCTACGTTGTAGGACGTTACACTAAGTTATAAGACGTTACGCTACTTTGTAGGACGTTACACTACGTTGTAAGACGTTACGCTACGTTGTAAGACGTTATGCTACGTTGTAAGACGTTACACTACGTTGTAGGACGTTACACTAAGTTGTAAGACGTTACGCTACGTTGTAGGACGTTACACTACGTTGTAAGACGTTACGCTACGTTGTAAGACGTTACGCTACGTTGTAAGACGTTATGCTACGTTGTAAGACGTTATGCTACGTTGTAAGACGTTACGCTACGTTATAAGACGTTACGCCAAGTTGTAAGACGTTACGCCACGTTGTAAGACGTTACGCTACGTTGTAAGACGTTACGCTACGTTGTAAGACGTTATGCTACGTTGTAAGACGTTACACTACGTTGTAGGACGTTACACTAAGTTGTAAGACGTTACGCTACGTTGTAGGACGTTACACTACGTTGTAAGACGTTACGCTACGTTGTAAGACGTTACACTACGTTGTAAGACGTTATGCTACGTTGTAAGACGTTACGCTACGTTGTAAGACGTTACACTACGTTGTAAGACGTTACGCTACGTTGTAAAACGTTACGCTACGTTGTAAGACGTTACGCTACGTTGTAAAACGTTACGCTACGTTGTCAAACGTTACGCTACGTTGTCAAACGTTACGCAACGTTGTCAAACGTTACGCAACGTTGTAAAACGTTACGCAACGTTGGCTGATGTTACGCTACATTGTGACACTAAAGAAAAATGCGAAGCTGTTTTTGAGCGCTAATTCGGACCCTGGTACTGTAGAATATAATATGCGGTACAAGTACTCCAGTTAGGCAAGCTTTGTTTGTAAACAATGAAACAGCGGCGGCTACGATTATTAGACACTGTATGATGGCCCAGATGGTTAACTGCTCTACATTAAGTCAGCATATGATAAGTTGACAGACATTGACTCAGTTTGATTAATGATTGCTGAACATTGATTTACTAACAATTTCTCTGAAATGCTCCCAGAACTATTTGGAGGCTCAAATGTTGATGTGGGAAGATGTCTGAGATGGAGGCTCAGGCTGTGGCAGTTTTGAGAAGAGTGCCTCACCAATAAAAATGACACAGACATGTATCCATATTATATTGAATGTGAGCTTATTCTACTGTGAGGGCCTACTATACATCAGTATTACATATCTGGTTTTATTTGTTGCCACGTAGATGTTTGATGAGTCACTTGGGAAACCAGTGATCTGCGTTTGGGATAATGGCCAAGGAATGAATTCCAAAACTCTCAACAACTGGGCTATTTACAGACTTTCGAAGTTCAACAGAGACCAAACTCATAACAGGTACTCCAACTGTAGTTGTAAGATAACTTTATTAAAATATTACTCTATAATGAAAACTTAATTATTAATCTTAATTATTTAAAAAATTATTAATCTTAATTAATTAAAATTATTTAATATAAACTAAATTTATTTATTTAATATAAATTTATTTAATATTTATTTAATATAAATTAAATTTATTAAAATTATTAAATATAAATTAATTGTTAATTAAAATTATTAATCTTAATTATTTAAAATAATTATTAATCTTAATTATTTAAAACTTAATTATTTAAAACTTAATTATTAATCTGAATTATTTATCACCCACTCATTGTATACTGTCTTCAACTTTTGAAACTACTAGTGAGAATCCAAAAACTCCTGTTGACCCAGCAATACCAAAATATTTAAACAGTGACATTTCGTGGTTTGGGGTTGGTGGAAAACAAGCTATATTCTTTATTGGAGATGCCACACGGGTATGTTTTTGCCGAGTGTGACAAGTTACAAGTACCTTAATACAACTTTACATTAATATATGAATAAGAATGATATATAATAATGATATAATAATAATAATATTTATATATTCAGGATACCCACATCACCTTAATGTTTTTCAGTGGGGTCCTGTAACATAAACTAATACAATCAAATACAATCAGTACAATTAATACAATACAATACAATACAATACAATACAATACAATACAATACAATACAATACAACACAATACAATATAATATATTACAATACAATACAATATAGAATGTTATACCATTAGTATCTTGAGTAAATTTTAAATTTAGATAGAAAGTCAGTGTTTCTTGTTTTGATGTCCAGGTTATTGAAATTCATTGAGGCTTAGTAGATCAATTTTTGTTTTCCCAGTTTGTCTTGGCTTTAGGCAGGAATAAGTTATTGTTGGTCCTTGTATTGTATTGTAGTGATGAGTATCGCTGTTTCTGGTCAGTTTGAAGTCTGTAAGATTGTTAATTACATTTAAAATTATAAATACATTGATGTTTCTGTCGTCTGGTTTTCATTGGTGTCCAGTTGAGTATTTTCAAAGCCTCAGTTGTAGAGGAGAATGGAGGATAATATTAATTTCAATAAATCCTATCCTTTTGTCTTAATTACTCGTATTAGATGGTCACAAAAACAAGCAGTTGTGGTGATGTTCACGAACTCTGCATATCAAAAGAGGAGTTTGAGAGGAAGGAGAAACAGAGAGAGTCCATATACAGTGGCCAAATATACAACAGAAGGGTTTGTTTCATATTTATAATAAAGATTTAAATAAGAATTGAGCCAATTTCTCTTCGTTAGGATCCAGGGATGGAAAAAATATTTTACTTTCTGGAACCACAAGAGAACAATATTTAACATAACATTTTCTGCAAGTAATTGACAATTCGACCAAATAACTTTGTAACACTAACAAGCTGTCAAACTGAATGCTATATTCTTAGATGAAAGTTTCATCTTTCTGCTACCTGTATGCATCAATCTTTCAAGATTATTTTATTGCTGTTGCAGTTACAAGTGTGATTTGTAAATTTTGTAAGATTGATTTTTAGTGAAGCACAATAATGTGCAATGATTCTTATTGGAAATTTTTGATACACCAACTAAAGTGTATTATCTTTTTGAATGCATGTATTATCCTTTTCAGTGTTGACAACTTGACATTCACTTGAATTTCTTCTCTAGTCTATTCTTCTTTTCGTTTCGCCTCTTTTCTTTTCCTCTCATTTTTTCTTTTCGTCTTCTTTTTCCCCTTTCTTTTCTTTCTTATCTTCCCTTTTTGCATGTGCATAAAATTGTATACTTATGTAATATTTTAAATTTTCGGGTTCCGATATGACATCTATAACAGACACACAAGCAAAAAGTATTCAATGTGGATTTAATGGGGCTGTTTCTTGTTTTATTGTATTCAGTATGTCACTGTTTGCTTTCTATTGCCCTTTTCTAATCGTCGTACGTTTCCCGTTTGAGACGAAGATCAAACTGCCACTCGATGTGACACAGAACCTGTCAAATTTAATTCACCTGCAGCTAAATTTATTTTGGTTTCAAACATTGCACTTCTGTTGCATTTATTTTTTGAACTAAATTCGCTATATAATTAAGAAGTACAACTTTTAAAACTGGCCTTATAAATTACGTTAGAACTACCATCATCATCTTTATCCGCATGTACGCACTGCGTACCTATTTTTCTTTCTACTGACCTCAACAATGTTCTGGGACCAATGTACCGCTGTTTTTCCACCCCTGTTGGGATCCATGTATTTACTACTGTAAAAAGAAATTATAATTCCTATGATTGGTTTTTTTCTGTATTAATAATTCAGCCAGGTGATTGTGTACATATCTCTGAAGAAGATGAAAACATTCGTGAGTTAATCCGAGCAGAAGAAGAGCATGCAAATTTCACTTCAGTTATTATAACAGGCATCACTGCTTTCCATGTGCAATATCTTAAACAATATTTTGAAAATTGGTGTCAACAGCTAGCGTAAGTACAGTGTAATTACATGTACAATTCTATTTCAGAATCATCCTTACGGTGATTTACTTATACTCTGTGTCAATGGAAAATTGTAGGCAAAATCAAAACTTATGAGTCTTGAGAAAGACTGTTGTTGGTGACTGACGTTCATCTTCAGAGTCAAGTAAAGCGTGTTTGTCAGTCATCGTTTGTTTGAGTGTGAGTGGGTGTTGCGTCATGCATGGGCCAATATTGTTTGTCATCCGTTGTTTGTGTCATAATCAGTGTGAGTGGGTGTTTCTTCATGCGATAAGCGTGGATGTATTGTTTGTCGGTAGGTCTATTGTTCGTTGGTGCGTGCAAAGAAGTCTTTTGTATGGTGTCGGTAATTGTTGTGATCTGTTAAGTGGTTTATGTTCCAAGTTGGTATACCAACTTTCTAATGTAAGTCGCTGTTTCGATTTCGATGAGTGCGATTTTGAAAACGCTAAAAATATTGACCATTCCATGAATTGGAATCAACAAACTTTTCTTCAAGCTTGGCATTCTATCCATAAACCAAGCTCAATCAATGAACACATGCATGTATACAGTATATACCTGATATTTTTAGACTTCTCAAACACACTTAACAAGCTTTTGTTTCAGATATAGAATATTTCTAGTAAATTTTACATAGTTTACACAAATTTACTCATGTTATTATGTAAGATTATTTATTACCTTCGTAGGACTCATTTGCTGATGAAGGCGGATTAGTGTCTTATCCAAAACATCCAATTTTGAATTTTAAGCCTGTGTCAAACAATTTTAATAAAGTTTTTTAACAGAATGCCAGGCTGCAACTATATTATTTTTAAATATATGAACACTATATCTTGAACACCAGAAGGCTGTTTTCTTATAGAACACCAAAAGGCTTTTTTCTTTTCAAAAAAGGAAAATTCTGCTTTGTCGGAGCACGCGTGCGTAATCTACCATGAGATTGCGTGGGAAAATTCCAAAATTATTACCGCTAATCTGCGGTACCATAAGAGACGTTGTCTGGAGGCTTGGCACACCAATAGCGCCCAATTGAATCGTGATGACGGTGGTTTATTACCAGAAGCTTATTTGCATCTTGTTAATAGATAACGTCATCATCGGTTCTATGAGGGTATAAATAGGGACCCTAACTTTACAACGATCACCCCTGATGAAGACACTAGATTGGAGTGTCGAAAAAAAAAGCTTTTCAAAGCCAGAGTAGCCTCAAACTATGTCTGATTATATGAACTGTTCCCAGTTGACGCGATTTAACGATTTTTCCATTTACTCGTGATGATATGATGACAAATTTATCATGATGAGAAATTTGCATGTGCTTACAGTACATACCAATTTTTTAAATATTCAATATCACGATTCAAACAGGCACATCTACCATTACTACCTTCATGGTCCACGTGGAAATGAAAGAAGAAGAAGAAATGACAGTCCTTTCCGAAACTTTGACATTCAGGTAAAATTACATAGTATACAGGGTTCATAGTAGTGGAGTTTAAAAAAGCTGCGGGTATGCGAGTCCCGGTGTGAGGAAGGTTGGAGTGAAAACAACACGTAAAAAACAACATATTGAAAAAAGCGTGCGTAAGTAGCAGTGAGCCAAAATTCATGCTATTTTGAGAAAGGCTGTGAAAATTTGAAATCCTGCCTGTAGGAAGGATGAACACTTATTGCAACTATACATTGTAATCTTTCAATTCCTTGAAAGTCATTACATTTTTTTGATACTGAACCAGCTGTTGTGGTCATAGTCAATCGAGATGTGGTCTGGAAACTCAGCTAAAGTCTTTGTTCTATCTTTTTGTTCGTCTTTATGCAATTTTGTGCGCGGTCACTGAACCTATTGTATTTTAGTATAATGAAGCAATCATCCAATAGAATCGTTTGGGTTTAATCGCTCAACCGTGTTGTTTAAATATTAATAAACCTAAAACAAAGGATGTGCACGGTGTAAGGTACGGTTCAACATCAAAACGTAGCTCATAAACTAAACTTTATCAGGAACTCTAATTGATCATATTTTCAAAAAAGGATTAACCATGCCAAACTACTTGTCATGCAACGTCATCTTCACGACGAGAGTTGGGTGTTACACTAGGCAATGTCTCGTGCAACTTGACCCGCAAAGTTTCGCCAAATTACGCGTGAGCACCGAGTTGCCAAATAGGAAAATTGCGAGACCAGGTGCAGATGGGGGTGTTACTCCATTGTGCAACGCTGAAAAAAGTTGTTGCAATCGTTGCAGAAAGTAGAACTTGATTCTACTTTTTGAAACGATTGCAGCAACTTGTGTAGCAACAATTTTCGCTGTTGCAAGGTATGTCACACTGATCTCTAAATAAAGACTGGATCGAGCAACTATTGTTTGGATGCTGCGAAAAATGAAGCCGGGAATATTTCGCGGCGGTCATCTTGAATAGACCACGTTATATAGTTTTACTGTAGGCGACAGAGACTATCTGGTTTTCCCGTGATTTAGAAGTAAAACACAAATTACGGCCCCATTACAGTATAACTATGAAGCCGTGAATATTTTGCGATGGCCATATTGGAGTGTCCACAATATGGCAGCCACGCGCTAATTCCGGCTTTACAGTTACTGTAATGGAGCCGTAGTTTGAGTTCTATATTATGGGAAAACTTTGGACAACTGATTCATTTTAGCATCTTAAAGATCAGAGACAGATAGTCTTTGTCGCCTATAGTAAAACTATATAACGTGGTGCCAACAAGATGGCCGCCACGAGCTTCTCCCGGATTCATTTTCTGAACAATAGCAGCTCGATCCACTATCCAGTTTTTATTTAGAGATCAGTGTATGTTACATTGTGCAATGGTTCATGCAACTTGTAACAATTGTCCATTGACTCTGCAGTTTAACAACACATCACCATATAAAACATCAATAACTACTTAACTAAACTTATATCAGAAGCCTTCTTTTTCCAATTTAGGTTGTGCTTTTCGAAAAAGGCAAACAACCCAAACGCAAAGCGTTGCAAGACGTCGACAATGACTTACAATCTCAATGCATCAGATCAACAGCTTCTGCCTTTGAATTCCGTGCTCATTGCGACGGTGGTGGTGTAGTGGAAGGAATGCTTCGCTATCATCCGTTTTTATATGATAGAGAAACATATCCTCAGTTATCTGCTCTTTCAAGTATGTAATGTGATACTGCACTGTAGTTGATATTTATGTTAATGCTGTATAATATTGCCTATACCTGAACATGTACTGAGAATGGGTCTATTTTCAATATATTAAAGTGCTTATAAACCCAAAATGGGTTTTTGGTGATTCGGATAGAGCATAAAAAGTTAGTTAATAAGTTCTGGATTAGTTTTTGCGTTAAACTTGTAGTTTCGGAGATATAACGGCTCAAACATGCAAATTGTGCCATTTTTTGGAAAAAAGTAGCGCCACCAAAATAACACACAGGGACCTGGATCCGAGAAACCCATCTTCAACAACAACTAGGCTTTTGTATAGGAGAAGACAGCTATCTTAAGAGTTTTTATTGAAAAATGCCCAAACGATGTGTCTTTACGATGTTACCTTGTCTACTCGAATTGTAATATATTTTTATAAGTATTGAAACATAACACGTTCCTCGGATCCAGTCTCCCGGCCTGCGCTACTTTTTTTCACAAATTGTGACTTTGAGCCCTTATATCTCCGAAACTAAAAGTTTAACGCAAAAACTAATCTAGAACTTTATATGACATCATCTGTACATCTATAACTGAACACACATAAAAAAATTGAATCTGTTTGTTTTATGCAATGAAAATTGAAAACAAACAAAAGGGGAAAAATCAAAATAAAGATAGAATAAATATTGTGACTGGTTTGTGTTGTCACACAAAGAACTGTGATTGGTTCGCAAAAATCGTACCAGAAAATGTTTCTATGATGTCATCCATGCCTCTGTCCTCGAATTAGATCATGGGTGACAACCAATGAAAATGCACATAGAAGTCAAGTTATTGGATAAGATACATCGGACGCATGTACGCACTGCGTACCAATTTTTATATGATATTATGTTTCATGTAGTTGTACTGTAATTGCTTCTTTAGATTCAGATGATATTGATGATCGCGACTCTGTGGTTGACAGCCGAGCGCCAAGAGGCAATAAGCCAATATTCGAGTGTTATTGGAATGGACGGTTAATTCCGTACACCAGCATCGATTGGTAAGTACTGTAAATAAGTATGGGTTTTCCGCTCATGAAAAGAATGAACATTTGACAAGAACTTATCTTCTTGGATCAAGACAGACTACTGCAACTTCTAGAGATGTAATACAGAAACTGTACAATGCCAATCATCAGTGTACAACTGAAGAGACAACATATAAATACTACTAGAAATACGAATCTGCAATAATCTCCTCGCTCGCCTTTTCTACCATTACCCTCCACCCCACCCCTAGAGTTTCTTTTCCCATCATGGTCCCCAGTGCTCAGACCGCGTCTTTCGATAACAAATCCCAATAGGCCGGTTCGTCGTACGTAGATTTTCAACATTATTTCGGCCAATATTTACTCGATTTCAATTCTGAAAACAGTTTTGGAATTACCGAGTCTAAATACATAACGTACGTGTCTATTATATTACGAGAACGTGCATGTATACCCTTCGTAAAAACCTCTTTATGTAGTTCGTCAGATCACCACTCGCCAATGGCCGCCTTCGCCCAAAATCCAAATATTGTCCGATTCAAACGGATCACCCAATATATATATATATATATATATATATATATATATATATATATATATATATATATATATATATATATATATATATATATATTATATATATATATATATATATATATATATATATATATATATATATATATATATATATATATATATTATATATATATTATATATATATATATATATATATATAATATATATATATATATATATATATATACATACAAACCTTTAGCGAGCAATGGATCCCTGCCGCGGCGAGATTATCACCCTCGCTTGCGAGGGGATTAAACTACTTATTTATTGACCGAGTGTAAGGTCTGTACTAGTGCGATATCTGACCGATGTTTCAAGTACGGACCGAGACTGCCACTAGAATTGGGCGGTATGGGAATTTCAATACCGGTATTCGAAATTCGAAAAATATCGCGGTATACCGTTACAATTTTTTATCAAATGTGTGATCTATACAGTAAGTACAGTTGACACCCAATAACCACCCAAACATTCAAGGAAAATGGAAAAAAGTTCGAGTTATCGGGATTTTGTTTCGTTAAATGATCTAAAATTAGATGGATAAATCAGTGTTTTACTTTTATTACATATTTCAACACCATATTCAAAAGCCTGATCTTATATATGATCGCTCGACCACGATTGCTCAAAAGTAAAAAATGAACTCAGTGATCGCAGCGATCAAACGGAAACCACAAACCACAATCGCAATTGTTGCAATCGCCAAGACAGAACATCCATCTTAGCAATTGTTTAAAAGTTAAAATCTAATCCATATATTATTTAGCACGCACGCACACATTGTGTTTGTTTCTCATTTGTGAACTGAACTTTTCTTGTACTTTAAATAAAAAGATAAACTGATGATAGTCATGAAACCGGTTTATCTTACGGTATACCGGTATAGCATCAGAACCAATACCGCCATACCGGTATCAACTAAATATCGTGAATAACTAAAAATACCGGTATACCGCTCAACTTTAACTGCCACTCGTATCCAAAATACATTCATCTAATGACCGATGGACTTTGAGTAGCAGCAAATGACGTGTAAGGCCGAGTTTTCACAAAATAAAAATGCTTATGCCACATTTTTCGAAATATTTTGAACAGATTATATTCTACTACAATATTTAAAATAGGTACGTACAGCGTACATGTGTCAACTGGTAGAGCAAAACAAGCGCCTGGGTACTAGGCTGGTTTCGTCGTAGATTTTGAACATTATCTCTGCCAAAACTTAACCGATTTCAATAGCGCTCCGTAGAGACGACGTCAGTGTCGATGTTTGTCCGCTTTTACCCATAATTCTTGCGGCCATAACAAAAGAAAATAGCTGATTTGCAATCATTTGTGAGTCAAATTTGGTTTGTTTGTCCGCATTTTGAGCTATTAATGGCGGTCAGACTCTACGCTATTCTGAAAACAGATTTGGAATTACCGAGTCTAAATACATAACATTTGTGTCTATTATATTACGAAAACGTGCAAATCCTTCGTAAAAACTTACAACAATATATTCTTAAAGTTACTTATAAAACTAATTACAGTTTCATTACAAGAAAACATATACATAAACATATTTGTATTACATTAATACGCTTACCCAAGGTCCCAAGATAATAGTTCGAAAACCGGCCACTGACGATTCATTCAAAAACCGTCAGGAACTCTGGGATTTTCTGACTTACTAAATATAATCTTGAGAAGCATGCGCATTTACAAAGCTTTCAAAATTATTTTCTAGCTTAGAATGGTGCAGTCCTCCAAAGAAAAGGACCAATGTGCCACCAGAATGTTATTACAGGTATAGTGTGTTAAAGGACATTGGCAACAAAAATTAAGTTTGTCTAATATGAAAGACCTCGTAAAATGATAGAGTAACATATTTTACAACTTTCCCATATTTTACTTCGTTTGTGAAATATTTCAGTTTGTTTGATATGTAAATGAGATGGTCTCTGACGTCAGGTGTTGGGTAGGGAATTTTCACACATTAAAAAAGTCTTATATCTCAGTGATTGCTAAGTTTACAGCGTTCATTATCATGAGGAGTTATTATACGCACATTTTCAAGTAAATTTGTGAAACAAACTTGAAGATGGAACTAATATTCTAATGTGTGAAACTTCTCTACCCAACACCTGACGTCAGAGACCATCTCATTTACATATCAAACAAACTGAAATATTTCAAAAACGAAGTAAAATACGGAAAAGTTGTAAAATATGTTACTCTATCATTTTACGAGTTCTTTCATATTAGACAAACTTAATTTTTGTTGCCAATGTCCTTTAAGTTCTCTCCTGTGGCAATAATACTAAATCTAATAGATCCTTACAGAATTGTTTTTTAGTTGTATCTACTCGGTCTTTGATTGAAAAAATTAGCTACAGTACTTAATTAAATTCGCAACAATTAATTTACACATTGGAAGCCCTATTCATTGCAATGGTTTTCAAAGGGGTCCTAAAATATAATTATACATTAATTAAACATATATAATACAATTCAATAGCGTGGCCGTGCGGATTACAGGGGCAAGATGTTAAAACATTAGACTTGAAAGTAGCGATGGTAGTGCTATTTCTTATAGCAAATTATATAGAGTTCCAGTCCTTGACAGTGTGATAACATAACCGTTGCTTGCCCCTGGAGTTAGTTCTGACAGTAGGCAAATGGAAATCTTGTGCATTTCTGGTGTTATAACGATGTACATCATGAAACTTTAATTATCTAAGATGGGATGATAATAAATCGTTTTTACACAAAACGTAAAGACATCCATGATATAGTCTGCGCTTACTTAAATTGAGCAAGTTAAGTATCTGGATGGCATCAGTAGCAGAAGAGTGAACAAGACGGTCAAGAATAATTTTTGCAGCTTTGTTTTGCATGATTTGTAAGCTTTGCATTAACGTAGAGTTGTTCTTATCACCCCAAATTATGTCTCCACACTCAAAGAGGGTCAATACTAAATTATTATAGTAAAGCAGTCTAGAAAACCGGGGTAAGAGATGCTTTATCCTCTTAATGTACCTTTCACAAGTCAATTCGCAGGCTACAAGTAAAATTGCAGTAGACACGTGTGCACTGCGTACCTATTTTTTCTATTGTTGTCATATTTCAGATTCTCTGGTGCACTGTGGACGAATGATAGCTTTCAAGTTAGTACCAACAAATTGACCTTTATCGATTTGGAGGTGAAGCTTAAAGACAAGAACGCCTTGTTTAACAGAGTTGTGCTTGGCCAGGTACATGACTAATTGCTCTAATAGCGTCTCATCGTCATCATGTGTGTGTGTGTATGTACCTGTGTAATGAATATTCTTGCTATCTCATTTCCAGGAGCAAAGGGCACTAATCTCACGTGCGTTTCATGAATGGATCAGAGAATGTCATGATACTCATGACAAACAAGTAGGGATATATATTGTATTTTGAAAACATATCTAACCTGTAATTTTATCTAACCCTCTTATAGGGTCCACAATAGGCATCTTAAATCCCAAATACCGCTCCATATTTCGTTCCCATAATCACGATAGTCTTGGCTAACTCATCCCGATAAAAATTTCCATATTTTGAAATCCCCGCCTCGTTTTGAAATCCCAAATCCCGTCCGTATCCCGCTTCTTGTCAGTCAAAATAATTGTTATCGCGCGTGCCGAAAAACCTACCTCCATTCTGTGTAACATTTTGTATTATATTGGATAGCTTGTCATATGAAAATTGAAGGCGTGGTGCGATCATTACGCCTTAACTATTTTAGGCGTGCAACGACGTCATAATGACGTCATAACGCATTCGCTAATAAGTAATAAGTAATAACGCGAACAAGTTTTTTTAAGAAAATGCCAAAGCCGTTTCTCAACAGTCCTCCCTTTAATTTCAATTGTACTGACAACTACATGTACAAATAAAAATTACATGTATATTGTTAAAACTGCAGATTTGCTAATAAAGCTTGACAAGCGAATCAAATTTTTGACAGTTTGTAATCTTATTTACAAGAAAATATGCACAGAAACAACTTAATAGTTAATAACTTAATCGTTCTCCATGCTCAATAATTCTTCTCTTCAGCCATTACGTCGTCTTCGTCAGTGTCGTCGTTGCAATCCTCACCAGACATCATACAGGGAATCCTTACCAGATGATTTATTTTCTACACTTATCGTCGAGTGAAGTTTGCGCTTTTGCGTCTTTTCCCAAAAGAAATCTCTAAAGTGCGCTGTAATATTTCCTAGTGTTCATTTCCTCCCAAATTGCATCGTTATATACAGCGGAAGTCTTATCTTGTTTGTGTGATTGGCGAGAGGGCTCTATACGCAAGTCGTAACACTCACTACAGACATGCATTTGCATACCCGAAAATAACATAAGCAATGACACTACGTGAAGCTGATCATCATAAACACAAAAGTCAAAGTTAAACTTGGCCGACAGATTCTAGGCAATTCTAGGCGTGTGACGAGGCGTGCGCGTGAGATCGCACGCCTCGTATAACGGGGACGAGATTAGATGTTGAATTTGTGTTAGAAAGTATATTTTCTCCTGTGTTGGCTCAATCTACCAAGTTTGCTTCAAAATCGTCTGCTCAATATGTCTTTTCAATCTTTAGATAAAGTTTTCTAAATTCAAAGGCACTATCAAAAGAACAGAACTTTCTCAAAAGCGTCACCAATCTCCTTGGTGTGTGTTTCACAACATTGAATGGGACGGGAAGATCTTTGAAGCGGGAATGTTGGTAAGAAAGACTTGATAACAGCATGTGAAATACTAATATTTGGTGGCGTTTTGGTACCAGGATATAGTAATAATGTTCATCGTTACCATGATTATGGTAATGATGATGGTGGTAATGATGATGGTAATATGGTGGTGGTGGTGGTGGTGATAATGGTAATGGTGGTAATGATATGGTGGTGGTGGTGGTGGTGGTAATAATGATGATGGTAATAATATGGTGGTGGTGATGATGGTGTATGATGGTGTGATGATGATGGTAATGGTGGTAATGATAATGGTGGTGGTGGTGATGATGATGATGGAGGTATTGATGATGGTGAGATAATGATGGTTGTAATGATGCTGGTGATAATGGTGGTGATTGATGGTGATACTGGAAGTAATGGTGGTAATAATAATGGCTGTACTGTATTGTACTGTACTGTACTGTACTGTCAACAGTTTTTCATTCAGTAAAACTAAAGTGTGTTTTGGTTTTAGATTAAAACTCAGCGAAGCATTCCTGTTGTATGCGGAACTATTCAGAGATTTTTACTTTTTGGGGATCATGATGGTGATGTCTTTGGCACAGGAGGTGAAATGGAGATCATTCAGGTACTGTTCCAGTCATCATCAAATCTTACACTGTATCAGTTCGAGGGCCTCGTGTTTATCAGTTTTTTACTGTTATGTGCTATCTAAAGATAGATATTACTATTATTAGTAGTATTTAGTATTATTGTATTATCATATAGTCCTGTGTTTCAAAAAGCATGTAGATGAATCTAAAGTACACTTGTATTAACTGATGAAATTTTACAACTAATAAAAACATTGTGAATTCAGGAACCAAGGTCTCTTTATGGTGAGACGAAAGTATTTCCGCTGGCCAAGTTGGATCGAGCTACTTCTGTCGAGGGAGTGAAGAAATTTATAGCAGAGGAGGAAGCTAAGTAAGCGTATTGCTTGGTAATGATCCCCCTTTTCTTTAGCCTGCGAATACAGCCGCCTCGCATCGCGTTTCCAAGAGCGCGCGATACGAGCGCGATACGAAATTTGAACTTGCACCTTTGGGATCAACTTATTTTTATGTTCCTCCATTAACTTTAGACTACCCAGTAAATTGCTGATCGATTGGCCAAATGGGGACAAAGTTACAGCAAATGCCAAGTTACCTGTTGGTACAACAATAGGTAAGATTGAGCTTAAAGTGTTTTGCTCTCAAGGTTACCGTATTCCTTCAGCGACAAAATTAATACCGGTCATGTAATGCGGACGCGCTACATTCTTTAGACTGGAAACATCCCTGAAGGTATACGATAACCTTAATGTGTCTACCATTAGACAAAAGTAAACAAAATAGATTGTGTTTGTAATTTTTCAGGCGATATCAAAGTGGACATCCTCAATGGCAAAGGAGAGTCCATTAGCAAGCTACCGGGCGAGCGAGGAAAAAGACTTCTCATTGAAATGAAGATAATATGGCATGGTAAGGTTTTACTGAAAAATTGGGGGGAAAGAGTGACCCTCGTGCTTCGAAATGAATGACCCGAATTAGCTCGATTCTAAAAATGTTCTACCACTAAACTCTGTTTTTATGACCCATTTTGGTACTTCGTGATGCGCTGAATCGTATGGTGGTATCGGTTTTTCAATTACGACAAAGGAAAGTGCTTATTTTTTATGTATATAAATTTTGTCCAATTTTGTCCCACCTCATCGCGCGGTCAAATCACCTCTTTGACGTCACACGTTAGAGTAGGCATAGATTCTAGAGATGAAAAAATCATTACTGATGTCTCTTTCAGATGAGGAAGTTGACTCTAACTCAAACATCAGTAATATTTCCACAGCTAAGCTAACGTGTGACGTCACCAGACTGTTGCTTGGGTCCCAGACTCTATCAAAATAGCGATGTTTGAACGTCGATAAAAGCACTTTTCCGTACCGTGATTGAAGAACCGATAGCACCATAACGAAGTACCAAAGTGGGTCATAAAAACAGAGTTGAATTTTTCGTTGTAGAAAGAAGGGAACAAAATTGGTCCAAAATAAACAACTTTTTGATCACGAATTTGCTCACTTTATTAAACAATTTATTTTGTTAAATTAAAGTTATCTTGTTAACTTCATTAGGCCATGATAAGGAAGGTGATAAAGTCATCACTCAACATGTTTGTCAGCACGGAGGGAAAAGCTGGCCTTACTGGTTCAGAAAGTTTGGTAAGTCTCATGAAGTACCAATCTTGCACCCAGAGCCTGCGTTCCTTTTGACCTGTGCCAAAAACACTATAACCATGAAACCGTGAGGAAACTGGGACTAGAAAATAAATATGCTTATTATTCAGTCCCTAACCCTAACACAACCTTAATCCTAATCTCAGTGGTTCCGTTCTAGTGCCCACCCTCTGGGGAACTCCGATGAAACTCGTCATTTGATTGGTTGATGCTGAGCTCTCGCACCCAGTTACTTTAGTAACTATTGCTCGCGCAATTACTTCTCTTTCAGAGGTGAAACGACGATGATTTATTTAATAGTATTTAACCAGGAAGCCTACTCGCGTGAAGCGATTTTCAGTAGGGTCCTGAAAAAATTACAAATAAAGAATATAGACTATAATTAAAAACATGTAAGTAAAAACTGTATAGAATCATAAGCATCAAAATGTACGAAAACTATAAGAAGTCACTTTAATGATCATGGATGGATGATCTTTGACCATCTGACCAGAAGAAGCACATCGTCCGAATCGTCGTCTATGGAAATACCTTTTCCAAGGCTTTGCATAACTCAAAGTAATTGTATCCGCTTTTAGGCAACATCACCTGTTTAGGACCTCATACTCTCAACTTGCAAGTGATTGCTAGTGACAGCATGACAAACCTTCCATCTAGCAGCTTTCCAAAACACAAGATCAAGTTTGTCGTAATCGGTAATGTAAAACATATACCTCCTCAATGTCTAAAAATCGTCTATGTATCGTGTGTCTTCTCCAAGCTCCATCATTCACGACATCAGTGTATACATATAACACACTAGAGCATTAGTGACTTCGCTCTCTATCTGTGGTCTGTCTAGTATTATGATATATTTATAATTGATTAAATGTTTTTGTTAAATTCATTAATAATTCATGAAGAAAATTCAAAATAAATTAATATTTAATCAGCATTTTTAAACACAGGATAAAACATTGATTAATAAAACATCAATGTTTTATCAAAGTTAACTTGCTCAAATTGAGCTTTTTCGGAGTTAAAATAATTTATTTCTACCGTTTCTACAACTTCCAAATAAAGTATGCATCATATATTCTATTCATTTTACAAGTTCGTTAAAACATTCGCGGCCGATGTTTATGGGCAGTTACAACGGCTCGCCATTATAACTGGCCATAAACATCGTCCGCTCATGTTTTAACTATACTACATAAATAATTTCAGTCTGGACTTAAAATCTTAAATAAGTTAAAATTTCCAGCCTCTATATTATTGTATTTGGTAAATTATTTTGATATATATTGTCTTTGTAGAGGGCCAACCTGAGAAATTTACCTTTGGTGTATTGGAACATCCTTTGCGTATTGCGGTACCATTTCAGGTACAAAATAGATAGACATTTTCTTCTTTCATTTTCTTTGTTACTGGTAAATAATGATATTTATTATATGACAATGGCGTAATTTTTCCTAATAAGGTTAAGAGTACTGGTCAAAATTCTATAATTTTCCGCCTTGTATATGGCAAATCCTAAGTAAAATGTCGGATGCGAACTGTCTATTTCATTTGAACAGTCGTAATAAATGTCCCATACTCGTTTCTCGCATTTTTCCTCACCCTGAAACCGAAACTCGTAAAATACCCGTCCGTGTTATCGGTAAAACCATTCAATAAGATGTATTAACAGTGTATTTAGCATTTGGTTACTTTCGAGATTCTACAGTATTTTTGTTGCAGGTTGCAACAGAATATTACGAAAAGTATTTATTACAAAAAGTCATAACTTTTCGCCAAATTTGGCCGCAACTTGCAACACGGAAATTTGTTGCGAGACAAGTTGCACGAAAGGTATAAAGTAATAATACGTGCAACTTCACGATGCATCTTCCAACGTGACAAGTTTTTTTACTCGTATTACCTCACCTTTACGTTCAACTTAACGCTACAACGCAACAATGGGACAAGTTGTAAAATATTTGTTGCGCGAAAGGTAGTAATACGTGCAACTTCACGCTAAAACTCGCAGAAATATGTTGCTCGTGATATGTTGTTTTCATATTAGGTACTACTGAACCTTCTCGATGCATATGGCAATCCATCAGCACCGGCTAAAAAATTAGACGCACAGTTATCAGCCAGGTAAATAGAGGGGGTCGCTAGAGGGTGTAACTAGAGGGTGTGGACCGAGTGATGACGTTCATATCACTGAGTGATAACGTCACAGGTTCCCATCCTTATCCATATCGTCATCCTTATTCTTACCTATATCATCATTCTTGCCCATATCCTATACCCATATCCCCATCTTTACCCATATCCCCATGCTTACCCATATCTCCATCCTTATCCATATCATCATCCTTATCCATATCATCATCTTTGTCCATATCCTTGTCCATATTCCCATCCACATCGCCATCCATATCATCATCCTTATGTCCATATCAACATGCTCATCCATATCTCATTCCTTATCTGCATCCTAATCCTCGCAGTATTGACGTCCTTACATTATCACACACCTCGTTGTGAATAGCCTGTGTCACAGCTCTGACTCAGGTCTGTGAACCCTTGCGTGATTGCTTGTCACGAGTACTCACAGACCTTGCTCATTACGAGTCAGGGCTGTGATCACAGCCTAAATTGTGAACCTCATCCTTCATCTTTATGCGTTTCATATCAACATCCCTTTCTTTTTTACTTCTGTCACAAACTATGATCACATAACAACATATAACGAAACTTACTAAAAGTACCCTTTGAAAACTAGAAGACCAGACATAATGCTTAATAGGTTTCCATCCTTTTATTCAGTGGCCTAGAGGTAACCCACGAGAGTACTACTACAAAAGCTAGCAGTTTAATCATCAAGGGAGTTACCGTCATTGGTATTGTTTCGTCACATGCAGGAAAGGTACAACGTAGTCCCTCGGCCGTGTTTTAAGGGGCACACGAGGATGATCGACTTTCATTTGAGCGCCAACTCTCAACATCTCTCATGCACTCTCGTCTATTTTGAACGGGTTTAATATATATGAGTCGATGAAAACTCGTGTTCCCTCTCTTTGGCCGCTAACTCTCAACAACTCTAATATACTCTCATCTACTTTAAACTGGTTCAAATTTTTGTTGAGAGTCTCAGAGTCGATGACAGTTATACAACTCTCCTTCTCTTTGACTGCTACCTCTCATGCACTCTCATCTACTTTGAATTGGCTTAAATTTTGATGAGAGTTACAACTTCCCTTCTCTTCGACCGCTAACTCTTAACAACTCTCATCTATTTTGAATTGGTTCAAATGTTGATGAGAGTCCATGCGAGTTTCGGAAAGGTTGAAAAGGTGAAACTTTTCTGTTTGTTGTTGTTGTTTAATGTCGAAGAAATTTCTTTAGCCCTGTATATTTTCCTTTTTTTTATACTGGAATATATCGTACGATTTTAAAAATGATTATTTATAAAGGACATCACACAATATCTGACTCTCGTGAACTGTCGTCTTCGTTTGACCGAGAACAATGAAAGTCAGGATAATCGTCTCACACAAACTCCTGTCTCCTCAATCCTCGTTTGATTTGGGATAATTATAAAGCTGTCTAGAAAAAACGAGATTATGATTATACTGTGTGCCCTCTTTAGGATTTCACTTTGAAAGTTACTCTCCCTGAACTTGACGAACAACAGTCGATTAAGATCCGTCTTCTACCAGGTATTCCAAGTCCAATAATAGTACAGTATCGTTGACAATATAGTATCATTAATAGTACATGTATTATTCATAGTACAGTATTATTCATAGTAAGTACATGTATCATGCAGGTCCTCCACACTCCATAGTCGTGGATCCAGCTGATGACGCTATTGAAATAGAAAATGGCTCGCCTCTGAACATGTCAGTGCAAGTGAAGGACAAAGCAGGAAATTTAACTGTTCAATCCAAGCTGAATGTTGTATGCAAGGTAAGGGTATTATGAAAGTAGCTCAAACATACTGTATAAAAATACAATTCTTACAAAATGTGATCTTTGTCATACTTGTTAGTTTACTGGTTCCACGGGACTACCAACGTATCTTGGCGATTGCAGTACATCAGGGAAAGCTTCGTTGACTGGTTCAAATATTGTCATCAATAACCTGATTAAAAAAACAAAATTGACAGCTAGGATCGAATTGCAGGTAAAGAACTTCACAGATCCCCTACCACCCTCCCGTCCCACCCTTTTCACCCTCCTTCACACCTTCCTTTTCTAATCCCCCTTTTCTAATCCCCCTTTCTTCCTTTCCCCTTTCCCACGTTCATTCCTTCTCTGCGTTCCTCCCGTCCTCCCCACATCTATCCACTTCCTTCCTCACTTCTCTCCACTTCTTCCTTCCTCACTTATCTCCACTTCTTCCTTCGTCACTTCTCTCCACTTCCTTCCTCTCTTCTCTCCACTTCTTCCTTCCTCACTTCCTTCCCCACATCTATCCACTTCCTTCCTCACTTCTCTCCACTTCTTCCTTCCTCACTTATCTCCACTTCTTCCTTCCTCACTTCTCTCCACTTCCTTCCTCTCTTCTCTCTACTTCTTCCTTCCTCACTTCTCTCCACTTCCCTTCCTCTCTTCTCTCCACTTATTCCTTCCCCACTTCTCTCCACTTATTCCATCCCCACTTCTCTCCACTTCTTTCCTTCCTCTCTTCTCTCCACTTCTTCCTTCCTCACTTCTCTCTATTTCTTCCTTCCTCACTTCTCTCCACTTCTTTCTTCCTCACTTCTCTCCACTTCTTCCTTCCTCACTTCTTCCTTCCCTTTCCACTTCTTCCTTCCTCACTTCTCTCCACTTCTTCCTTCCTCACTTCTCTCCACTTTTTCCTTTCTCACTTCTCTCCACTTCCTTCCTCTCTTCTCTCCACTTCTTCCTTCCTCACTTCTCTCTACTTCTTCCTTCCTCACTTCTCTCCACTTCTTCCTTCCTCACTTCTCTCCACTTCTTCCTTCCTCACTTCTTTCTACTTCTTCCTTCCTCACTTCTTTCCACTTCTTCCTTCCTCACTTCTCTCCACTTCTTCCTTCCTCACTTCTCTCCACTTTTTCCTTTCTCACTTCTCTCCACTTCCTTCCTCTCTTCTCTCCACTTCTCCCTTCCTCTCTTCTCTCCACTTCTCCCTTCCCCACTTCTCTCCACTTCTTCCTTCCTCACTTCTCTCCACTTCTTCCTTCCTCACTTCTCTCCACTTCTTCCTTCCTCACTTCTCTCCACTTCTTCCTTCCTCACTTATCTCCACTTCCTTCCTCTCTTCTCTCCACTTCTTCCTTCCTCACTTCTCTCCACTTCTTCCTTCCTCTCTTCTCTCCACTTATTCCTTCCCCACTTCTCTCCACTTATTCCTTCCCCACTTCTCTCCACATATTCCTTCCCCACTTCTCTCCACTTCTTCCTTCCTCACTTCTCTCCACTTCTTCCTTCCTCACTTCTCTCCACTTCTTCCTTCTTCACTTCTCTCCACTTCTTCTTTCCTCACTTCTCTCCACTTCTTCTTTCCTCACTTCTCTCCACTTCTCTCCACTTCTTCCTTCCCCACTTCTCTCCACTTCCTTCCTCTCTTCTCTCCACTTCTTCCTTCCCCACTTCTCTCCACTTCTTCCTTCCTCTCTTCTCTCCACTTCTTCCTTCCTTTCTTCTCTCCACTTCTTTCTTCTCCTCTCCACTTCCTCTCTTCTCTTCACTTCCTCTCTTCTCTTCACTTCCTCTCTTCTCTCCACTTCTTCCTTCCTCACTTCTCTCCACTTCTTTCTTCCTCACTTCTCTCCACTTCTTCCTTCCTCACTTCTCTCCACTTCCTTCCTCACTTCTCTCCACTTCTTCCTTCTTCTCTTCTCTCCACTTCTTCCTTCCTCACTTCTCTCCACTTCTTCCTTCCTCACTTCTCTCTACTTATTCCTTCCTCACTTCTCTCCACTTCTTTCTTTCTCACTTCTCTCCACTTCTTCCTTCCTCACTTCTCTCCACTTCTTCCTTCCTCACTTCTCTTCTCTCCACTTCTTCCTTCCTCACTTCTCTTCTCTCCACTTCTTCCTTCCTCACTTCTCTCCACTTCTTCCTTCCTCACTTCTCTCCACTTCTTTCTTTCTCACTTCTCTCCACTTCTTCCTTCCTCACTTCTCGCTACTTCTCACTTCACTCCACTTCTTCCTTCGTCACTTCACTCCACTTCTTCCTTCTTCACTTCACTCCACTTCTTCCTTCCTCACTTCGCTCCACTTTTTCCTTCCGTCCACACCAAACGTCTTTATCACTCTTACAACAGCACCACAAAGATGTCACAGCAGTGGAAAAGACCATCTTCGTCAACGCCAGTTCAAAGGCGTCTGTCATGGACGTGTACTATATTCCAACTGACCAAACAAGGAGTGTAAAATTAAAGAACGAAGAGGAACTGTCAAGTGTTGTAGGAGAAACAATAAGTGGTCTAAGTATGAAAAAATTGATATGATGAGAATGAATCTTCTTACTTGATGTCATGGATTACATGACATGTGTTGGATTTGAAGGCATTTTCCATACGTTTGATGTTTGGTTTCAATTTAATTTTTGCGATTTAGGTTTCAAGATCTTTGATGAAGGCAAGCGAGAGTTAGAAATAGACAATGTGTTGGCAGCGAAAGTAAAGGTAGGTATTGTGGAACAACTCAATCCCTTTCTTTTAAAGTGTCTATACTAGAGATGAGCCGTAAAATCGGTCAATTATTTTTTCAATAATCCGTATAATCGGCCCATTATTAGCGCATACAATCGACCGTTTGGCCATTATGTACGAGTTGGCATATTTCTTACAAAAAATCTTCTTGTTTTTGTCGCTTCTCAATCGCAATAATACACATAAAAACCGCCGTAGAAAACCGTATAGATTATCCAAGACGCCATTTTTCCACCTCTGACCTGGAAACGAGTCGTTTTCACGCACGAACCACGCAATTGTCGCGAACTAAATGGAAAGCCGATTAATCGAATCGGCTAATCGATCATTTTTGGTGACCAGCTCATCTCTACTATGTATAGGTAATCATACGATAGTGATTTACACTACTTGTGATATTTAAAAATTGTGCACAATTTAGTTGGCACGATATTTGTTTTGTGCGCACAATTTGGCACGATTTTCAAATATCACGAGTAGTGTATTACTTGTTTATTGTATGCATGAAAAATTTTGATCCGCCATTTTATTTGTTTTTGGAAAATCATTAATTGTACTGCAGTACTATTAATAAAATAATTGTACTGCTCTCAACCAATCAGAATGCAGTAATTTTGTCATGTATATAATAAATACACTAATTACAAATGCATGGCAATTGTGTCATTCAATAGCGTAGCTCAAAATGCGGACAAACAAACCAAATTTGACTCACAAATTATTGCAAATGAACTATTTTCTTTTATGGCCGCAAGAATTGTGGGTAAAAGCGGACAAACATGGATACTCACGTCATCTCGACGGAGTGCTATTGAAATGTCGATTTGTTAATGAGAGGGACTAAGAACTAGGATTGAGTGAGTTTGAGCTCGACGAAGTGTCGGGTGAGTAAAATCAAAATGACGCCTAGTTGATCAAATTGAGAAGTAGAGTTGTTCCTCAGCTTCGTGGTGCCATTTTGAACAAAACATTCGAGCGAGAACTGGTACCTAACCGACGTTCAAATTGATAGATACAGTCAATTTGCTACTCATTTACATTTAGTGTATGTAGTCAATTTAAGGAAGAGATTGGACTATGTGGAGGAAGTAAGTTCTGATATCCGCGATTCGCGGACCATTCAATATCGCTTGCCTCCTTTGTCTTCAGGTGAATTGGGTGAGCAAAGTGAATCGCGAAACTATTAAACAAGGACAACTGCCAGACATCAAGGTAACTTGGACTACATCAACAGTCAATCGAACTGTTTTTAATAGTAAAAAATGTATAGATCGTTACCATCCCACTTCAATGTGCGCACTGCGTACCTATTTCTCCTTTCCAGTCCATCTTTTTGTACTTAGTAATATTTGGCATTTCACTCGATTAAACTGCATGTTCTAAGTATCATGTAGTTTAATCGAGTGAAATACCTAATATTACTTGTAATATATCCAATTCTTCTCCAGGCATTACCACTATTACATATATACAGAACTCGTGACTAGCCTCTCGGCAACGGCCTCCGTAGCTCAGTGGTCAGAGCACTGTACTAGCATCGCAGGGTCGCGGCTTCAATTCCAGCCGAAAGGCTTGTTGTCTTAAAATGTATATACGCCAATTATTGAACTTAGGTATCGTTCACGGCGTTTTCAAAAACATCCACTTGATCTGGAGTGCGTTTTCGAAAAGGTCCGTTTTCGATGATCGAAAACGCCGTTTTAGTGTGGACGAAAGGCCAAAACGGGAAAAAAGTTGCATTTTTTTAATACTGATTATCTTCTCTTTTCAATCTCTGGTCTTTCATCAGGCCCCAACAACTGCAAACGATGTAAAGTTTTGTCAAGTTACCCTTGGTGGGGCAGCAGGGATAGAATTCTCGTTTAGCATTCTGTAAGTACAACCCTTTACTCCCCCCTCTATACCACCCAGGCACCCATGCCGACGTTTTTTGGTATGAATTATTGGCCTCTTTCCCTCTATAGACCTCAACCTGATAAAGCGGAGAACTTGAAATGCTCTTGCTCGAACGCCAAAATCCAACTTGGGGAGCAATTAAAGAGTGACATTGTCGTCGTTTTCAGTGACAAATATGGCAACCAAATAGACAAGGTGAGCTCAATCATTAGAATAACCTATACCTGACCTATAGCAGACCACCTGGCGTGGGTGGTACGTGTAGTAGGCGCGTTGCCCCTCACCACTGAGGTTAAGCCCTGTTGGACGGGTTTGGTAGTACTCGGATGGGTGACCATCTGGGTATACCCGTGTTGACTTCCGAGCTTCAGACTCATGTGAGTAGGTGCTTCGAGGGTTTTTCTCCGGGTTCTCCGGTTTTCTCTCTGTAAAATCAACACTTAAAGGACATTGGCAACATAAATCACAATTTCAAATTGACTTTCTGATTAACAAACAGGCCTACGAAGGTAATCCAAGTAAACCAAACTACTCTTGTACAAAACAACAGCACTAATTTTGACCAAAGACAATCCTGTAATCCGCCATCTTGTTGTAATACTTTGACTAATTAACTAAGTTGGTGACGTCACACCTGAGGTAAACCTGATGAAACTACTCTGTGTGTAGCCGAGTTTCCGCGGAATGCTTTTTAAAATGGTGTGGTTCAATTAAAAAAGGAAGACATTCACAAAAATCGAGTTTCAAACTTACAAAGACATGGAGGATGGCTAGATAAAAAAATTTGCTTTACCCTGGTTGTGACGTCACACGCATATCGAAAATACATCGAAGATGGCGGACAATGATTCAAGTTGCAACTTTGACAGTGCAATTAATACGTTTTACTAGCATTTTTACAACCTCAAACTACTATATTCCTGCTATTTAATTTACACACTTTGATCGAAAAGGTACTTATTTTTTATTGCCAATGTCCTTTAAAAGAGATAGGAGTAGCGTCCACCCGTACGTTCGGGTAGCGGCTAAAGAAAGAGGAGCCTACGGGCCTCCTCTGGCTACGGCCGCCCAACACACACACATACCTATTGTTACATAACAATAATTTAACTGATGCCATGATTGGAGCTACTGAATGACGACCCCAACAATGTGCTAAATTTTCCAGTATATTTAACTAATTTATACTTGCGCTTAATTGTGATCAAGACTTGCCAGCCACATTATGAATCTTATCACAAATTTACTATATTTCTTTGGTTAGTTTGAGCGAACACTCGAGCAATAGCAACTAAAGAAGATGGCGCATGATGATTAGCACACGGGTCATTATGTAGCTGGTAGAAACTAATTTTTGATTAGCAATTGGTTACTAACCATCATCTAATAAGATCCTAACCGGCGGGACGTGTTTTCGCAAAGCCTATCGGGATGATTCAATAATTGCAATATGTTGACCCGAAAAATAATGGCCGTGGCTAGATGGAATAATACTCGCAGTTGAGGTGACCGTGAGGTACTAGGTCTGAGTCGTCTTTTGGACGATCCTTTTATTAGTATTAAGGTTAGTATTAAAAAAAACGTTAGGCGGGGGGTTAGAAAACCCATTAGGCGGGGGGTTAGAAAACCCATTAGGCGGGGGTTATGGTTAGGTAGATAGATAGATGGTTTATTTCAAAAACATTGCAGCCAATAGCTGAATTACGTTAAGATTACATGAATACAGAAATAACCTAGAATAACAAACGAAGAGAAATAATATGAAGTTAAAATATATAAAAACAATCCATATAAAATTATGGATAAATTAAAATAAAAAACCCTATCTATAATATTATATACCAAATTCAAGCATATGTCTTTAACGCATTGTAAATTATGAAACTCTTTTTAAATCGATCAGTTCTAAATGGTTGACTTTGGAAAAGACGTTTCCTTCTAAGGTTAATCTGGCATTTGTTCACTGGTGGTAGAAGAACATTTAATTTATCTATTTATCTAGGATCTATGTTGTTTTGAGGTTAGCAGTTCCATGATGTATTTCATCATACAGGCATGTCCGATCGTATGATAGCATAACAATCTCTCATTTCGTCCAACCTCTCGCGGATACTAAAAAAGATCGTTCAGAAGACGACTCAGACCTAGTACCTCACGGTCACCTCAACTGCGAGTATTCCATCTACAATCAATTTTAAAAGTCGTTGGGACCTGAGATTTTCTAACATATACTTGATCTGCATAATCTATTTGACAATGGGGCTACTTTCCCTCCCTCCCCCTCCCTTTACAATGTTGTCTAGTGAAACAAGTTATCATTTCGACGAAATTCGCTGTAGATATGGCATACAACATTGAACAGGGGCCCGGGGAATCACAAAAAGGGGGAAATGAGTCATCAATCTAGCGATTGTCCCAACACTTTTGAAAATGATTGTAGCCACGACCAAAAATAATACAGAAAGCCACCGAAACCTAGACTCGGCTACATAACCATCACAGTAGCCTGACTGAGTAATATACCATGAACGCTACTCGTATATGAACGCATAGTCGACGAGGCAGCCTATAAGCTCATATATCACGCTCATATACGGCGAGAGCGAATGGTATAATTGTAGTTTTATAATATAGACACTCGTAGTATTTTTTAGTTAGTTTTTGTATTTTTAGGTATTTTTTTATATTTCTTGCTCATTCACTTTAGCAAAACATTCCGCTATTTTGTTTTTTCATTACTAATAGGCTATGAACTTAGATCTTAGCTGTGCTCCGTGGTCAGACATTGGACGTATATATGGTGGCAGCCTGTGGCGCCTTTAACATACCTTCATCTTGGCCACGTTCGAGCTAAACATTTGTAAAGTCATACGTCTGTGTTGTATCTGTTATAATAAGACCATTAATGAGCTGTTGATAGCCTACTAGTATCTAGTGGATGTTTATATTATAATATACAGTGGAACCTCTACTAACAGACACTCTATATAACGGACAATAAGTCCAGACACTGATATGTGATAATCTCGCCGCGGCAGGGATCCATTTCTCACGAATTTAAACAATAGAATACGTTTGCCCGCGGGTCTCTATAACGTAATCGAAACCCGAATGACGTAATAAAAACACGAGAGAAGTGTACGGAGAAGCACGAGCCGCCGAGGCGAGACTGCTTTCCCAACTTCTCGAGTGTTTTTATTACTTCACGAGGGTTTCGATCACGTTATAGAGCCCCAAGCAAACGTATTTATTATTTTTATAAAATAATTTAGAAACAAATAATTTGGATAATTACGATATAATTACGATATATAACGATATATAACGCTTTTCCGGTCTCCATAGCCTGATCGAGACCGGCAAAGTTATCAGTTAGAGTAAAATTATTTTATAAATATATATATAAGCAGTACATGGTAGGACCAACTCCTTATAAGGAACTAAAAAGTCGTTTTGGGTGATCCGTTTGAATCGGACAATATTTTAGCAGAGACGCTAGCGGCCATTGGCGATTATCAGGTTTTTACGAAGGGTATACACGTTTGCGGGCTTATGTGCCGTGTAAGACATCACCAGCTTCGTCACAAGTGATACGAGAAAGTATACGACGAAGCGGCCGGGTCGGCTGGCTGATTGCTGACAAATTTCTAAGTAGTACCGTTTTTACGAAGGGTATGCACGTTTTCGTAATATAATAGACACGTATGTTTTATGTATTTAGACTCGGTAATTCCAAACCTGTTTTCAGAATTGAAATCGAGTAAATATTGGCCGAGATAACGTTCAAAATCTACGCATGAACCGGCCTTTTGCGATTTGTTATCGGCAGACTACAAATACAAATTCGCGGTCTGGCACTGGGAACCATGGATGGGGAAAGAAACTCTAGGGGTGGGGTGGGGGGTAGTGGTAGAAAAGGCGAGCGAGGGGATTATTGCGGATTCGTATTTATAGTTATGTATTAATAGAAAACATCTAGACAGCGGACACCTCCAAACAACGGACAGGAAACTTCGATCCCCAAGTGTCCGTCATATGGAGGTTCCGCTGTATTATATAAATAGTGCTTTTGCGAAGTTATAAATAATTTGGACAGCTTTACGTTTTCGATTATCGACATGAAATACCGTCCAGTACACAGTGACGAAATTCTCGTAACCTTGACATTTATCTAGCTCCCAAGCAGCGCGAGTCTTGCAATCAAGGTTACAGGGGATGGATTGGTGGAAAAAAATGTCAAAATACTCTCTAACAAGGTAAAATGAAATTGCTGCCGTCTTGTTTTTCGATGCTGGCATGGCTTTCAGTTCAGAATGTGTCATGCTTCGTTTTTCCTAGGATGACGCTGTGGTGATTAGAAACATTCAGTTTCAAGACGTCGCCATCGGAGTGAAAGAGTTGACCATTAGCTGCGAGGGACTGATTTGTTACCAAAGGATCGAGGTATGAAATAATCACAATGGTTTCACTTTATATTTAATTATATATTTATAATCGCATATAAAGTGAAACCAGGGTATGTATATACATGTATATATACATATACATATACATATACATATACATATACATATACATATACATATACATATACATATACATATACATACATGTATATATATACATACATTTATTATTACATTGAGTCGGTTTCCTTTGATGTACCGCGGGAAGAAACGAAGAAAAAACTCAGAAAATCTTTGTCCAAGGTGGACAAAATTGACAAAACTTTGTTGGAAACCTCCTCAATGTAATAATAAGTCAGATAAACACCTCGAACGTCGGGATTTATGCGATATACAGCCCTCGGACCATAAATCCCTCGTTCTCGGTGTTTATCTATTACTTGTTACATGACTGAGCTCGTTTTCAAGTCTGTACGCCAAATAACGCACACTGATTGGTTAGTGATAAGTCTGGAAAAGCCTATATAGGCTGCGAGGGCAATACGCTTTTTCCGGATCGATAAGTTTTGGCGGGAATATTTTTGAGTTTATTTGAATGAAAATAAAAGATAGCTGGCATCTTCATTGAAAATACACAGTCCTTAAACGTGGATTTCTTTTGTTCTTTATGAAGGATTTTAAAATTTATTAATGAGTTTTTTTTAATGGTTATTTAAATGCACAGCCTATAGAGCAATTGACCAATCTGCGCAGCGTGTGTCAGACGCCGGTATTTTTTTTATCTTTCACATATTACTTCTTCTTAAATTCTGCAAAATAGACCTCTTTCATAATGGCGACCACTTAAATATTCCTTTATGTGCATCTTAATTAGTCTTTAGCGCCCGTCAATTCAAAAGAATCTTTGCTTCCTAACCTGCAGGTTATAAAGGCCAATTTATATGCGCGATCTGCCTGGTTACTCAGCTAAGCGTACTTTTTGATTTTTGATTCGGAATCCAAAATCAAAGCGAAGCGAAAGATGAACGATTTATTCGATTAGTATTTGTTATTTTCATGTTGGTGGGTTATTTTTGGACGAGTTATAAGTAAAGGGTAATGACAATTTAATGTCTAATCGTGGTGGGGAACGAGAAGGAGCTGGAAGGCCATGATTGCCGTATACTATCTTGAACAAAAAATCAACAAGTATACGCTTAGCTGAGTAACCAGGCAAATCGTGACAGCCCCTTTAAAGTGGCAGCCATTATGAAATAGGTCTATTCGTTAAACTCTTAAAGTGCCTATGAAACGAAAATTTTTGTTTGATATTTTTGAATGGAAAATATTAAAAACTAAGATTCTGTATTGATTCTACCCTGATTTATGCGACAAATTATAAGGGGTCTGAGACTAGTAGTGACGTAATAGTAGTGACGTAATTGTTTACAGCTCGACAACCAACCTCGTTCCCAGGGCATTTTGCCTCCACGCTGGAAGGTCGGCGAAAATGGCCCTGGGATCGGCTGGTCACATGACACCCAGAATTTCTGGGTGTTTAGATATGATAATTTTTGTGGTCTTTGTTCCATTGCCTTTGTCTACTTTGTTGACCTGAATAACTGAGAAATATTCAATGCTCTTCAGAGTTGTTCATGTCAGCATTCGTAGGCATAAAAGCAGCTAACAAGCTTAATAATCCACCATACATCCATGGTTATCTCTTACAAAAGGTATGAAGAAGCATATATCCAATTTAGCGAAAGCTATCACTTCTAATCTGCTGGAAAATTTGAAGACAGCATTCAGATTTAGATGAATAAATTATACTCGGCTGAATTAATTGAGTTTTATGACAAGCCATCGCATTATAGAATGGACCAGCCGATCCCAGGGCCATTTTCGCCGACCTTCCGCCGTGGAGGCAAAAAGTCCTGGGTACGAGGTTGCTCGACAACAGGAATTTTGCTATTGAAGTCTGGCTGCAAAGGTATTTACGTCAAAGGCCTATTATGCGCATATTTCCGGCCGCGCGGTATTTGTCGCATAAAGTTCATCATGTTTGATTGAGGTTTTGGGATGTAAAAGGACACGATATTTATCAATTATTGAATGAGGTTGAGCATGATATGAAGAATTATCAAGGGTGAAGTTTGATTTATCTGCCGAAGGCTGAGGCGAATAACATAAACTGAGGCCTTGATAATTCTTCATATCATGCGAAAATCGAATTCAATAATTGTTTTATTATTTATTTAAAAGATTAACTTTATCAACTATTTAACAACTGCATCGTTGGAAAAACGTCATAGCGTGCAATATTAGTTTTTCATATTGCACCAGGTGACATCAATCGTGCAATAATCTTCACTACTCCATATTTGGTAGGACAATGAGTTGATATGACTATTTCAGCCAACTGTTAGCCAATCAGCGATCACGAATTATTTTAAATAAATAATAATAAGTTTTAACAACGCAGAAACCTATTTTTTAATCCTTTACCAGCGAAAATATCAAATAAAAAGTTTTATTTCATAGGCACTTTCAACTCATTCCACGTCTGTTCATTTTCAGATCGGAAGCGGGCCTCCAACCCAACTTAAAATATTAAACCTTAATTTGTCCCAGGTAAGTGACGTACATATCTAACTACCACCTCTTGATATTGTTAAATTCTCAAAAGAACTGAATTTAATGGCGAGACGTAGAGAAGGATAACGTATGGCGTCTTGGAGCAGGGTGTGTAGGGGGGCTAGCCCACTTGCCAGGCTGACTCACAAGCACACCATTTGCCAACTGTTACTTGGTCTGTACAGTCAGATACATACCTTTCGAACTTAAAACTCAAGGTCTTAAAAATAATAACTAAACTAAACAATGAAGAATATCTGTATTCTGAAGTATTCTATCTCGTTTGTTAGCCTATCGCCTTGTATTCGAACACTCAATTCCCCACTGCGATCTCTTGCCAACTGTGTGACGTGGCTGACAATTCGTGTCTCGAGAGCAACATCAAAGTGGTACTGAACAAGAACTCTGGATTAAAGGTTTGCTACCTCAAATAAATTACTTATGGACGTATGCTATATATGTGTGTGTATGATAATATATATACACTGATGTAGTGAATGTGCAGGGAGCTTGGAGTACGATACATGAATGATCATCAAGCTTAACTCTTTCCTGTCCGGCACAGTCAAAAGGGGTCATAGAAGACCCCCGAAGTCGTCAATCGAAAAACACGGCACACGGTAACGCAAGATTAAAAATTGAAATTCGACAAGCGCCAGGCCCATGAGATCCACTCACACGCCAAGTTTGATTTGATTTCATAAACAACTCTGCGATTGGTGGCATTTTGAATGTTCATGTGCTACGCGGGCGTGCAAGATGGTCTTTTCTAGAAAAATGGAAGTTTTTCAACCTGATTTATGATAATGCTAATTTATATTAACATGATGTGTCTTGTTCGGAAAATTCAAAAGCATTGGTAGCCGCCGGTTTATTGGGCTTTCAGAAAAGGTATAGGTTTCGCAATAGTTATGGATATTTGCAGAGATATCAATAGAACAAAGAGGTAGTTCAATTTTGGATGTTTTTCAGCCGGACAGGAAAGAGTATTGACAACAAAAAAAAAGGACATTGGCAACAAAAATTAAGTTTGTCTAATATGAAAGAACTCGTAAAATGATAGAGTAACACCTTTTACAACTTTTCCGTATTTTACTTCTTTTATGAAATATTTCAGTTTGTTTGATATGTAAATGAGAGTCTCTGACGTCAGGTGCAGGGTAGAGAATTTTCACTCATTAAAATATTAGTTACATCTTCAAGTTTGTTCCACAAATTTACTTGAAAATATGCGTATAATAACTCCTCATGATAACAAACGTTGTAAACTTAGCAATCACTGACATATAAGACATTTTTAATGAGTGAAAATTATCTATCCTGCACATGACGTCGATACCATCTCATTTACATATCAAACAAACTGAAATATTTCAAAAACGAAGTAAAATACGGAAAAGTTGTAAAAGGTGTTACTCTATCATTTTACGAGTTCTTTCATATTAGACAAACTTATTTTTATCCTCTGTAAATGTTTCTGAGTTCCGGACAGTCCCACATGGGCAGTACATATACCAATCGAACCAGTATACATCTTTGTATCCTTCGCTGTCCATCTGAGTTTCGGTAGCTCAAGGGTTAGAGCGTCTCGCCGGCAATCCGAAGGTTACAGGTGGTTCGATTCTTGTACGGGACTCGGAATAATTTTACTGAGGATACGAGCTTGACGATCGTCCATGTATCGTCTGTCTACACCTAGCTCTCCCACATTCACTACAGCAGTGTGTATATTAACATATCCAAACATTATCGATATATAGTGACTGAGTATACATCATTGTATCCTTCGCTCTCCATCTGAGTCTCGGTTTTCTGAAGATTTTGAGCTTGACGATCGTCCATGTATCGTCTACGTATGCTATAGTTGTCCATGAAAAGGTAATTTTGATTTTGTTTGATTTTGTTCTCCAGCTAAATCCCGTTCCACCGACGCAAAAAACCGACGCCAAAGGACAGGTTACCTTTAGTCAATTTGAAGTGTCTGGACAGAGGTACCGTTGAACACACACAAAGGGTGTATGTGGGCTAATCCTATAAATACGAAATACTAATAAGGGAGTTAATCTAGCCATTCTGCTGAACTGGAGTAATTTTCCACGTATTCCAGAGTACGAATAGCGGAGAGTTTGTTTTTAAAGCAGTACAACTAGAAATAATCTTAAAATCATCAAGAGAGACAGGGTGACCAGTGTCACGGTGATGAGAGAGGATATACTTTTGAGAGGAGTAAGAGGTGAGGTTCCCATGTCGTTAGACGCACGTGTATGTAAATGTCGGATTGTTTCTCCGGCACACGTAAAATTGTATACAACCTGTGATCTAAGACGTAAGGGAATTTTGTCTTTAAAAGAAAAGAAGTGAAAAAGTCTAACTGAAACCTAATATTTGAGGATAGGCAGATGAGAGACGTTTTCGGAGTTCGGTTCGGATTTGAACGAAGTGCTGTCCGGTAAACGGTAGAGAGAAATAAACGGTGCGTTTAGGAACTGGGTGGTTTAGATGATTTGGAGAAAACTTTGTCGAGAAAAGCAGTTGCACAACTGTCAATAATACTTATGCTATGTTACAAGTGTAATAAAATAGAATAATAACTAGGATTTACAATAAAATACTAAAAACAATACCAAACCTGGTACTCTTCTGTAAAACATTTTGTTAAAACTTTCACACTTTTTTTAAGGGGGATGCACGAGATCCGAATCAAGGCTCTTGTTGGAAGGACTTCCATTGATGCGAATGTAATACGAGTCAGGTAAATAACTGAACTATAGAGGGAAATACCAATGTCTAAGTCATAATTGCATGAAGTGAAACCGATACGAAGTCAACTGCTCGAAGTCATAACTGCACGAAGTAAGCCACCGACACGAAGTCATAACTGCACGAAGTATGACCGACACGAAGTCATAATATATTATAATTAGTAGTAGTAGTATTATTATTATATTATTATTATAACTGCACGAAGTAAGACCGACTCGAAGTCATAACTGCGCGAAGTGAACGAAGTCATAACTGCACGAAGTATGACCAACACGAAGTCATAACTGCGCGAAGTGAAACCGACACGAAATCATGGCTGCTCATAACTGCACGAAGTAAAACAAACATGCACGAAGTCACAACTGCACGAAGTCATAATTGCACGAAGTAAGCCACCGACACGAAGTCGTAAAACACGAAGTCGTAACTGCACGGAGTAAAACAAACACACGAAGTCACACTCCGACACCACGCGAAGTCATACTCCGACACCACGCGAAGTCACACTCCGACACCACGCGAAGTCACACTCCGACACCACGCGAAGTCACACTCCGACACCACGCGAATCCAGAAGCAGTTGTACATTTATACTGTGTACACATAGTTCAATAAATGGGGGATTTTAAATGCTTGTTTCGATTATTTATTCTAGGATAGATGCTGATCCCAACAAACCAGGCAAGTTAAATCTCGATGTATCCAAATTCCAAAAAAGTTTTATTGTTGGAACGCCTGTGAAAGGTTTGTGCTCTCCTTAGTTCTTTTATTGTATACTTATCTGTTTTCCTTTTTCGCTTGTTGTGACTATGTGACTTTAGTATAATTTCTGAGCTTAAACGAGTTCTGATTGGCTGACTGGCCTGTAACTCTGAGAATAACTCCGACACGACTAAATTCCGTAATGTACCCAGAAGTGTGAAGAGAAGTATTGTACACAGAAGTGTTTAACTGGTTTAGAAGAGGTAAAATCTGACTTTTATGGCAAATCCAAAGTAAAATATCGGATGCTAACTGTCTATTTTGTTTGAACACCCATATACAACCTCGTTCCCCAGGGCATTTTGCCTCCACGGTGGAAGCTCGGCCAAAATGGCCCTGGGATCGGCTGGTCACATGACACCCAGAATTTCTGGGTGTTTAGATATGACAATTTTTGTGGTCTTTGTTCCACTGCCTTTGTCTACTTTATTAACCTGAATAATTGAGAAATGTTCAATGCTCTTCAGAGTTGTTCATGTCAGCATTCGTCGGCATAAAAGCAGCTAACAAGCTTAATAATGCACCATACATCCATGGTTCTCTCTTTCAGAAGGTATGAAGAAGCATATATCCAATTTAGCGAAAGCTATCACTTCTAATTTGCTGGAAAATTTGAAGACAGCATTCAGATTTAGATGAATAAATTATACTTGGCTGAATTAATTGAGTTTTATGACAAGCCAATCGCATTATAGAATGGACCAGCCGTTCCCAGGGCCATTTTCGCCGACCTTCAACCGTGGAGGCAAAATGCCCTGGGTTACGAGGTTGCAGCCATATAATAAATATCCCATTTAATGGTTTCGGTAAATACGTACCTAAAATGAACAGGTTTTGTGATTGGCTACATGGCAACAAAAGTGGTTAGGGTTACGACATTGGTTTCTTTGTGGTTACGAAATTAATTTTATTGTTTTGATCAACCAATCACAAAACTTGATAGTATAGGTAGGTGGCGACCCAATGGTTTACCGATAACACTGGTCGGGCATTTTACTTGTTTCTCGCATTTTTCGTCGCCCTTTCAGGGTTCGAAAAATACACCCGAAGCTCGTAAAATACCCGACCGTGTTATCGGTAAAACCATTCAATAAGATGTATTTAATGCACTCAAGAATTTCTCCATACGGACCTCCCAGCCGGTAAATAACATATTTATTTCAAATAACCTGTGTCATATGGTATATACATGTAATATGGACATATGGTATATACATGTAAAAAAGACGTAATTAGTGGTGCTAGCTAATTAAACTATTTCGACACCTCCCCAAGTGGGTTTGCAATCCCCTGATTATAGATAATGAATAGCTATATCATATACTCTATTGTTTTAGATTTTTGGGTTCATGTCGTCGCTGAGGATCTTCACATCATGAAATGTAACCCTAAAGATTTTGTGCTAAAACTTTGGCCTTTGGAGAACAGTGGTCCATCGTCTGATCCTCCAGCCAAGGTAGGAGTGTCTCACTTGCGATCAAAAGGTATATGGGTTTCGATTTCTGACGCAGTAGATTTCCAAACTAACAGTAAGACTTACTAAGACTATTTGTTACAGGTTTTAATTTTCCTTTTTTCAAATTTCTTCAGGCTATTTCCTTTCAACCAAACAAGAAAACTAGCTCAGACAAGGAGAACCATTACTACTTCAGGTAAGGAATCCAATTAATCATAGATGGTAATTAATCCATTTATTATATACATGACAAAATTACTGCATTTTGATATATCGCTATAATCCTAACGCTATTAAGGATTGGCCTCGCCTAACGGCTCGTTATGGCAAAATTTCACTAGAAAAAGATCACTCGTAGTGTAAATCCTTAATTGCACTTTTTCTCATGGGATTACATATACTACTCGTGGCTACACTAATCTTGACTTGGGTTCTGTGTCTCGTGCCTAGACCTCCTAGATGTATGGTCGATCGACGTTAAAATCACGCTCGATTTTCAACGATGTATGTCCACAGATTTATGACGTTTTATGACGTAACTCCTAGATGTTCGTTTAATCGCTGGATGCGGAAAGTATCCGAATCAAATGTTCGGAACTCGCTAACGGCAACGTATTCTATTTTATGCTGAACTTCTAGCTGTATTTTATGGCGCGTTTATAATGTCAAAAACATTGAGGTTATAATGTCTCCTTGAATTAAGACGCTGTCGTTTCGATAACAATCTAAACCACAATATTTACTCGAAACGAGCAAGCCTCGCGAAGTTATAAATTTTCTATTCAAGCAACGCTTTTGCTAAATCGAACTTCGCGTTTACGTTTGTAATATTTCTGAATTGAACGACTTATTTGGCGGTCGAGCGGTCATATTTCAAATCAAACAAACAAACGGGAATACCCTTTTAATATACCCACTGCTCCTGTGTTTGTTCCGAGGCAGCATTTCACTTCTGATAAGAACTCCTAGTTAACCAATTAATCATGGATCAATTAATCATAGATTAATTAATCTTTTAATCATGGTATAACTTTACGCTCAGTAATAACTATTTCTCGTGAACGATTTTTGCCAGGACCGTGACGATTCCAGAACAGATTGGACCTCATTGCATAGTCTTGCTGTACTCTCCTGGAGGAACCACCAAGCTTAAATCAGACCCCGTAAGTTTACGTCATCTGGCAAGATACAATACAATACAATAAATTTTTATTTAAACATGATAAAAGTTAAAGCTTGTCGCTTGTGGGGTCGTGTGTTTATGATAAAGTGCATTATACTATAATCTATACTAATTACTGTCTAAAATACTGTGATAACAATAATGATATTTACATTTCAAAATGGTATTACAGATCGTTAATAAATTTAAAATAATATAAAGATTAATAAAAGTTAATAAAAATTATAACAGTCTTCATATTTTGCTACTGATTTTTTAGTGGCCATTATTAAACGTGCACCAGAACTTTGGAGTCACAAGTTTGAACCTTTCGTGCAGTAGATACATTACCTGTGCAAAAGTGAAAATAAAAAAATCCTGATTTTCGGTTATGGATGGTTGTCTTTCATATATTATCATACCTATCAATCTAGTATGTTTAGATGTTTTCAATTTATGGTGCAATTTGTTTTCAAGTAATGAGTTCAAATGAAGATAACACATCAATTTCGTTTCACAGTTAAAAGTAGCGAAAAGTCCGGGTCCGGCCGAACATTTTCCACGAGTCGGAACCAAATTCCGTGCATCCCTCGCCATTTTGTTATTTTGTTTGTAGGCTGTAGTTTTGTGCAATTTTTAATCCTGATTCGATTTACTTTAGATTCACTTTGACGTCCAACCTGGCTCCCCTGTGAAACTCGTACCAGTTGGGAATCTACCCACGCCTACTGTATCCAACACCCACAGAACAACCAGTCGTTATTTAGTACGAAATATGAAATTCCAACTAAAGGTGAGGGTTACATAAAATGTGACTAATTACTTCCTACTGATTAAGTATAAGACACAATTATAATGTTCGCCACACGATATCTGCATGTTAACTTACGTTCAAATGACAAGTTTTCTGTTACCAGTACATTTAATGTATTGTTTAATAAACGAGCAGCAGTGTTTTATCAGATATAAAACACGAGGGCGTAGCCCGAGTGTTTTAGATCTGATAAAACACGTGCTGCGAGTTTATTAAACGGCTTCAAACACGACCCATTTGATAAGTTAATTGGCGTAGTAATTTTGAAAATCAATGTTGTCTAAGCCGAGAAAATCAAAGATAAAGTTTATGTAAATCAGGACGAATCTTTATCACATTTAAAGACACGATACGGTAGTGATTTTCTTTTGTCTTTTCCTCATGAATTATTAATGAGTGTTTGAAGTAATAGATCAAACACGAGTTAGAGTGTTTCATCAGGGGTTCCAAACACGAGAAAACAAATGAAAACCGAGGGCGTAGCCCGAGGTTTTTATTGTTTTCGAGTGTTTGGAGTCCCCTGATGAAACACGACAAACGAGTGTTTGATCTAGCTTCTCAAACGAGTATTCCCATAGCGATTTGCTCTCATAGCGATTTTATTTTAATATGTAGATTACGAAATGTGATCCAGTTCACGAGGGAATTTCCTACAGGTTTTCATTGGGTATCAAAACTCATGCATGTGATGTGGTATACGTTCATGGATTGGCTATGATAATTCATGAATTATTAATGAGTTTGAGAAGTACATTTAAACAGTATATTTTGTGATAATCCAACCGGCTCCGGTTGCGCGTGATCTCGGTGTTGCTGTTGATAGACATCTAAAATTGTAAAGTTTGATTTCGAAATTCATTGAATCATGGTTGTATATTATGTTTTAAAGTTTGTATTTTAGGATCCGCCATTAAAATGGCCGAGTTTGGGAGGAATGAGTCGAGACTACTTTTGACGTCATAGCCTCAACAAGCTTGGCTCTGATTTGTTGCTCTTGAGGCAATGACGTCACAACCTGCCTTAACTTGAGTTATGTATTAAGGACATCGCCAACTGGTGTACTCTGAATGGTCTTATATGTAATCCAAGTAAAACCAAGATTGTACATCTATCATCACGTTTTATGCATTGTGAACCAATGCCAGAAATATGTGTCAATGATGTGATAATCCAACCGCCTCCGGTTGCACGTGATCTCGGTGTTGCTGTTGATAGACATCTAAAATTAAATACTCATGTAAATAACATTTGTAAATCGGCCACTCTTGCTATCAGAAATATCGGCAAGATCAGGAAATATTTGAGTAAAAAGGACTGTGAGAAGTTGGTGCATGCATTTATAACATCAAAACTTGACAGCTGTAATAGCATCCTTTATGGCTTACCAGAAGCTGAATTGAGCAAGTTACAGCGAATTCAAAATACAGCTGCTACACTTGTTGCAAGGGTTAAAAAATCAGAACATATCTCCCCTGTGCTTCCTAATCTTCACTGGTTGCCAGTGAGATCAAGGATTGTTTTTAAGATACTGATAATTACTTTCAAAGCTTTACATGGCCAGGCACCTAGATTTATATTACGGATTTACTTCTAAATATAAACCGACTCGTACTTTGACATAATCTCTTAAAATAGTCTTAAAGAAAACAGGTCCCAATTTTCCGATTAGACCTGAGAATTTTCCGAATATTACAATTTTGTAAAAGTTCGCTACGGCCCTGGTATGAGGTTAGTGTGTGGGTTGGTTTGATGGTTAATTGGTTGTGTGGTTGTGTGGTTGGTTGGCTGGCTGCTTGGTAAATTAATTGAAATTGTCCATCTAATGTTCCAGGACCAATTTGACAACGTCACTGGAGAGAGTTGTAACGGCAAAATTGAGATATGTATCAACAAGTCTCCGAACTCGGACGAAGTTCCCTTGCTGCAAGGCAACGTGGACAAAACAGAGGTCCCTCTTGAGAACGGCGCCGCTGTTGTCCAGAACTTGTCCATTGAGGAAAACACGCCAGGCAAAGATGGCCAGGAGTACGTTTTGAGTTTTACGGCGCATTTGAGCGGACGACGGCAAACAATTCCTCCTTTTAATTTGCCCTTCCTCTTCTATAACGGTAAGTCATGAACAACACGGGTGGCGTGTGCTAATTCAAGCCCGGTCGGACGGGGTTAGCATTTGGATGGGTGAGTCGTGACCATCTGGGAATAATCTCGTGTTGATTCTTGAGCTTGGAACTCGTGTGAGTAGAGTTATTAGTTGATCTCTCCCGTGCTTTGAGGGTTTTTCTCCAGGGTCTCCGGTTTTCCTCCCTCAGTAAAATCAACACTTATTATCTTAGCTGTGCTCCGTGATCAAACATGGGTCGTATGGTGGCAGCCTGCGGCGCCTTTAACACACCTTCGACTCGGCCACGTTAGAGCTAAACAATTTGTAAAGACATGTTCTAAGGATTTATGGTGAAGGAACATTTCGAGTGTTGGAATGTATACATTTTAAGACCCCACGGGACCAGTTGCGAAAAATGCAACTTTAAGGCCTTCCGGCTGGAATTGAACCCCGCGATGCTAGTGCAGTGCCCTGACCACTGAGCTACGGTCTACGGAGGCCGTTGCCGAGAGCCTAGTCACGAGTTCTGTATATACCACTATATATACAGAACTCGTGACTAGGCTCTCGGCAACGGCCTTTAGATTGTTTGATATGTTAATGATCCTCAATATGACGTCATACTACATAATGACTTGTTGAAAAAGCCTGAATATATTTGGGATTATGCAACGAAATCTATGATAGTGTGTATGTGTGTGTATGTGTATCCCATGATATTGAACGTACGACGTTACGTTTCGAGTCAGATTTGATAATTCCAAAGATATATGTAGGTTTTTCAGTAAGTCATTATGCAGTGTGACGTGAAAGTTAGGTATATTGTTTGCAATAAGAAGCTTCTAAATATATTTGATGGACTATTCTTTTATTTTTATTTTCTTTCAATCAAAGACGTAAGGAAACAACAGCAAATGGCGCAGTTGACTAAAGAGAGAGATCATTTATTTGAGACCATTAAAGCGTACCGGTCATTGTTTGACACGTCCAGGCAACTTCTTAACGAAATGCAAGGTAAGCGGCGCTATTAAAGTGCCCCTGTGATACATATTTGTAAAGAGCATGGTGTTCTTACTTAACTTGCCAAATTTCAAGCAATTACGAGAATGGGGGAAGTCACCTTTTCAGACTGTTTTTATACGAGAATTGTATGGCCGCCATTACTCGAACATGTTCCGGACGCTTAGGTTGCGATTAGAGGAAGTGGCGTCAAAGACTCCACATGTGGCTAGTTGTGTATGAATATAAAGCTACTTGGGGAAAACTTTCTATTGTAACTTTTCATAAACTTTCATAATTTCCATAAAGCTTTGTCACGTGTTGAATCTTTGACGTCACAATCATATACTCTGCTGTGGAATCGCGGGCTCGTCTGCAACCAGTTTTGAGCAATGGCGGACAAAATTTGGGCGACTTTGGAAGTTAGATTTCTTGTGTTAGAATGTTTGTTCGTTTTTTTTGGCAAATGTGAACATTTATTAACCTAAAATGATGTTCTGTAACAAAAAATTCCAGGAAACGTAATGTGATATTTCATCGCATGGGCACTTTAAAGATATCATGCCAATTAGTAATCGTGTAAAGTTTTATTTCAAAATTCCTTGAATAATGGTTGTATATTATGTTTTAAAGATTGCATTTTAGGATCCGCCATTCAAATGGCCGAGTTTAGGAGGAATGAGTCGAGACTACTTTTGACGTCATAGCCTCAACCTGCCTTTTAATCACCTTGCTAAGTTTTGCCATTTTAATGGCGGCGTACAAAATTGACGTTTCGCACGCAAACACTGATCTCTAAATAAAGACTGGATCGAGCAACTATTGTTTGGATGCTGCGAAAAAATGAAGCCGGGAATATTTCTCGGCGGCCATCTTGAAGGGACCACGCTATATAGTTTTACTATAGGAGACAGAGACTATCTGTCTCTGATCTTTTTAGATACTAAAATGAATCAGTTGTTGAAGGTTTTCCCATAATTTAGAACACAAACTACGGCTCCATTACAGTAACTATGAAGCCGGAATTAGTGCGTGGCGGCCATATTGGAGTGACCACCGTTGGTTACTCCATGCGCTAATTCAGACTTCATAGGCTCTGTTATAGAACCGTAGTTTGTGTTCTATATTAAAAGATCAGAGACTATACAGATAGTCTCTGTCGCCTATAGTAACACTGTATAGCGTGGTCCCAACACGATGGCGACCACGAGCTACTTCCGACTTCATTTTCTGAACAATAGTTGCTCGATCGAGTCATTATTTAGAGATCTGTACACGCAAAATACAAACTCTTTTTCATCGAATTTTGAGATGAAATTTCGCATGATTACTAATTGTGGTAATAACTTTAAATTTTTTTATTGTCTTATTTGGAAGAACTTTTAAAATGATAAAGTAACTTCTTTTGAAGATTTTCGTTTCTTCGCTTTCTTTTTGAGATATATCAGTTTGTTTGATATGCAAATGTCCGGAATTTACGTCACGCATGCATAATGAGTTATCACAGAATGTTATATATATTTGCATTAATCAAATAAAAACACTAAAGTGTGAATAACACGTGTGCGTGTTTCTCCCACAACACCAAACTTCTCGATTTTAAAGGATTTCGTTCGAGAATGAAAGAGATACACAAATTTCTCCAATAAGTCATTATGCATGTTTGACGTAAATTCCGGACATTTGCATATCAAACAAACTGATATATCTCAAAGAGAAAGCGAAGAAACGAAAATCTTCAAAAGAAGTTACTTTATCATTTTAAATAATTTTGCGGTTAGGGGCACTTTAAGGGTGGATCAATTGATAAAATGAAGGCAACTTTTTTCATCGGAAAACCACTTTAAGAGTTGTTTCCAGTGCTGCGTTTGTCCTACGTACGTTTACGCATTAGTTAAAACACGTATAGCACTCGAGATCAGCCATTACTATACTGCAACTTTGCGCGTCACTTCGAGAGAAAACGCGCTTAGAAATGAGATACGAGATGAAATGCTTTAACAATCTGGTTGTGACTCCTGAAATGATTTCAAACAGTTGAATTTAGTGACTTTATGTTGTCGCCGTTTGTTTAATTATATTGAATTTAGTAATTTTATGGATTGTAGTGTCCGTTCACGAAGCATCGATAGCCGAACAAAAACTACGCACGGAACTTGTGAGACAGAATGTTCCTGCTCAAACGTTGTCGTCGGTAAATATACCTACCTATATATACCTACCCTCCCACCTGCATAACTACCCACCACTTACATAACTACCAACCTACATAATTACCTACCACTTACAAAACTTTACCACCCACCAAGAACTACCCACCTACATAACTTCCCACTCACCTGCATAACTTCCCACCACTTACATAACTACCCACCACTTACATAACTACCAACCTACATAATTACCTACCACTTACAAAACTTTACCACCCACCAAGAACTACCCACCTACATAACTTCCCACTCAGCTGCATAACTACCCACCACTTACATAGCTACCCACCACTTACATAACTACCAACCTACATAATTACCTACCACTTACAAAACTTTACCACCCACCAAGAACTACCCACCTACATAACTTCTCACTCACCTGCATAACTTCTCACTCAGCTGCATAACTTCTCACTCACCTACCTACATAACTACCTACCACTTACAAAACTTTACCACCCACCAAGAACTACCACCCACCTACATAACTACCCACCCACCTACTTAACCACCTATCAGGCTGTTATGAGTACGTTTTCTTCCTTTAGGTAAAAAATGTCGATACGTTTATTGCGCAGTTGACCTCAAAACGGGGCGAGTTTCAGAAGAAGCCACGTCGACAGTGCAGTCTTCACCCTGGACTCAGAGGAGAACCAGGAATTCTGGGAAAGGTGAGAACTAGAAAGCTGTTTTCTCTTTTTCTATACGCATGAGACTAAGAAAATCCGTAATCAGCTATAGTAGGGTAACTCGTGCTCTGTTCAAATATTGTCCTTGGTAGGTCGCTTTTCTTTCCCAAATTATGGATGATGATATCGCAAGAGTGTTGTCCTGGCACATGGCCAGTGATATGGACTGCGTTGTAACCTTGACGACGGATAAGGTACGCGTAATATTCTAAACTGCTACTAAGTTTCGTCTTTTCCCCCGGATGGTTTTCTTCGTCACAAAGCTTATTTTAATATTTTGACTTCAATCGGCTTTCGTTGTTACACGAAATTATATTGTGATTCAAAAACACTAATAGAAATAACAATGTCCATTAAAGTGCTTACATGAAGTGAACAGTTGAATGCCAAAATATTGTTTGGTGCTTCTAACTGATCCTCTTCGTTGTATAAGTTGCGACCAGTCCATGCAATAAAATCCATTTGTGCAATTGTTTTAGGCTAAACAAGTTTACAAGGAATCCAGTGGCCAACAACAAGTGTTGCCGTTGGACTCCATTTACAAACGTAATCTCCCTGACTGGAACAAGTAAGTTAATAATCATGATCCCCACCGGGATGGTCCACCCTCCTAATATTTCGAGCTATAGGGTGCTTCGTCAGAGGTCCCACATTTCGTTTGAACCCTGACGATTTCATTCAACTCTTTCCCCTAGGCCCTTACCTCATGAGCGGTCTCGTTCCAATGTTCAACCACATGGTAATCCAATTTACGCAAGATCCATGCTTATCTTCCCAACCGAACAAGAAAACTGTAAAATAGGTAAGCTTATGGTTGTTGTTGTCGTCCTGCTTAGGCGGGATCCCGCTTCAGGAAACCGAGATCCCCGTTAGGTGGGACGGGACAAAAATTAAACGGGATGAGATAAACGAAGGGGAAATATAAGCGGGGTGCGATCCCGGCAAACGTCCCATCCCGGCAAACATCCCATCTCATCAAACATCCCATCCCGACAAACATCCCATCCCGACAAACATCCCATCCCGGCAAACATCCCATCCCGACAAACGTCCCATCCCGACAAACATCCCATCCCGACAAACATCCCATCCCGGCAAACATCCCGACAAACGTCCCATCCCGACAAACATCCCATCCCGACAAACGTCCCATCCCGACAAACATCCCATCCCGACAAACATCCCATCCCGACAAACGTCCCATTCCGACAAACATCCCATCCCGACAAACATCCCATCCCGGCAAACATCCCATCCCGACAAACGTCCCATCCCGACAAACATCCCATCCCGACAAACGTCCCATCCCGACAAACATCCCATCCCGACAAACGTCCCATCCCGACAAACGTCCCATCCCGACAAACATCCCATCCCGACAAACATCCCATCCCGACAAACGTCCCATCCCGACAAACATCCCATCCCGACAAACGTCCCATCCCGACAAACATCCCATCCCGACAAACGTCCCATCCCGACAAACATCCCATCCCGACAAACATCCCATCCCGACAAACATCCCATCCCGGCAAACATCCCATCCCGACAAACATCTTATCCCGGCAAACGTCCCATCCCGGCAAACGTCCCATCCCGGCAAACGTCCAATCCCGGCAAACGTCCCATCCCGGCAAACGTCCCATCCCGGCAAACGTCCCATCCCGGCAAACGTCCCAACCCGGCAAACGTCGCATCCCGGCAAACGTCCAATCCCGGCAAACGTCGCATCCAGGCAAACGTCCCATCCCGGCAAACATCCCATCCAGGCAAACATCCCGACAAACATCCCATCCCGACAAACATCCCATCCCGACAAACGTCCCATCCCGACAAACATCCCATCCCGACAAACATCCCATCCCGACAAACATCCCATCCCGACAAACGTCCCATCCCGGCAAACGTCCAATCCCGGCAAACGTCCAATCCCGGCAAACGTCCCATCCCGGCAAACGTCCCATCCCGGCAAACGTCCCAACCCGGCAAACGTCCCAACCCGGCAAACGTCGCATCCCGGCAAACGTCCAATCCCGGCAAACGTCGCATCCAGGCAAACGTCCCATCCCGGCAAACATCCCATCCAGGCAAACGTCCCATCCCGGCAAACATCCCATCCAGGCAAACATCCCATCCAGGCAAACGGCCCGTCCTGCCGGCCGTATAAACAGCCCCTTAGTCCACAATTTAAAAAAAACTGCTATTATGCGCATGCTCCAATAACGCTGCAGAGACTATTTAAGCTGATCGCCTTTTAAAGTGCTTTTAAAACCTTGCACAGTTTTAGATTTCTGTATACAGGACGCCAAAATATCTGATAAGGTCTTTTACAGTTTTTCATTTGGTAGATCTCTCTCGCGAGAAATTTTTGTGAGTCCGCAATTTGTCTGGACTGACACGCAACGTTGGATGTCTATTTTACAGTGAAGATTTCACCAAATCGATATCCTAAAGAAACAAAAACTGTGCAGGTCTTGTAGGCACTTTAACCTGTGTTCATTGTCGGAATATAAACAATTTACAATTGATTTGCCTCTTCATAGTTTTTGGCATGTTACTTGGTGATACACTGATCTTGGATAATCTTGACTGTGCCAACAGCTATCGTCAAGAGGTAGGATCTACTCTGGTTAACATAAGATTAGCGTAAGCTGAAAAATGTTGATGCCAAAATATTAAGTTCAAAAGGAAAATAGATGAAATCCTAGAGAGAACAGCCAACGCGTGTACGCACACCTGCCTCCTTAATACACTTTCCCCACACACTCTTCTCATGTACCCAGACTCCCCATGCACACGTCATTCCTATATACCAACAATCATGCATAAACTCGCTCTCTCACCCTCCCAACATCGCTCACGCACGCATTCTCACTCGCAACGCACTCTCACACGCCACGCACTCTCACTCGCCACGCACTCTCGCTCACGAACTCTCACTCACGAACTCTCACTCGTTCCCCTATTTTCACCCACTTTCTCCCCTATTTTCATCTACTTTCGCTCACGCACTCTCACTCGCTAACGAACTCTCGATTGTTTACGCACGCACAGTCGCTCACTCGCTCACATACTCTCACTCGCTCACGCACTGAATGCGCTTGGTTGGTTTGAAACTACTGAAAAACCGACACGCGATTATACACTTGTGTCGTCTTCTTATGTAAATATACCCGCGGCTCAAGGACAGTCAAAATACCCTGAATGACAGATAAAGCAGTACGTTACCCTAGTCATTTGGACGTTAGTAGTATAGTAAGTAGGGCTGCGAGCCCAATCGACGTCAAACGTGAATATAAACACCAAAACATCACCAAATTTGCCAAATCACGATTCGACAAATTTGGTGATGTTTTGGTGTTTATATTCACGTTTGACGTCGAATAAGCTCTCAGCCCTACTTACTATACTACTACAGCGATCGTTAGTCAATCTAGACACCCTTCGCACGTTCTCTACTAAATTGATGTCAAACACACGCGAGACTAGCGAAACAATACCAAGTTTATACTAAATTTGACACCATTTCAGCCACATTTAAAAAATAGAAAGTGTCGTTTCAAAATTCTCACAAATTACATTTAGGAAAAAATAGAAAGTGTCATTTCAACATTTTCGCGTGTTAAAAAAATAAAATGTGGTACGAGCCCACTCTCACATATTAAAAAAATAGAGAGTGCCGTTTCAACATTTTCACAAATTTGTCGAATCGCATTTAAAAAATAGAAAGTGCCGTCTCAACATTTTCACGAATTTGTCGAATCACATTTAAAAAATAGAAAGTGCCGTCTCAACATTTTCACGAATTTGTCGAATCACATTTTCACAAATTTGTCAAATCACATTTAAAAAATAGAAAGTGCCGTTTCAACATTTTCACAAATTTGTCAAATCACATTTAAAAAAATAGTCGTTTAAACGTTTTTACAAATTTATGTGTTGTAAAAGTGTCTCACGCGTGATAAAATTGCCACCTGTTATGCAAATTAGGTTATTGCCACCTGTTAATAATAGATTAGTCCGTTTGTTCACTATTTTCAGCGTTTGTCGCCTCGCCTCTCACTTCAATGTTTTTGTGACCATACGCGTAGGAGTCAATACCATTTTCTAAAAGGTATCGTTTATCATCAAAACAGGATAGCGACACTTTATTAATTTCGTAACTACCGAGCTGATGTTTGACACTTCTAATGGTCTTCATTGTGTGTCGCAATTGTTTCTGCTCAAGTAACACACTTTTGTAATCTTCGTGTCTGATCACTTTTTTAATTATATTCTTTCTAATACCTTTAGCGGTTTTCCCGCCGCCTCCACCCTCTTTCAAATAGCTGTACATTTTACTGCGCAACCCGACGAACTCGACAATTGGCGTTCCAGCGCACTCGTCCTTCATCTTCCCAATAACTTTCTTATTCTCTCTAAAAAAGAATGGGCTGTCTGCGGGATAGTCGCTATTGTCGAACTTTTCGCACTCCATCATAAAGTCGGAGTAAACGTCGTCAGTTTTGATTGAGTACAGCAGACTGTCAGTGTCAGTGAAGTGCAATCTGCAGGTGTCGCTAGAGTACTTTTTCATAATATAATTGTAGTGAAAATTGTACATCAGCGTTTTACTCAAGTCTAGTATGCACATACCCACATATGCAGGTCTATTTAGTGTCAACGTTTCTTTAACCTTATGGACAGCGACTAAGTTCTCGCTAAATATTTTGCAAGACACGAACGTCGGCTTCGAGACAAGCTTTTCTAATTTCTTCGCGGTGGTCACTAATCTTACGTCCACACGCTTCCTCAAGTTTTCCATCGTTTTTCCGAACACACTGTTGTTCATCAACTTGAAGAAGTCCTTCTCAAATGCGTTCTTAGCCGCGGTTCTTTTGACTGTGTTAAAGTCGATGTACTTGCCTAGCCACTTGGACTGGTCAAACTGCAGGACCCTGTGAATCTTATTGATTTTTAATCCAAGATCCATGTACAACTGCAGATTTCCGTAGTGACACACGTACTTTTTTTTGTCCATCAAATTAGTCACCAGCTTCTTCACACCACCAACACTCACGTTAAACTTATTTTTGATTTTCGTGCAGTACTCCGACAACATGTCAACGGTTATCTCCATCTTCTCGGGAGCCAACGGGTAATCGTTGTGTAGGTCATGCAAGTGGGCTGGGTACTCCAAGTCGACCTCGAGCAGTAAACCTTTTTTACTATTGTTGTGATAGTCGTGCAGATTAACCTTTTTTATTTCTTTCTCAGTCAACCACTTGAAGCCGCCCGTGGGTAGACTTCGACTCATTGCCCATCCATACAAGTTGTTGGCGTCAAGGTACATCAAATACTTCGACTCTTGCTCTTTGTCATACCCTTCCATGTACTTATTATTCGCCACGCCATGTCTGTTGCATATGTAGCTCACACCACCACGCATACCTAGTTCTACGAACTGGAACATGTCGATGTCGGACAATAATTCGAGTTCTACTCCAGTCATCTTTAACATGGCATCCCAAGCCAATCCAGGCGATGTGAAATAGTGACACGGGTCTAATTTATACTCGCGATGGCATGTCTCTCTAAAGTTCTCAAAAACGTCAGCAAGCAAGAGCACATCGCTTTTCAAATACAGGTCGTGATACTCACCCATACTTTCAACGTCGAAGTAGTCCCACACGTCGCAAGCGCGTTCGTGCATTTCTTCCGTAATGTGCTCGTCATTCAGAACGCTGTAAAAGTCCTTTTTGGAGGGTAGCTCGCATTCATCAAATTTATCAAAGGAGTCCATATAATCGTAGGGATAGACCCCCTTTCTTGTCATGAGTGCCAAACCCTCGTCGTGAAACACTTCTGATGTGTATTTGAAAGCGTCCCTTGGTAGGTTCTTCACCAAGTTGTCTAGACCACTACCCATGAACTGAAAGCTGTCCAAGAACACCAAGTTTTTTCCAAGCATGAACGCCATGTACTTCTCCATGTTGTTTGGTATCACATTTATGTCTTGGCCAAACTTGCCAATCTCCTGCATGATGAAATGGCTATCGTAGCCACGTAGGTTATGAAAGATCACAGGGATTTTATCAGTCAACTTAAAGTTCACGTTACACTGACGATGTGCGGACCCTCTGTACTTACCTGACACGTGACAGTGGTCTCTCACTCTAACGTCAGCGCTAGTGTACTCAACACTGCAAATATGACAACTCTTAGCCTCGTCAAAGTTCTTCTTATCGGCATCAGTCAGTATCATTTCTTTGTTAAAGTGGCTCTCAGATGTCTCTTTACAATATTCGACAATTTCTAACATCTCCCCAACGAACTTGTTAACTGCGTTTTCACCGCGATACACTTTCACTGGCTTACTGTACTCGTTGTCATAACAACAAACCAGTTTATACCCATAACCGCAGTCAACGTGTCTCTGATAAGCGTTCGTGTAGCTACACTCGCTTGACAGCTTTGTTGTGTGCACCTTCTGTGTGATAGCCTCGAAGTCTGCATACACCACAAATGGTACATTTAATTGTCTGCTAAAATTCTCGTATTTCACTTTCGCACCTTTTTGCGGCATTTTAATAGCTTGCTTCCCATTAATGACCAAACACACTTCAATATGACTTTCAAGCACGTCCGCGCGGGTGAAACACTGCAAACAATATCTACAAAAGTGCTTTCTCGCCTTATACTTTGTCTGACGGTACATGAATTTGTCGAAATCGCGAATGTACACATAATGCTTGTTGCCTATGTCATTAGTTATCAACAATAGGTCCATATGGTCAGGATACGTCTCCTTAGAAACGTACACAGGGAATGGCTGCAAATTTTCATACCCAAAAACATTGATGCTAATATCGTTCGCCTTCTCGATCTTGTTGTAGTCTTTGAGTGTGACTGGGAAGTCAATTCCGTCATAATTCAGCTCACTGACGTGCCTAGCGTACTTCGACGTTCTATCAGAGTGTTTTCCAACAGGAAACTTATGTGCGAGGTGGCACCATCTAAAACACTCGTTGTCATCGTCGTTATTTACGTTTATCAGACCCTTCATACTATTACGCAGCTCCTTTGGCAACGCAATATAGCTACTCCCGTGCAAAGGTCTGTAAATAGCGACATTAACGTAGTGTGCATCTATTTTGTCGATAGTCCATCCAGACCCCTCAGATAACCACCCAGCTATCCGCGTCAAAATCTGCTCCGACCCACGATTGGCGACACCCTCGATGTCATGCTCGTTAATGACGACGAACGTTTCGCTGTTAAAGTAGGCAGTTTTGTATGTGGTCTTATCGAGTTCTAAAACTTTCTCAAAAGTGACCTTGACTGTCTCCACCACTTTCATTCCGTTGGTCTCACCTAGTTCACGTCTCAAAAGGTTAGTGACAGCACTTCTACTACCATTTACCTGATTGATGTCTCTGTCGTCAATTACCTCGACTCCATAAGACCTTGTGAACCCTCTCAGTGCTCGATCCAACAGATGCGTTGACGGTGCGAGGTCTTCGACTAGACGTTGTGTTTCTTGGTCTCTAAAGAAGCCGTGAACGTTGGTCGCTTCATCTGTTAGTGAATTGACAACGGCTGCACTCGTCTTATGCGCCCGTCTTTTTGTCACTGAATTTTTCACAGTCCGACTCATTGGCTTATACTTACACTACACTTTTTTTCTTAGCCCACTCGTTGTAATAAATATCACCACTTTCACACCATCCCAGCTTTGGGTACACCACCCCAAACAAATTGTTGTCGAACAAGTCTTTCACCTTCCCGTCTTTGAGGTCTGACACCTTCTTGAGTGTCTCGACTCGTCTTCTGTGGCACAACCTAATAATGTAGTATCCGTATCTGCTGACATTTCTACCCTTGATCAAATTGCATGAGTGCAGCACATTGACAACTTTCAGGAAGTCCTCTTTTATCAACTCAAGGTGCTCACCCTTCACAACGTTCCGCAGTCTCCTCCCCATCCACCAAGACCGTTTGTGAACGCTTTTTAGTCGCGTGAGTCTCATGTCGCTGTAACTCTGAGTGTAACCCCATTCGGTGTCGCCACACTTTGGACACGCGTACCCACCGCAGTCAGTCACATGTTTCACAACGTCACAATCCGAGCAGTAGTAAAGCCTGGAGGTGCCTCCACACTCAGTTTGCGTCTCACTCGCGATTTCGTCAATTGTGTAACCATAACTCATCTGCCTCATAAGTTTGTCCATCGCTTATACTACTCCAACATATTTTTTTTCACCGAACTAACACCCATGCCGCTATTCCACTACCCAAACCTAGCGCGCCAACAAACAATAATTGGTACTCCTTCATTTCCGCACTCGGTTGGTAGTAATCCGCAATCTTCGGGAGGTCAGTGAACACTCGTCCGCTGTACTGTATGGTCATTACGCTTCTAAGTTCTTCCAACGCGTGGTTCGTGTCATTGATGTCAGCATTAGCATCTGAGAGCCGTTGTCGTAAACGCTGGATCTTATCTTTCTTGGCGACTTCATTCTCATACCACACTTCTTTCGCGCTGGCTAACTGCTCCAACGCATGGTTGTGTCTTTTCATCTCAGCTTCATAGCCTGAGTGATTAAACTTTGAAAACATAAAGCCAGCGCCTGCAAAAGCCACTGCATTAAATATCCCTCCAGCCACAACACTCACCATTAACTTACGTTGATTTGAATGGATCTGTTGGTATCCACTTTTTCGATTGCATCCATTTTACTAGCAGCGTTCCTGCACCAACAGCTGCAGCAAGTTTCACTGTGCCTTTCACAGTCTCTGGTGTTCCCAATGGTTCTCCCAAAGCCTTTTTAGAAATCATACTCACTGCCACAGCACCAGTCGTAACAAGTAGCGCATCGTACAATTCGTTCATAAGTTCTTTTCGATCGATCGCAGCCATATACATTGTCGTGTGTTTTGTTCAAGAATCAAATGTGTCTAACGCTGGACGACGAGTTTTGTGGTTCTCTGACACACTAGCTGGTGTGATACTCACGGGTTCTTTTTCACTGCTAATTGTGTACCATAGTGAAGCAGCAGCAATGATAACACCAAGTGTTCCAACAATGTAACCATAGCCCCACTCACTACCCTGTTCCTCGTTGACTATCATCTCACGCATTTTCTTTTCTTTCGCAGCTTTCGATATCTCAGCCAACTTTTTACCAGCAGCGACGCGCTTTGGGTCCTTCACCTTAACACTTTTCACGTCAGCCGTGATCTTAGCGTCGACAGCCGTCTGTGAGTCCTCAACCATCTAATACATTATCACGTGTTATCTTACTCACAGTTGACCTCACAGGTGTCTCACAGTTGACCTCACAGGTATCTCACAGTTCCAGACCAAACGCACTAAAAAATTAGGATTTTCTCTGAGAGTATAACATAATGACTCAAGCCCGAGAAATCAGCGAAGAAGATATTGCCAACATGTTGAGAACAGCCTTTATCAGTGTGTCCACCCTACAAGGCGCCTCTGGACCTATCGTCTTAAACGAGTACTTCTCAACATACACAATGTTCGACCCCGACCCTGAAGGACCACCAAAACGGCTTGGCTCTCAGATCCGCCATACGAGGTATCTTCTCGACGCTTGGATCGATCTTCGAGAAGACAGAGCCAACGAGCTTGCTGGTACGTTAGCTGACATAATCCCTGTGTGGTGTTACTCACCATTCAAGTACCTTATGTTAGCAAGTGATGTCTACTTGAACGACCCTAGTGGGTCCAACGGTACGTTACTCGGTAACTTCCTCCAAGTGTTCTTAGCGACCCTTCTATGGAAACCATGCCCAACCAAAGCCAAAGCGTGGCTAGAGCTCGCCGCAAACCGCGACGTTCACGTTTGCAAGGTTGGGTGTAATGAGATACTGGGTGCGGATGATATCAGGGACCACGTACTCTCACCCGCCCACAGACACTTTGCGAGAAATAAAAGCGCGTACGCCTGTTACCCATGCGGTGTGGTCACCAACGACCCACTGCATCGCTTGAGACATGAGAGCTCGAAGACTCATCTTAAAAACTTAGAGCTTCAGCGGATATTTAACAACGAACAACAGTTGCCGCAACAGGAGAGAACATTTCTCTGGAGGTATAGTAATCATGAAGAAAATCGGTAAACTAGAAATCGTGATTGGTCCCATGTTCGCAGGAAAAACGACAGAGACTCTCCGCAGGTTAGTCACGTTAAGTAAATCAGGGCTCAAAGTCCTCTACATGAACAACAAACGCGACACTAGGCGAACTGACCACGTGTTCTCCACACATCGTCAGACCATTGTTGTTGGATCAGACAGTTTACCTGCGAAGTTAATCACCAACCTTCCAAGTTCTTCCGAGATAACCGATTATGACGTCATCGGAATTGATGAAGGCCATTGGTACTCTGATCTGTCAGTTATTCATGAGTACATCAAAGCTGGTATTCACGTCATTATTTGTGGTCTCATAACAACGGAGCACTTAAAAAAACTTGGTGAGCTCGACACACTCTTCCCAATGGCAGACGACATCACATTTCTAAAAGCGTATTGCGCCGTTTGTCGTGACACTTACGGAACAACTGTTGAAGCGCCATTCAATTGGAGATACAACCCAGGACCATCATTCGTTGGTGGTGCTGAGCAATACCGTGCAGTGTGCAGACGTCATCATCCTTCCACATAAAATTACGGGTGCTCTCAATACATCCCACTTTTTTAAATTTAGACATTGGTCACATGAAGCGTCCAATGTCTCATAGAAACATTTTTTCACACAGTGGTCAGAAGGTTTGTGAAATAAATAGAGAAAGTTTCGCAGATATTTTCTACTGAGTTAAAAACGTCTTTAGAAAATGCTAGAGCAGTTGTCGCCTCAAACGTCGTCTCGACAACGAGAACGAGCGCTAACTCGACTCATTACTCACTGTCTAAAAAGTCTCTTTACAATAGCGTCTCTCATGGTTACTCAACGCTGATTTATTTTTAAATTTACGAAAACACTGAGAGCACTGAAACCCAACGTCAAAGAGATATTTTATCACTGTGGTAATAGCGTCGTCGTACGAGTCGCACAAGAGTGTTAGATAACCAGCGGATTTATATCTGAGCAACAGAGACTCCTGCTCTTTGGACGTCTTGCCTGTGCCACCTGGATTCTTGAACTCAATCACGAGTCCGCTATGCTGTCGGTTTGCGTTGGCAATAATCAAGTCAGGTGTTCCACGTTGGTAACCTTTTTTCCACGAATTTATTCTTTTACTCGAAGTGTCTTGGTTCTCACCACAAGCAGCTATCAAAATAGCCTCTGGATAATATTTCCTAAGAAAACCAACAACTTTCGTGTGAAGGTCGAACTCAGTGATCATTTTAAATTGATTGTGTTTGAGACCAACGTCAGCTAAACTTTTTCTAACGCTTGGTAAGACCTCTGAGTGCACCCACCTTCCGAAGTGTTTCGCACGCTCCATTTTACTTGAGAACACCAATGAGTAGACCCCGAGTTCGTTGATAAATGAGGCCTGCTCTATCTTCATTTTACAGTCAGGTTCGACGTGGTCGTTGACTGCATCTTTTGGTCGAGCGTAACCTAGAGCACTTGCGACTTCTCTTGCTTTGAACCATATTTCACCGTTGTGATTAACCGTCGTGATTTGGTGACCATCAAATAATTGCACTGAGTTGGTTGCCATTACTATAGCCTCGCAAAAAAAAACTACTCGACATAGGTGTCAGGTTTTTTATAGATCTGGTTTGTTGTGTACCAGTGCAGCAGGTGTGTTTTATTAGTCCTCAGTTTTCTACGTCGTCTAAAAAAGTTTCTAACGTTACGAACCAGCTTTCTAAGCCAACCCATTTTAACTTAGGTCACGTCTCCTACCACTCCCACAGTGTCTGATTCTGGTAACATAATAGGTTCGCCATAAGTCTTTTTAGACCTCATACCAATCTCAGCGTGGAGCTCGAGAGTCACGTCACCGCGACCAAATGATCCACCAGCTTTGAACATGTGATCAGTCGTTTTATTTATCTTATATGTTTCATGAGGTCTCGAAAAACATGCTCCCATTTACTTTACACCATATTCCTTCATCATTTCTCCACCCATGATTATGATGTCTCGGTTTGTCATGTAACCACTCACAATTTTCACACCGTAGAACTCTATCAACGATGGGTATGCATAAGGTGCGAGTGGTATTCTTGGTCGATGTATTCCAAAAATTGTTCCATAGGGTGTGCCTATTTTTTTCATGTTCGCTACGAAGTCTGAGTCGGCTGACTTAACGTTGTTGACCCTGACGTGTGAATTGTCCATTTGCCAGTGTATTGATATCATGTGCATTTTACTTATGTCAACGCCACTTGGAATAGTGCATATGCTCTCCATCGCTGGGATGCTGCCACCATACGCGAGTCCATTAGTCACACCAGTCTTGTACCCTATGAACTTATCCCACTGACCGTCGTCGTTTGATATAATTGTCTCCCAATTTGATCCAGCGGTGCGAGTAGGCAACCTCACCACAACAAAAATGGAAAGATCACACCATTGCATACTGGGGCAATTAAAATGGAGACCTGACTCAAGTGGGATTGGTGTTAACACAGGTGATAGAAAACTTTGACTTACACTGCTGATGCCGATAATAGGACCATAAGCCGGGTTGTTTTGCACTAATTTACTTGTTTCACCAATAGCTTTCACTTTGTTTGAACCATTGGTGTGAAATTCCACATTTTTCAAGGCGTGTGTGCTAACGTTGAAGTCGAGCACAACGTTGTAGGACTGACTCTTGAGGAAACCTGCTAACAATTGCTCTAGAGTTCTTTTATTCGCAGCGTCTGAGTCATCGACTGGGTCTGCTACGTTTTTTATCGCTGAGCCTTGCATGTCTATTATTCCAGACATCCTTCCACCAGTCGCGCTTAATTTGGGATCTTCATCCAGATGCCTTTTCGTTCTCTTTAGTATTTTATCGTGAGGGTCGTCAGACTCATACCCATAGTTTAGACTCATTACTACTTCAAGGTGTATTTGGTTAGTAGATAGCCAGAGACTGCTGAGAACCCTAAGATTATCGCCAACGTTGTCGTGTCTGACTCGCTCGTGGCCACTGTTTTTCTGACAGGAAGTGGTGTCACGTTTTCTTGGTAAACTTTTTTAGCCACAGTCGTTGGTACCACCACACTTTCTTGGTGAGCTTTTTTCTTCACAGTCGTTGGTACTACTAATGAGTGAGTCACCACATTTTCTTGGTGGACTTTTTTAGCTGTAATTGTTGGTGTTGTTGCATTCAAGCTAGTGTTCACCCCAAATTTCATGGACTCTGTGGCAATCTTTAATAAGTTGTTGTACCCAGCGATTTTATTCTTGAGAATTACTACATTGCTTGGCATCAACCATGTACTTGGTGACAATGCAAGATTTTGAACAACGTTGGTGTCTCTAATTGATTTGTTCATGTTGAGGATCCATGTCGACACGTCATACTGTACAACACTGTCAGAAAACAACTTGCGGAACTCTTGTTGAGTCTCTAGACTTCCTGCAGAACCACCAACGACTGATACACGTGTTCTCGCTTGTGCACCAAGTGTGGAGTACACAAAGGACTCTATGCTCTGATTTAGATATTGCAACCCAATGTTGGTAAATCCGTCTGAGAGTCGCGCGACGTATCGTTTGTAATCGTTCTGAACGTCGTTGAGTGTGAAGACTCTGGTCTCGCCTGTTGTGCCATCGCTCAGGACTTTATTCTGGTAGTAGTGCTTTTTGGGGATTTTGGAAATCTTACCATACAATTCGGAAGCGTTGAACTCTCTACTTATTGATTTCATGGTCTCACCACCCTCCATTCTTCTGAGAAGTCTTCTAATGGTGAAGTACAAATGAAATCTCATCACACTTGTGACCACGGGATGGACTTCTTGTGACACTGATAAATGTTGCAGTGACACCCCACAACAGAAACTCGCGCAATACGTCGCAAACACAACGCGATAGTAAGATTCGCTGTCATCCCACTCTGATTTTGTCTTTGACGTGGTGACTCGCAAGACTGGTAGCTTTGACATGAAGTAGCTACTCTGGTTAACAAAAACTTTAAAGTTATTCACTGGATAATTTAACACATTTTCTGTTGGATAGCCATCCCAAAGCCCCCAGTGGTTCTTATGACCTTTTGGCAGTGGTTGGATAGTCCCACCGCCTTGCCATATTATTGGGAACTTGCTATTGTGTAGCCACTTCCACATGCTTTTATCATTTTTGAAGGTTGTGCTGGTTATGTCTGTGCTAAGGATGTCATTGTTTCTGAAATATATGTCGACACTCATGATCTTACCATCTTGCAAAATATTTGGATTGAACTCAAATTTGCTTAAAGTGGCGTGGGGGTACTTTTTGATGAGGTCTGCCTTTGCGTCGTGTGCAGCCTTCGATGTGTTAGCCATCGCGAGTTTGTAGTACTTTCCATAGTAATCGTGAAGGGCTTTCTGCATATATAATATACCATATGTTACACATAACACATGCTACATTATATATGGTCAGGGTTGTAGTGTTGATTAGAGGCCCAACGGAAACTGTGGATCTACCAGAAGCACTTTTGACGTTTGGCTCAGATCCTCACTTACTAGTGAAAAAAGCGACTATCTTTTGGGACTATGTTAACGTGGAGACCGGTGTGAATGATGAAATAAGTTACAACAGCAACAAACACGTTTTCGAGTCTGGGTACCACACTTTTAAAATGATTGCCGACGAGTTGAAGGGATTAGGGGCTATCGAGCTAGTGGCCAACAAACACAACTCAAAGTGTGCGATAAGAACTGACCAACAATTAGAGCTGTTTAAATTTGGAGAACTCTTAGGGTTCAACGATAACACAACGATAAGTAGTAGTGGTCTGGTCAGCCCTAATGTTGTGGACGTTAACAAAGGGTTGAAGTACGTACAAGTAGGTTGTAGCATTGTGAACAGACCTGAGAACATTGTTAATGGCAGCAAAAGCGAGGTTATCGTCGAGTTGCCATTGACCACCACCCAACCACTGAAGAGCTCTGTTCAACAATTTTTCAACATTGAGTCGAAGGTGTCGATAAACAAAGGCGCTTTTACACAGCTGGTGTTTAATGTGACTGACCAAGATGGTAGTGGTGTCAACGTTGGTGACATATTGTTGGATTTGTATGCAACGCTTGAGTAGCTAAACGCGTGCTAAAGTAATGAGTCTAAACTATGGGTATGACTCTGGTGGCTACACTGAAAAGCGACGTGTAGACGACAGTCCTCAAAAGTTGACGGTGCTTATTGAAGGCGTGGAGAAAGTCGTAACTTTTGACTACAGTGTAGTAGCCACACATGATAACCCATACATTATAGTCAAGACAGCCACTGTGTTTTGGAGCTATGACAATGTGGCGAGTGGTGGTGATATTCAATTCTTCGTTATTTCTACAGGAAAACCAATGCCGAGACTCGGGCCAATTCGAGTGGGTGGGGGCTACTACGACTTCGACGCGTTGGTTAGAGCTCTACGACACGCGCTCAGGGTGCTTAGTATAGATCTTGTGGTGGAGAAACTGGTGACCGCAGGTAAAAGTAGGGTTAAAGTTAAGACTATGGGGGGGAGAAGCTTCGAATTAGAACTTAGGCTAGGTGACATTGGGCTTTTGCTTGGTTTCGCGAAGGACGCAGGAATTGTGGCAGATGGTAAGTGGCACGACAGTCCAAACAAGATTGACATGAACAGAGGTCTAAAGTATGTAGAAGTCTCGTGCGACGCTGTTGAGATGGAGAGCAACGTGGGCACTGATGGGAAGCGTAGTAATGTGATCACAACATTGCCAATACCCACCGAGCAGTCTCTTGATGGAGGGATACAACGTTACGCATACGTTGACTCCAAGGTGAGAATTAAAAAAGGTGTTTACTCAAGTATGACGTTTCGTGTCAAACCAAACAATGGTGACGCTGATGTTGGCGCGGTGCTATTGGAACTGTATATTGTGTGAATTATATGGAGCTTGGTGTGGAAACAGAGCAAGGGTTGAGAGACATTTATTATAATCCTAAGACAGGGTACAGTGGTGTAGAGAGGTTGTATCAAAGTGCGTTGGGAGACGGATTGAAAGTAACTAGAAAAACAGTGAAAGAATGGTTGACCACGCAGGACACTTACACTAGGTACAAACCTATTGTGAGAAGACATAAGTTCCGTGCGACTTTTGTTGGATTTCTTGGTGAGGAGCTCCAAATGGACTTAGTGGACATGAGTAAGTACTCAAAACAGAACAGTGGTTATTATTGGATATTGACAGGCATTGAAATATTGAGTAGATACGCTTTTGGAATCGCAGTTTATAGAAAAGACACTAAGAACATGACTAAGGCTGTTGGAAAGTTGTTGAGCGACTTTAAAGATCGGTTTGGAGCCACGCCTAAGTTAGCACAATTTGATGATGGACTCGAATTCTACAATGTTGGTGTGAAAAGTTTACTGAAAGAACATGGTGTTGAATATTTCAGCACTAAGAGTGATAAAAAGGCTGCTGTTGTTGAGCGTTTTAATAGAAGTCTGAAGAGCATTATGTGGAAGTACTTTTACGCTCGTGGGACATACGAGTGGATTGGGGATCTCGACCAGTTTGTGAGCAATTACAATGGTAATGTGAATCGAAGCATTATGATGAAACCGAAGGATGTCGATAAGTCAAATGAAGCCGAAGTGTGGACCACTTTGTTTGGTCATCAATTTGCAGACAATCCATTGCCAAAGTTTAGAGTTGGTGAATCGGTGAGAATTAGTAAATACAAGAGCGTGTTCACAAAGGGCTATGAAGCCAACTTCACTGAGGAGCTGTTTAAAGTGATAAAGGTTATTCGTGGTGACCCGAATGTGTACGAAATTGAGGATCACACCGGTGAACAGATTATTGGTAAATTTTATGAACAGGAATTATCGCTGGTCAATAAGAAACCTGGTGACGATGTGTACAGAGTTGAAAAGGTGTTGAAAAGAAAGAAAGTCAGAGGGAAGAAGATGACGCTGGTCAAATGGTTGGGTTACGAGAGCAAACATAATTCGTGGATACCAGAAAGCGATATTCAAAATGTGAGCTAATGTAACATGGCTAAGAGTGGCTTCGACGACCTCGAGACGGAGGGCTTTGATGAATACAAAGATATGAGTAATGATGAGCTAGATCGCAGTCTCGAGAGAGCCACTCAAGATCTTGAGCTAGCTCGGGGCGATCTAGGCGTCACAGCCGATGAGGAAACTAGACTAACTAGAGTGGAGGGTGGACTGAAGCGCGAACACGATATAAGACTTCGTCAACACATGGGGGAGACTACTAGCGATCTCGTAACGCGGAGTGGTGGAGGAGTGTATCAACATGTGGAGAGGGTTTTTAGTGATCTCGCAACGCAGACTATTGACAACGTGAGAGATCGTGAAGACGTCGCGAGGAGTGTGCTATTGTTAGACACCACACACGCAGAGTACGTCAACATACCTGGACTAACACCAGTCGAGAACCGTGAGTTGAGCGCGCTACTCAATCCAAGCGAGAATGTGTTGCGTGAGTCTAGAATAGGCGACACTGGCGCATTGCAAATACGAGCGGACCGTTATCAAAACTTGATAAATGAAGTGAACAAAAGAATAGCGGAGCTCGCAGAAAAAGACCTCACGGCTGCAGAGAACGAAGAGTTCGTCGATCTAGCTGAAAGAGTGATTGGACTTACACAAGCTAGAGACGTGCTTATTGAACAGCGGGAAATAGAAGAGGTTAGAGAGCGACAAGAGATCGACATTGACAGGTTTCAGAAGTTTAAGAAATGGGCTAGAGAAAATATGGTTGGGGTGAGTGCTTTAGCGATTTCAGTAGCTGCAATTATAACAACTATTATTATCGCTGGGAGGACTAACGTTATGAAAGGCGCTATGGTCACGAGGTCGTTCGCACAGGCTGTTAAAAACGCGATAATGAAGATGGGTCCATGGGCTGTTGGGTTGGCTAACTTAGTTTATGACGCGCTGGTGACAGGTGTAAAGGGTCTCGCTTGGCTAGCTCAAAATCTGTGGGTGTTTGCGGTGACATTCGCGTGGCTTGCGTATAATTATTTAAACTAGAAAGAAAATGTGATTCGTGGGAGTCAGAGAGCGATATTCAAAATGTGAGCTAATGTAATATGGCTGAAGGTGGGGAAGTTTTTGACGAGATCGAGATGGAAACCCTCAATAAGTACGAAGACATGAGTAATGAGCAATTAGAAAAGACGCTCGCCGATGTTGAAGACGTTATTGAAGACATGTACGGTAAGCACACTGAAGACAACATGCCGGAAGACGTTCGTGTTAATTACAACGACTATCAAGACTATGCGAAAAAGATACTGAGTGAGCTAGACGCGAGGCGAGGTGGGCAAAAAGAGACGTCATTTATTGATACTGATGATGGTAAGACGGTGACGATAAGGGGAACCAACACAGAAGTCCCTGCAGTGGAGCTTGTTGAGCAGGAGCCATATGGTGATGTCAATGACGAGAGTTTTAGTATAGCTTTTGAAGAGGAGAAAGAAATTGAGAGAAGGCTGGGCGAGCTAAAAGCATCCAACAAAAAGCTAACAGAAAACAACGTAAAAAGAATCAAGCTAATAAACAAGAAAATACGTAAATTAAGCAAAAAGGCACTCGGCCAAGACGACGCGTCAAGGAAAATAGTCAACAGGTCGCAGGTTACGGACTCAGGGGCTATTCTTTTCAAACCGATAAACAAAGATGGTAAATATGGAGTACCCAAACTAATTCTAAAACCTTGGAAAAAAGGTTTGATCTACAGTAAAGATGTGAGTAGTAAAAACGCGATTGGGCAGTTCAAACAGTTAGTTAGTCAAATCCCTGAGAGTACAGAGACAACAGCTGTCACAACAGAAGTGGTCTCAGATAGCTTCCCAGTAATTGAGACAAAAGTGGCCTATGATGACATACCTGGGTTATCACCAGACGAAAACCGCGAACTGAGTGGTGTGGTTAATCCAAGCGATAGTGTGGTGCCTGAGTCAAGAACAGGTGACGATGGTGCGTTGCAAGCGCAGGTAGACCACTTTCAAGAGACGATAGATGAGACGAGTGGGAGATTGGTAGAGCTTGATAAAAAAGCTAACCAAACTGGTCTCACACCTGATGAAGGGCGGGAGCACGTTGGTTTGGTTGAAAGAGAGTCAGGACTCAAGCAAGCCAGAGACAGAACTATTGAGCAGCGACAAATAGAGGAAGTTAGAGAGCAACAAGAAGTCGACATTGACAGGTTTCAGAGATTCAAGGAATGGGCTAAAGAGAATGTGGTTGGGTTGAGTGCCGTAGCAATTTCAGTGGCTGGAATTATAACAACAATTATTATCGCTGGGAGATCTGCTGTTATGAGAGGCGCTATGGCTACAAAGTCGTTCGCGCAGGCTGTTAAGAACGCGATAACGAAGATGGGTCCATGGGCTGTTGGGTTGGCTAACTTAGTTCACAATATGTTGACGTTGGGTGCAAAGGGTCTCGCTTGGTTGGCTCAAAATCTGTGGGTACTCGCGGTGGTACTTGCGTGGTTTGTGTATGATTATTACAAGCTAAAACGGTAGCGATAAAACATATGTAAAGGTATATGAACGTCACGTCAGCAGAGTTGAGTCCTGGTTTTAGACGAGCGACCATGGGTGTTATAAAAGGGGTGAGAACGCAACACGTAATCACGTTGAACCCTAATAAAGTCAGTCCTGGTGAGGAACTTTACATTGATATACCGAAGCTCAAGGTTAGTAGCTGTTTGGTGCCTGGATCGTTGGGTTTAGTGTTCGACTTTAAGAATGCAAACGCCAAAAGCTGGTTCTTGAACAATGTGAGCAAGTTGTTGGTTGAGAAACTTGTTGTGAGACTAGCTGGGGAAACTGTGTATGACAACAATGGGGAAAATTACACTGGTGTCTATCGCGACCTTTGGGAAAGTGTTACTGCGCGAGACCAAATGATTGACTATGGTGTTGGTGGTGAGAACTTGAGAAAGCTAGTTTCTAAGGATGACAGTGGTGCGACGAGTGGGAACGTTGCTAAAGTTAGTGACGCGTTAATGTTTGGTGTGATTGGGACGAAGCAGCGGATTAAGCTTGGTAAAATCATGAATGACCACGGGTTGTACGCTCCTTTTAGCATGAACAACAACTTGCAGTATGTCATCACACTTCCGAAGGCCACAGACATCATGGTGGCGCAATCCGGTAGCGCTGTGGGCGGATACACTCTGGAGAACCTCGAGCTTGAGTATGAGACGATTGATAACCAGGAGCTCGCTGACGAAATAGCGTCGGGTTACGCAAGTGGTCGTAGTTTGTCGTATGAGCACGTTACGTTGATGAAAACCACCGAATGGGATAAAGGTACGACCATTGTGAATGAAAACATTAATCTTCCAAGAAAAAGCATGAAGGCAATTGTGTTGCTATTCACGAATAAGGTGCGAACAGACAGCGAGGAGTTTCTTTACCCAAATATTGAGAATATTAGAGTCACAATCGAAGGTGTGCCAAATAGTGTATACTCACAAGGCATCCCAAAGTTGAAGTTCTATGCAGAAGCGAAACGACTGTTTGGGTTGGGTGAAGAACACGCTCAGTTCATGACCATACAGAAGTTCTATAAAGATGGCTTTGCGTTAGTCATCGACTTGAGGAGTGTTCAAGATAATCGCAATGTCGCCACTGGCAAGAACATTGTAAACACACAATCCGGTGTGCTTCTTGAGATCACTAAGAAAGCGACGACTGCGAACGTTATGTGCAGGGTGTTTGTGATAAGTGATGGGTTGGTCAACTTCATGAACAATGGGTTGCAATCAATCCAGTATTAAATCAAACGTGAGTTAATGGAGACTCCGTTTAATATGCTAATTGTTGGTATGACAGCTTGTGGTAAGACGCATTATTTGCTGGAAACATTGGAATCTGAGTACTTTAGTAAATTTGACTACATTGTGTTGATTTGTCCTACTTTCGAGTGGAACAAAGCGTACCAAGATTGGAAATATGTGCGCGACCCCGACGTGTTAGCGATAGACTGCGCGCAAGACAGTGTCGACGCTGTTCTCAAGTGTGTAACAAATGTTTTTAAAGGCACTGACACTCTGATTGTGTTGGACGACTGTGCAAGTTCTCAAGATGTTAAGAATAGGACTAGTCAATTGGTCAACTTGGCTTTTAGTGCGCGACATTTTATGTTGAGCGTTATTGTCATCACACAACAACTGACGTCGATCGCAAAACCGTACAGAGAAAATATTAGTAAGCTTGTTTGCTTCTACTGCCCAAGTAGGAGTGATATGAAGGTCGTTATCGACGATTACCTTGGAAACATTAGCAGAGAAAAATCGTCGGCGATTGCGACTGCATTAAAAAATAATAAGTACGCTAGACTCGAAATCTCGCTGCGTTATCCATACAGTCACGAAGTTGTTATTCCGCAATAAAATATGGGTATAAGTAATAACGCGATGGTGAAACGCAAAAGTGAGGAAAATCCTACGATTGAGGAATTAGTTGAGGAGACTGATGACACCTCAACTGTGGAAGACAATATTGACGTTAGGAGATCTGAACTTATTAGACTGTCTGGTGATGGTGTGGTGAGTCAGTCCGAAGCGTACATTAAAAAAGCATCCGCAAAAGTTATTGATAAGATATGGCGCCAATATGAGTTAAAGAGAATGGAAATTGCAAACGCTTTTCTCACCGACTTGCTAATCAGCAAATTCGCTAGCTTACTAGATGGGTTGAACGCTATTGAAAATCCTGACGAACTAAACGACGAGTTGCAAAAAGACCCGTTACTAAAGAAAGACGTCGAGAGCATTGTCGCGATTGTGACGCCGTACGTGCCTTTCTTGGGCTTGTTGTCGGGAGGAATCACAACGTCGAAATATGTGTACGATCACCACTTCAAGAAAGAAACGGTAGACGACGCTGAAAATAGCGAGCGAGTGGACTAGCCAATCAAAAGAGCGCCATTTCGCTATCCACTTGGATAAACATCACCACTAGAATCAAAATCTAGTGTTTTTTTTTTCGCGCGTGAATTGAGACAACAGCAGAACGCGTCGGTTGAAATGACACTCTCTATTTTTTAATATGTGAGAGTGAGCTCGTACCACATTTTATTTTTCTAACACGCGAAAATGTTGAAATGACACTTTCTATTTTTTCCTAAATGTAATTTGACATAAATTTGTGAGAATTTTGAAACGACGCTCTCTATTTTTAAATATGGCTGAAATGGTGTCAAATTTAGCGAGAGTCGCGATTTAGTATAAATTTGGTATTGTCTCGCTAATCTCGCGTGTGTTTGACATCAATTTAGTAGAAAACGTGTGAGGGGTGTCTAGATTGACGAACGATTGCTGTAGTAGTATAGTAAGTAGGGCTGCGAGCTTATTCGACGTCAAACGTGAATATAAACACCAAAACATCATCAAATTTGTCGAATCGCGATTTGGCAAATTTGATGATGTTTTGGTGTTTATATCCACGTTTGAGGTTGATTGGGCTCGCAGCCCTACTTACTATACTACTGACGTTCGATCCTTTATACTCGTGTCGACTGTCGAGAATGATGATTTTAAACGAATGACAATCATTGTGGAAGATTCGTTACTGGCTACGTACTTGTAACAATGTTGACAGAAAATTTACATACTTGTTTAAATGAACGAAATTTGTCAGTTAACGAGCAATAATCAAACGAAGCTACCTTGTCAAGTCCAATAAAGAAAACTGCACATCTTTCGCTATCTACCTTTCATCTTTCGCTACCTGTCATTTCATTGTTATTTTGACTGTCATTTCTTTGCCATTTCGACTGTCCTTGAGCCGCGTGTGTTTACATGAGAAGAATCCTCAAGTGTACTCACGCCTCGGTTTTTCAGTAGCTTCAAACCAACCAACCGCATTCTTCCGATCGCTATAAAAAAAACGAGTGGGTCGAGGTTTACGGGGAACAATAGTAATAACATTTAGCTTAGTTACTTCATCGACGTTCGTTTTTGGTGTTTTTAACCGTAGGTTGTAAAATATACTCATTGTCCGACCATTTTAACAAGAACCGGAGATCGTATAAGAAGCAACGGTATGTAGAACGCCTGTCTTTAAGTAAATTAAACTTGATTTGCAAATTAATAGTATAACACGAGCATTAAATGAAACGTCTCTTCACAGACTTGTTTTTACAGTATTAATCTGGCCTCGTCGGAATACACTTTTTTTCCAGGTAAATTTGGTGGTCTTCAGAACAAGGCACCTGTAATTGAACGACTTCGTGGTATTGTCTTCGCGTCACCTTTGCCTCTTGCTTACCACACTGCATGCAACCAGCTCGGTACGGTTTGTAAACTTGTCGGCTCTTCTCGTAGCCATTGTTTTTGGGGTGGAGTGCCTCTTTAATTTATGTGTCGTTTCCGTTAGTTTTTATTCTAAACACTATGTGCTACTTTTTTTCGTATCTCACAGAAAAATTCTTGGCGTTTAAGCAAGCCACAATAAAACATGGACAAGCCAAAGAAGACTACGAGGTAAATTACAAGTCACGAATACTTTAAAATTATTAAAACTTTTCTGGGGAGAATGACAAGAATTTTTTCCTGAAGAAAATGACTTTTTGCTGTATAGGGCCAGCCCTCTTTTCCGAGGTCCCGCCTCGCAGTCAAATCCTTTGTAAAATTTGTTTTGGTTTATATGAGAGGCCCGTGTTGGCGAGATCTCGCTATTGAGTACACGAGATCTCGCTATTGAGTACACGAGATCTCGCTATTGAGTACACGAGGTCTCGCTATTGAGTACACGAGGTCTCACTATTGAGTACACGAGATCTCGCTATTGAGTACACGAGGTCTCGCTATTGAGTACACGAGATCTCGCTATTGAGTACACGAGATCTCGCTATTGAGTACACGAGATCTCGCCTATAGAAGGATTTACGCACTCAATAACTGAATTCATGAGAACCCCCATAAGGGCTGGATGTTTCTGTTCATCTCATTAATTTTGCAAAGCATGTAAGATATAAATCCCCGAGGATGCGTAGCATCCGAGGGCTGTATATCGTATACGTCCCAACGTTCGAGGGATTTATCTGATTTATTTCATGATTGAGGAGGTTTTCCAACAAAGTTTTGTCTATTTTTGCCACCTTGGACAAAGATTTTCCTATTTTTTTCTTCATTTCTTATCTAATTAGTATTCATAGGGCTGTATGCTATATACAGTCCGCGGTACATCAAAGAAAACGAACTCAATCATGAAATAATAAAAGGCATTATGTATAAGTTCCCGTGACCGAGGATTGTATATCGCTTAAACACCGAGGTCTAAGCAGGCTTGGACTGGCCTATGTGCCCCTTTCATGGACATCAAAATCGGCCCCTGGGGCCTGGCCAGACACACCCATAATGTCACACACCCAATGTCTAAGAACTGCGCTCACCCTCCCATGCACAATTGAGTCCTGCGAGAGAACATTCTCAAAGTTGCGCTTCATCAACACTCGACTGAGATCTATGCTTAGTCAACACCATTTGGAAGCAGTAATGATTTGTTATGTAGAAGTTGATTTACTGAAGGCTATTGATAACGAGGCCGTGTATCAAAAACTTGCGTCAAAGTCCTCAGAAATGGAACAGCTTCTTATGTTCTGAAATGTTAAAAATGTTATGTTCTAAATGAATCTATAATATATCTTCTGTTTCAGTTCTTTTGAGATCTTAGCAACATCAACCTTGTGAACTTCTTTCTTATTTTCTTTCCGACTTGTGTAGATTCAACTGCAGCACGGCCAGACCGAAGAAATGAAAAGCAAACATCAGGAATGTCGCGAAGCTGAGATCCAACTCCGACGAATCGAAGAACGTCTAGGCATGACGCCAGCTCAATACGACATGCCTGCCAGTCCAGCCACCATGCTTCAAAATGCTAGCAACACAACGTTAGCTAGTCGCGTACGAGCACCAAGGTTGTCGAGCACAAGAGGTGCCAGTACACCATCTAGTGAGACCAGCGCCGTGGTTAACGGAGCACGCACGACTCCATCGACACCGACGCGAAGTTCGCGACGCAGCACGGCAGCTGCCGATGCGTATGTATCGCCCAGTAAACGGCCAAGGAGGTCTTAGTTGGGATGACCTTTGCGCATGGATTTGCGTGATCACAATCCAGTACTACACACATACTTATACACCGACCATAACAAACCATACTACCTCATCAAGCTATCGAGTTTACAATGCGACAGCCTCTTGCAAGTTGTATAGCATTTTTATTTGGTACGAGTATTACTAAGACGTCAACGCATTTTTGGACTGTCGCAGTGAAAGTTTGAAGTGAAATTTGTTTAATGCCGTTGTGAAGATTTTTAACTAAGTGACATTATTAAACGGTTATATATATTAAGAAAACCACACACCGGTCATATCGACTACAGTCGCTAAGTATTGCAGTGGTGTCTATGTATTTGCTAATTATCTTAGTTCAAGATTAGCAAATCTCAACATTTTAATGAATATTAATTTTAATGTAAATATAGCTTGGTATTTTAAAATAGCTTTGTTTGCTTATCCTGTTGGATAGCCTGTTTGTTCATAACCATGTGTATGTTAGTTTATATGCCATTAAATGCTATGAAATATTTTGTTGATGTGTTGCATTATTTTGCTGGGGATGACCTAACTAGATGGTTATTGACTTGCAAACATTTTTGCAGGCATTTTCTTTTTCTTTTGGCTTATTAATATTGGAACTACATATGTTCAATTTTATATTAAATATGTTCAATTTTTACAATAGAAATTTAAAAATTCCAAGTGGAAAACTGGCATAAGCCATGTTGGGCAGAACCTCCCAAAAGTTGCACAAGTCTGGATGGAGTATGTTCTCTTCAAACAGTGCACTCTGGAAAAACCAGCCAGCATGACTATACCATTTGTTTAAGTTGCAAACTATTAAAATGTATATTGGCAGCTTCCTGATTGTGAGAGACTGAGCACGAGATTATAGTAGAAAACGGAAGTGACGTGTCGCCACGACGAGTATAAGTTTTATCTTGAATGTTAATATGTGTGTACCAGTGAGCTCTATATATATATATATATATCTGGAGGGCTATCTGCCGAGCAAAAAGTGAAGCCAAAGATGGCCGACTTTGCACGTCAGTTTCAGTCCCCTTGCGCGGTTTGCACGTCTGTCTTACTTGTGTCTTACCGATAGCACTCCAGATAGTCAGGGTAGTGCTTTGCGCGCTTGTGTTTTTGTTTTCATACGAATTGTTTGCAGTGCATCGCATCGTTAGAACTATAATTTGCATGTGAACGCTAGATTTATTTGGAAATGTTGAAATTGGAGTCCGATCCTGACTTCGGGGCGTTATGAAGTTAATGTTCAAGACGATTTGAACAGGGGAGTATCTATTTGGCGCGTGTCGCGGGTCGCGGGTACATGGCGCGGGTCGCGGGTAAATGGCGCGGGTCGCGGGCAAATGGCGCGGGTCGCGGGTAAATGGCGCGGGTCAATTTTCGCTGGAAATTATCTATTTCGCGCCTGTGGCGGTGCATGGTCGGCGTTTTCTCAGTATGGCATTCTCTGCTGCTTTCCAGCTCGTTGGTTTACAGATAGAATTTTTTGGGGATTTGCATCCTGTTTAATCCATCGAGTGCTACGTTTTTACGAATAGTTTCCAGTTTCTAACCGAAGGTATATGTTTGTATAGTCATTAACCTTTTTGCAAGTTTAGTATGAATTATTTCAATTTGTATTTATTTGCATATCTTACTCAAATACCAGGTGAATATGTAGATGAGCGATCGAAGAATGTCCAGTTTGCATGAGGCATCGAAGATGGGGTTTGTGCTGAAGTTAGATCAATCAGGATCTGGAAATCGTTGTTACTACCGATGTTTGGTCACCTTGAACCAAGGTGAAGACGATGTCATCAATACCCTAGAGACGTTTATGCTAAAAAGGCAGTTTATTCCTATAAAGAATGAGGTATTTTGAGTCATTTTTCAATGTTTTCTGGGGGTCAACATGCAGTACATTAATGCCTTTTTCTCATTTCATAGCATGACGAAATTGTGGAAACCGATCTACACATATTTTTTTTTCGGAAAGTGACTTTCCATCGTGGAAAGAAACGGCCCGATTCTTGGTATGATGGTAAAGGCGTTGCGTAATGAAATGGCGACACACGCGCAAAAGCATGTAATGATTCCCGGTATATGACAGATAGATGTTCCTAGATAGTTTTATTTATGATCTCTATGGTGCTTACTGCGTGTGTCGCCATTTCATTCAACGCAACGCCTTTACCGTATCATACCAAGAATCGGGCCGTTTCTTTCCACGAGATGGAAAGTCACTTTCCGAAAAAAAAAACTGTGTAGATCGGTGTCCACAATTTCGCCATACTATGAAATGAGAAAAAGGCATTAATGTACTGCATGTTGACCCCCAGAAAGCATTGAAAAATGACTCACAAAATACCTCATTCTTTATAGGAATAAACTGCCTTTTTAATATAACCGTCTCTAGGGTATTGATGACATCGTCTTCACTTTGGTTCAAGAAGGTGGCCAAACATCGGTAGTAACAACGATCCAGATCCTGATGGATTTTACTTCAGCACAAACCCCATCTTCGATGCCTCGCGTGCAAACTGGACATTCTTCGATCGCTCATCTACATATTCACCAATTAGTATTTGAGTAAGATATGCACTGTAATACAAATTGAAATAATTCATACTAAACTTGCAAAAGGTTGACTATATAAACATATACCTTCGGTTAGAAACTGTTCGTAAAAACGTAGCACTCGATGGATTAAACAGGATGCAAATCCCCAAAAATCTGTAAACCAACGAGCTGGAAAGCAGCAGAGAATGCCATACTGAGAAAACGCCGAACATGTACCGCGACAGGCGCGAAATAGACAATTTCCATCGAATATTGACCCGCGCCATTTACCCGCGCCCCGCGCCATTTACCCGCGACCCGCGCCATTTACCCGCGACCCGCGCCATGTACCCGCGACCCGCGACACGCGCCAAATAGATACTCCCTTTGAACAGTTGCGGTTCGCTTGTTTGTGAACCACTGTGGGCCGCGCGCAACGCCATTTCTGACGAACAAACTGGCCCGGATGGCTTTAGTTCCTGAATCTTTGCAAATTCAAATGAACAAAACATCAGAAACAAAATATATTTCTTTACTAGTCACTCATCAAACACTTCCATTCGCAAACTTATTCGCGCTGTTTCAGCAGCATAACCCGGCCTTCCACGCTTCGGAGGCGAAGCGCTCGTAGCAGCTTCTATGTATCGAAAAGATTACTATAGTAAATTATCAATTTTACGAAACATATCACAATAATTGATCACTCAGGTATATTTACTTCTTAGAAAACTTGAAAATGGATAATTTATAAGGATTGATCAAATATCGACGGGGATTCGTTTGTGAACTGAAATAGGCGTTCCATAAAATGGCCGCCAAGAAGAAAACAAGCGCGCAAAGCACTACCCTGACACTCACTCTTTTAACCCAACGAATTTGAGCCTAAATAGTCTACATGGTCCTTCGAGCCGGATTTAAGCCGTGAATGAAGAAAAAAGTCAAATACAGTCTCGAAGAAGAAGTGAAGTCAAGATTCGAATACTATTAAGCTAGAAAACCTGTAGAAACGCCATATATCCTTAATACACGATGTCGGAGGAGCTTGAAAGGAAAATAAAAATCCGCGGAGGGCACAGATGTTCGGCCAAGAGAATGATAGCATCGGCTGAAGAAACACTAAAGGTATTCGACCCCAGATATGGCAACCAAATTAAAACAGCAAGTCGTCAACCCGAGAGAGAAGATAACAGAATTGAACGAACTCGACGAAACCATACTAAACTTGATAAAAGAAGACGTCATCGACTATGAGATCGGACATTTTCAAAGACGGTATGCAACAAGCTATTGTTTATATTGAGTCAGCATTACAGCAAATTACAACTGAATCTTCGCCACCAACTGGGCATACCAATACAACCCAAAGTGTACCCCCAATTAGTCAAAGTGTTGTTACAAGCACCAAAGTACATCTTCCTAAGTTAAATTTGAGGAAATTTGGTGAAGACGTTACAAGATGGACCACATTTTGGGACTGTTATGCCACATGCGTGTACCGCTCTACTGAACATGCTTGTGCTGCACATGCACGTGCTGCAGTACTTGCACATATGTGCGTACCTCACTACTGAACATGTGCGGTTGCCAAAGAGGAAAATTGCAAGACAAGTTGGCGATGGTGGACTACAAAATTTTGGTTAGGATTATAGTTGTGTTGGAGACAGGCTTACATGAAGTACCTGCCCAGATGGGGTGCTACACCTGTGCAATGCTGAAAATAGTTGCTGCAATCATTACAGAAAGTAAGAACTTGATTCTACTTTCTACAACGATTGCAGAAACATGTGTCAACAATTTTTTCGCCATTGCAAGGCATGTTACACTTTGCAATGGTTCATGCAACTTGTCTCGCAATGGCATTGCAAGACAACTAGTTGCACAAAAAATTGCATAGTGTAACACTGCCTTTAGAGCATCTCGTCAGCAATCCGGTGACGAGTTCAATTTCTGCCAGGGACTTAGAAATTTTCTGAGCATGTGAGATTCCCATTCAAAGAACATCCAAGAAGTGTCAAATCGGGAGTAATTTGAATTCAAACAAAATTCAAAGATTTCTTTCACATTTATTCACAATATAAGCCCATAGAAAACAAACATGCTAAAAGCTACATGTGGTGGTGTAGCATCTTTCATTCTTTGTTTAGTTTAAAAACTGACTGGCTATTTTATTAACCACTACACTAATGATGTTGCATTCCTATTTCAGTTATACTGTTGCTGGGGACAGATTTGCCATTTGCATCCTCAAAACAGCTCCAAATATTCTGTCATAACAACATTGTCAGCAACAGAATAACTTCAGAATGGCAAATGATTTCATAGGGTAGGTTAAAATAGTCTACTAAATGTAAAAGCCTATAATTATTTTATACACAATATGATTTTTCATAATTCTGGAATAATCATAGATGGGGCTTCATCACTTGGAAGACCATAAGAGTTATGTAGCTTTGTTTCGTTGGTATATTACTATATAGGAACACACACAGTGATGGATGTTAATGATTTTTCGTTTTATGATGCCCAAGCCTCAGTTTTCCTTATTTAATCCATATTTCTCTCTCATTTTCTGCAAGTCTTGTTTCTTCTTTTCTTTGTCCATCTGTTTGAATGCCTAAAAAATTTGAACCATACCTTCAATTTCGAAGCAAACGCAGAACATAATGCCTACATTTAGTAAATAGGAAAATGCTGGCCAAGAAATAAGTTGTCACAAAGTTAATGTCATATTGACTCAGGGTTCGAATTAACGGTGTGCAATGTGCAATTTGCACATCGTTTTGGCCCAAATAGTAAAAATTGCACATCACTTTTCAAAACGATGTGCAGAAAAAATAGTCTCAGTATTGAACACAAACAAATAGTTCTGACAAACTATAATTTAAGATAAAGGTGGAAAACTTGTGTGTATTTCCTGCAGCCATGTAAAAATTGCTATTAAAATTGTAAAGAAAAGCCATAATCGATTGATATCGACGCCATTTTTTACGTGTCTGCTCTAAAATGCCTTGGGAACGAATCAATTTCCCGGCCACAAAATCAAAATGGCGGCCGAAATTTGATCTCTGTCTTGCATTTTAGTGATTTTATAAACTTTCCAATCTCTTAAACTAATAGGGGCAACGGCAACTGAAAGTATCACACACCTAGCCTGGAATTCCTTTAGGCATTCAATTTCTTGCGCACCATTATTTTGCTTATATTGAGAGGGCCCGCCTGGACGTCGTGTTTTCGGTGAAAAAATGCACATCGTTTTTACTCAACTAATTCGAACCCTGTATTGACTTAAAGCTGGTTTAGTTTATACTCTTAGTTTTTTGGCCACCATGTTTGTGTACAAACAAGGTACACAAATATGGCACCTTGTGTTAATTAATTTCCCTATAGCTACCAAGCACTCTATCCCTTCTGGTCAACTGGGAACAATGCAGGCCTTACCCTAAGAAAAATGTGTGCGACCGGTTGATCGCGCGGGCAATGTACGAACAATCAGTTCGATCTTGTGATATCTTAAAGTTAAACGACATTGTCTGTCTCATCATCTGAAAAATCGTCATCAGAGATGGAGCTATCACTCTCATTGCTTTCATCAGAGACGCTTTCGTCGCAAGTCTCTGACAGTTCTTCAGTGGCTACAAATGAATAACTGCCTGTTTCATCCAGTTTCTGTCTCTTTGCTGATGAACATGATCAGGTCCTTTGCTTCTTACTCTTGAGGTAGATTTTGACAGACGAGTTTGATCCTGGGATACTCACGACAAGGCTTGCCAACTTGCAAAGGGTTCGAAAATTACTCGCGACAATATGACGTCAGTATTTTGTTGATAAAATTCTCAACAGTTTACAATCTTTTCTATTTGTTGCATTTTCAACACACTGCTTACACAGCACTCTAGTTCTTTCTCATAAGTAATTTAATACCTTTTGGCAAGTTATTGTCTCGCTCCATTGTCGAAGAAATTGCAATTTTGCATGTGCTGTCAATTGCTTTCTTATGGCAAGGCCTGCAGTGTGCCTATTTCATCTTATTCATGTATATAGAAGATGTTCTCAGTCTCACAATAACTTATGCTGGCAGAGCATGGAACTGGTACCCCAAAGGTCTGAGTTTGAAATAAGCTCAAGTCAAACAATTTTCCAGTTGACTTTAAACAGTGTTTATAATTAATGAATAATGAGGATTCCTCTTCTTCAAGTTGTCACATTAACATCAAAATTTAATAGTACAAGTCGATACAAACCTTTGTGGGTTGATAATATAAAACAACAAGATATCTGTTGCAGACATTGAAACCAGACAAATGATCACAGGCATTTTTTGCATCAAAGATATCTTCAAAAGCAACGTAAGCTGTGCCACGAGTCTCCGCAGCATTTCCACTAAAATTTTAAAAAATAGGATGAAAGAAGGAATTTGTATTCTTCAAAATGAGCAAATGCAAGCCAGTCTGAGGTACGGATGGGCATGGAACATCTGTCAAACAGACAATTATATTTATAGAAGATTTTTCTGCCTATTTATGAGATTTAAAATATCTTTCTTACAACAGGATACACGTACATTCGTATCTGGCGGATAGCACCATACTTGCCAAAGATATCATACATTTCTTCAGCAGTTATTTTATAGGGCAAATTTCTGTTAAAAAATAAAAGGTTAAAGATACATCAAATTGTCGTGAAGAATGCATCAACTAAAAAGTTCTTGGGGCAAGGATCAATTAAATTTGACATTGCCATGGACTTCCCCTGACAAAAGTCTGGCTTAGTAGTCAAGACGAAACAAGACTATAAAAGTAAAAGTACTTGCCTAACATAGAGAATTCTGTTAACTTCAGGGGGCAATCGTACCTATAGGACAGAAAATTATTTATCCACGTTCTTTTCTTTATCAAGGCAAAATAAGCTTATCAAAGTTAGGGAATATTAAAATTTGAATTATCAGTGAAATGAATTGAACACATAACCGTTAAAATTTCACTTAATTTTAGTTCATCACGAACCAAAGAGTTATTTTCAACAAATAAGAATCACGATATAAGATTTTCACAACAAATAAGACAGTCTTAGACAAATCGGAGAGGTTTAAAACTGAAATACTCACATTTGTTTTACGAAGATTTGCTAACGCCATGTTGTCGTCTCAATAGTACATCCGGGTGCTATAATATCACGTGCAGGGCGCTTATATATAGCGCCCTGATCACGTGCAATAGCGAAGCGCGGTATTATGACGTCGGTATTGTTTGTCTGAGTCTATAATTATTCCTGTTTATTCTTGAACTTGGTGACTTTGAAAATGAGTGAGAATGTTGATCTAACCTAGTATGGCCAAGCACCCCCCCCCCCGACAATTTTCAGATATATAGATGTCAAATGCGTGTGTCCCACGCTAAATGCGTGAGAGTTGGAAGGTCTGACAGTGTGATAAAAGAAAAATGAAAAAAACCCTGAACCGGAACGTTGCACAAAACTGTTATCTTAATTTCCCAGGTGTACAAGACCGTGTTTTTAATTTCCCAGGAGCTACAGGAGTATAAGACCGTTTTCTAAGGGTTCAGTTGTTTTTTATACACACTGTAGAAAACCGCTATTTAGGAATCCCTTGAGATTCAATTTTGGTTTGTTTGTCTGAATTTTGGTCCATTCTATCTTTTATTTGTTGTGCACTCTCTGACGTCACTCTCGTGCACATGATATGATACCACGTGATAATGTGGAAACTCCTATATCTATGACGTCTGGAAAGGGGAAGTTCGTAACTTCGTAGTTTTATCAAGATCACAAGTCAAGATGATGGAGAGCACTGTGAACGGAGGCGAAAATAATGCTGTTACTCAAGACGAAAACCCCTTCAAAGACGGCGAAATCGTCACAGAAGATACAGAAATACATATCGATGAAGAAACTGCCGCCGAAGCAGCGAGAAAACAAGAAATTCGACATCAAATGGAAAAGGTAAATATGAGACTTTGGCTGACCTTTTCCTCTCTGACTCTGTGAAAAAGTGGCACATCTTTGTGTCATTTGTTTAATTTCCCCCATTAAAGCTCTTATAGATTTTAAACCTTAAGTCAAGAAACAAATTCCACTTGATTAATTTTAGCCAATCACTTTTATTAAATATTAATAATGATTCTTCAAAATATTTAATTGTGTGAAGAAACTTATTGGTTTTGTGACTTTGTCTTTTTATGGTGACGGTTTAATTTTTCTCCCAAAACATTAGTACTAACTATAAATACATATAAATGGTCCCCAGACCTCGCACGCTGTGTATTTGTAGATCACAAAAATAGCAAAAGTCCATTTGTTGACTTTGAACGTTATCTCGGTCAATATTTAACTGATTTCAATTTTAAATTACCAAGTCCATAACACACATGCCTATGATGGCGAATTGACCAGGCAAGGCCGTGGTTTGCGATCACATGCGCACATCTTGGCTCCTCAAGAACCAGTCTGGAAACTTTGTAGTGTGTGCAGAAGATCTGCGCACTTGAAAATCCGCGCGCAAAAATTTTGACACACGTACAGTGCACACAAAATTTAAAGCGTGCCGAAAAGTGAAATCTGAGCAAAATATTTTACGCAGGGCAGTTTTACGCGTGCACAAGCAAACATTTTATGCGCGTGCCTGACAGGGAGTGACAGTGAGATAAGTACGTGTGATTTCCGTGTATTGTTTGATGATTCTGAGCCCACAATACCACCAATAGTAGGTTAATGCAGGCCCGGCAATAACGAGCGCTAAGCGTGCATATTTCAGGGGGAGGGGAATTCTTCTGCACGCATTTCACAAAGATTCCAGTCTGGCTCAAGAATATTGTGGTTTATCGCACACCTTGAATCGGTTTAGTACTATGCCTCCAATATTTCATCAAACATTTTTATCGTGCAACTGAGATCTTGGTTGCAGAACTTTCCTAGAATTTCCCACTGTCAAGCAATGTTTGCAAACATTTTGATACTGACGGTACTGTGTTAGACCATCTAGGTGTATTGGGCAGGGTGTGGCAATTGCACACCAAACGAAATTCAGGCACCTTTTTAGCGAGAGGAACCTTTTTATATAGAGTTGATTTTGTTCATTTGTTCATTAGTTTTTCAGGCAAAAATCCTTTCACCCCCAAACACAATCGGGCTGTCAGCACTCAGAGTTAGACTACTAGTAAATTTTGACTAATGTATTTTAGCTAGAGGAAGAGATTGCCACATTGAGGTCTGCATTGGAAAGAAAAGAAAAACAACACTCTGACTTGAAGAAAGAGCTTGGAATAACTACCTGGTCTCAACTTCGTGAAGGAATTGGATCACAGTTAAATTATTTACAGAATACAGAAGTGTGAGTTTACAACTAAGAATTGGCAAAGGCTGTGTCAGTGTGTCTACGGCTTTTTTTAATTACAGTAGCTACCAAGCTAGTCTTATCTTACAACATCCTTATGTTTTGAATTTGAAATGGTTAATTACGTTAATATTGATCAACACAATTGGTTTTATAACCAGGGTGAAAAAGACATCTGAAACATTAAAAGGATGGAATGAAAAAATTGTTCAATCAGAAATGTGAGTGACTCATGCTTTTATCCTTAAAATATTCCTTTGATATTATGATGGTGGTAATGTTCATGTTGATGAGTCTGATGATGATGTTAATGACAGTGCTGATTATGATTATGGTGATGATAAATACTTAAGCTACTACACAGTTAATTATTAATTTTTAGTTTTTTTTACTTTGTATTTGTTACTAACTGTTGGTTTTTAACATTGTATTTTCTATTGAATTCATTGTTTTGTTTTATTAAATAGGTACAACAAAACATGTAACACAATATCAGGTGCTAGTGAGGCAACATCGAATGCAATAAAAAATGCTGGAGCAGTAACAGCAAAGAAAATTGGAGAGTTACGGTATAATAATATATACAGTATATACTTACTTTTTTTAATCATTGCATATAGTAATTAAAACACTCCTTGTAACTATAGGGATTCAGATACATTCAAATCTATTGAAAATAAAGTTTCTACCACAACCAGCTCTATCAAGGTTAGTAGATATTATTATTAAATTTGGTTGGACATAAAATTTTTATCACTATTATTTCATCAATCCTTTTTCTTTGTCTGCACAGATTGTGTTTACCGTAGCAGTTGTTTACACAGTTCAAACATATAATATATGATTGAAAGGAAGTCTGAGACTTTCTTTGCCATGAAGCAGTATATTTTATTTGGACAGACATTATGTTTAATCAAAATTTGGTTTTGTATAATAATAATAATAATAATAATAATAACTCTTTATTCTCACGGGATAAAAATACATATCCTATGTTACAGAGATTTACAACATAAATACATAAATATAAACTATAGTAAATTATATTTAAAAATTAATCTATTTACAAAAATAGTCTTAAAACGCTGTGTATTGACTGCAGGATACAGACATCCCTTCTTTTGTAGATTGTACGTTGTCTCTTTTTTTTAGGTATAACTCGGTTTAATGGATGATTATCTAAAGCAGTAACTCTGTTGCAAATTCTTAGATCATGTTTATGTAAAAGTCCATAAATGCTAAAAGGTTGAGACGTATAACATCTTTTATAGCATCGATCTAGGAATCGCTGAACTATCTTGACGTCTTGACGTATTGACGTATATACTGACATTTGCCAAATTTGGTCAAACATATTTGTCCAATGTCCAACAGTAATTTACAGCCCCTGTATTAAGCAGGTTTTCTTCCAGGTAAAATTCAATAGTTTCATTGTTTAGCAAGACTACCATGATTGATCATATTTTTCCAAATCTTTTTCCAGGGAAAAATGATAAGAACAAAGGCAGAGGATATGGATCAAGGGGTTGACGAGGTTGACCCAATTATTGCAGAAAGAAATTAATGAGAATGGAAGAACAGGACTTTTATTCTATGCACAAGGCTTAGTCAGTTGTTTAAGTCAGTTCTGAACTTGATAGAGTGGTTGCTAGAACAATGAGTCTTACCAGTATAATGTAGTTTTTTTTTAATGTAGTTTATAATGGCTTATGGTTTTTTGCAAAATGAAACAGATTTGCGAAAAACAAAACAACAATTTGCGAAACGTGTCTTAAAGCTAGTTAGGCGGTTGGGGTTAGAAAACTCGTTTAAGGCGGGTTGTTGGGTTAGGATCTTTGTTGTTTTGGGGTCGGTTATTATTATCTACCTTGTTAGGCAAATTGTTGTTTCGTTTTGCAAAATACCATAAGCCGTTTATTATATGGTATTTAACACATGACAGCACATACAGTAATGTTTAACTTTAACAGAGGGAAATTGACAGTATCTCAATGGATACTACTGTAGTGTATTTTGCTCAGTCTTGTAAGATGTGTTAACCCTTTATTAGTCCCAGTATTGATCAGCATACAAATTCTCCTTATTTGTCTCAATTGATCTATAAACATTTCTTATAGAACTAAGTTGGGAGAAGTTGATTTAAAAACATGTCAATTTATCTCAAGTGGTTATCATTTGTTATTTTTATTACCCAGTCTATACTTGGTTAACCATTGATATTATTAGGAGAAGTTAGGTGCTGATCAATCTTGGGGTTTAAAGTGTTAAGCTAACTCTAATAATATTATGATAAATGTGACTATAAAGCTAATGATAAATTAATATGATAAATTTGATTTGCAATGTTCTGACAGAGAAAAGTTAATTATACACTTAAAAACACTTTGTAATTCTTCAAATTAAATAATATAGTACATTGCAATTTACACCTGCTGTAGATGCTACTTTTAATTCCTACGAAACATCAAATCACAATTCTGTATGTGGGTGTTTCTCAACCTGATTTGTCCATGCACATAGATAGTGAGACAATTTGGCTGATGTTTCATATAAATGTCCCGAATTTAAAACAGTCCTAACCCCCACCTAATGAGTTTTCTAACCCTGTGTTCTGCATTTTGCAAATTACCTCATGAAATAAAAATATTATATTTTCCCCCATTTCATTCTTTAAAAGTTCAGGATTAGGGTCTAGGTTGGGGTGTGCTAACACGCCCTTCTCCAATAACCCCCCCTTCTCCAATAAACCCCCTTCTCCAATAAACCCCTCCCCGATCCATGAAGACCTCCTCAAAGATGCTTGAAAGTAAGCCCTCAGAGGCTTAATAGAGAAATAGCGCTCCGTCGAGATGACGTCATGAGTATCCATGTTTGTCGCATTTACCCATAATTCTTGCGGCCCTGATTTTCAGGCTATTTCTATATAATGTATTGTGGTCAGGTGATTGGGTGGTGTCACGTGACGTTGCTTCCCTGGGCCTGACACGTTCTCTTCACAAAGATGGCCGCACGAGGTAAATGGAAAGAGCAGTTCTTGGAAGTTTACGTCGTAATTTTGCCTTCTTAAGCTCACATAATTGTATTTATTTCAGTGTCCAGATAATAACCAACTCTTTCTCCTTTAAAAGCAACCCATAAATTAATCTTATACGCAGAAATTACGCCTTATATTCTGAAATACGTTGAAGACATTTCAGCAATTTAAGTTGCTTGAAATTTGAATGACATTTTGAAGCTATTGTCCGTAAAAGTTTTAGCATGCGCTTTCCTTCTGCGCTTCTGAATTTTTACTGAAGGGTCTTTGACTCTTTAGACTTTGTCTCCCCCTGCTTTGGTAAAGCAGTTTTCTAGACAAAACATCAAAGTTATAGGATTAAGTATTAATTAATATCCTATAACAAAAGGCTAAAAAGTTAAAATTACCAACGTCCAGACGTTTTCCACTAGTTCTAACTTTTAACTTTTTATCCTTTTATTATATATTTCAATTAAGTATTAATACATGGTATTTTATCAAATTATGTATCTATATGTCGAGCTAAAAATTGCCCTGTTTTAATCTCCAGGTGCTGCAACCTTGGTGTTTCTTGGTTTGTGTGTTTTTGGCCACTGTTTAACCCCCGTACGAGTTCTTTCAACTGAGGAACAAAACAAAATCAAAGATCGGCTGAGCAAAAATCTTCCTGGACAGGATTTACCATCAACCTATCATATAGTAGCTTCGTTGAAGCTGTTGAATTCTAATGTACCATCATCTGAGGTAAATTTATTGGTTAAAGTTTTATAAATAAAAATAAATGAAGAAAAACCCTTTAAGCCCTAGTGTCAGCTGATCAGCATTTGAATTCTCATTAGATGTATGAAGTTGATCGTCTAGGTTGTGGTAGTCTTGAGAAAGACTACCGGTATTGTTGGGTTTTGATAGCCTCAGCGGCAGTTATCTTCAACGTCAGTCACCAACAATAGTCTTTCTCAAGACTACAACAACCTAGAGAATGAACTTCGCACATTTAATGATACTCTTAATTGTTACTTAATGATACTCTTTATTGGTTTCCAAACATTTTTATAGTATTAGTTATGAGAAGTTGTTTTAAAAAAATCAATAATTTTAATGTTCACTTTCCCTTCAGGGGTTGGACAATTTTATTCCACAATGCGGTCGCTCCCATTAATTTTTGACGTCATTGAGTGATAGAGACACTTTGAAAATAAATCCTTCACAATAGCGTGAATAGAAATCCTGTACAATAGACTAAGACCACATTATTGTCATGCTATTCTGAAGGGTTTCTTTGTGTAGTGTTTCTATCACTCAATGATGTCAAAAATTACCATTTGCCCACAATCAGAACAAAAATGACAGCCTTCCATTTACAAAAATATGATAAACAAAGCCAAATTTCTCTAAAACTAAAAAGATTAGAAGAAAACTAATACCCATTCTCATGTAAGGTGACAAAGAACTTTCGTTTAAACAACACTTTTTTGGGGTGGAGTGTCTAGGCTTGTGCGGTTAACCAATAAAACCGAAAAAAAACGTTTTTTTTGAAAAAACGATTTTACGGTATGCAAATCTAATTCCTGCACAGCCAGCAAAAAAGGTTAAACTTAGCCTTGGTGCGCTGACAAACTTGAAGAAGCCAAAGGAATCGCCAGCCCAGTCGCAGCGTGATCGGTTGACTGCAGAAATCAAAGAGTACGTCACATACCCGGTGATCGACGGCAAAGAAGATCCTTTAAAGTGGTGGCAACGTAATCAGCGCAACTTTCCGCTTCTCGGACAGCTTGATAAGCGATATTTGGCGATTCAAGCTTCCAGTTCCCCGTCAGAATGACTATACAGCAAAGCAGGACTAGTCAGCACTCCCGCACGAGCGCAGTTAAAGCCTGAAAAGGTTGACATGCTCGTTTTTTAGGTGAAAAAACTGGGTACGAGCTTGTACTTTTTTTATTTCTATTTTTTCCCGACCGACCCTAAAAATTTGTGCCCCGAAGTATCAAATTGGCGTGGTCTCAGACGTGCTCTAATTTGATTGGGTAACGGATTTTAGAGTTTTGTAGTGGAAACCAATGTTCTGTCTCCATGAGTAACAGTATCTGATAGCTTATGTATCACATAATGGTATATTTATATAGTAAGATAGGTTTTACAAGTACCCTCAAATCAGGGTTCAAATTAACGATGTGCAATTTGCACATCGTTTTGGCCCAAATAGTAAAAGTTGGACATCACTTTTCAAAACGATGTGTTAGAAAAAAATAGTCTCAGTATTGAACACAAACAAATAGTTCTGACAAACTATAATTAACAGTCCTATTTCCCAAAGGTAAAAAAATTGTGTGTATTTCCCGCAGCCACGCAAAAATTGCTATTAAAATTGTAAAGGAAAGTCATAATCGATTGACGTCGACACCATATTTTGCGTGTCTGCTCTAAAGTGCCCTGGGAACGAATCACTTTCCCGCACAAGCCCGCGCAATTTCCAAGAGCTGCCTGCGCAAAATGGCAGCTGAAATTTGATCTTTGTTGCGCATTTTAGTGATTTTATATAAAACTTTCCAATCTCTTAAACCAACAGGGGCAATGGCAACCGAAAGTATCTCATGCCTAGCCTAGAATTCCTTTTGGCATTCAATTTTTTGCACACCATTATTTTTCTTATATTGAGAGGGCACGCTTGGACATCATGTTTTCAGGGGAAAATGCACATCGTTTTTACTCAACTAATTCGAACCCTGCCTCAAATCAACAAATTGGGAGCCTCTCTTTGATTGCAAAAACTTAAAAGGAGTTTGTAGCACACCCCGAGAAACATAAACTAAAGGCGATATGCCCAAATTAACCCCATGTACACCAACCAACCAACAATGGCCACCATGATTTTTTTCTTGATTGAAACTGATCCATATTTGGAGTGGCAATGACATTGATGAGTATTGTCTGGTAAATTCCTTACTACTGTAGTCCTGATAAAGCCTATGTATTACAATGCATCTTTTCATAATAGAGCTCATGTTAAGTAAAATTGAATTTACTTAACATTAAAAAGATGCTAGACAAAACATCCCTCCTCCACCAAGCTTTCTAGAATTTGAAGAGATTGTCTTGACTAATGAGGGATAACATTAATTTTGTGTGAAATTTTATATGCAGTAATTTAGTTATTTACAGTAACCATGATAGGAAAACTATTAACATTTCTAAACATAATACTTTTAATGCCTTTTATTAAATTTTTACAGTTCCTCTTTAAAAAATTATTTAATTAAGAATTATTTTGTAGGAGATATGTAAATTTGTGAACAAAGAAGTTGATGGTTCCAATGTTGCATCCATTTTTTATGCTACATCAATTAGTAAGCTGTTAGGGAATTGCCAGGTTAGTACATATATTATACTTTGTATTATTATTATTATTATTGTACTTTGTAGTATATCTCTTTTCTCTTTATAAACAACTGGGGGTATAGTTAAAGACACTTGTCCTGTTTGAGTCCTATTCATAATATTTGAAAACAAAGCACAAAGCCCCCAAAATTACAGTTGACATGCAAAAATTAATTCCTATTGTTTTACAATATCCAGGCGGAAATAAAATGCCTATATTAACAGCAAGGGACTCATTCTCCTCCTCCTAGACCTCTTCCATAAGTTGCGGCCCATTTAAATATTCCTTTATGTGCATCTAAATTAGCCTTTATGGCCTCGTTTGTGTATCAGCAATTCAAAAGAATCTTTGCTTCCTAACGATGTTGTAAAGACTAATTTATATGTGCATAAACGAATATTTAAAATGGAAGCCATTATGAAAGAGGTCTATATTTCTTCAATCAAGCATAAAAACAGCATGCGTGGAAAAGGCCTGACTCAACCTTCTCGCTGCAAAAATCTGTGGGCATCAGGCATATGCTTTTCACCTTCACAAAGGTCAACGGTCGGTCAACATTCTCATACCTAGGCTTCAAAGAGGTTGCAAGGATTTCTAGATACCATAGCAATGCTTTTGTCTGAATGCTTTAGGTCAAACTAGAGAATGCCCAATCTGTATTAACCGAAGCCATCAATGAGAAATCGAACACTGAAACAATTCGTTTTGCTGTTGGAGCATTGGTGAATTTGGGACAAAATGGTTGGTTGCTTTTGCAATGAAATTACTATTTTAACTTAGTTTAACATAAATAAATATGATTATTATTATTATATGTCTGGCTAAGCTTCATTTCCCCACCTGTATGCAAAATGATACACGTCGCTGATTGGTTATCATGTCGTTATAATGATATTGATAAAGTATGCATTAAACAATATTTACAAACGTGGCCGAGTCGAAGGCATATTAAAGATGCTCCAGGAAGCTGCCATATGTGCCATGTCTGACCACAGCTAAGATCTTGCCTAACTAAGTTAGAATGATCTTGCCTCTAATGACAGGTTGCCTAGCTGTGTAGTATGTTTTGTGTACAGACTGACAAGTTTTAGCTGTGAAATTATGGGTCAAGTTGAAGACAAATAAACAAGATTCTAAGTATATTTTTAATAGGAAGGATTGAAATTGCTTTAGAACATAAGTAAGTCGTTTCTCAATGATTTTATAATGCAAAAAGCCAGATAAATAATTAATACAAACTGACAGAGATGAAGTTGTGGTGAAAGCATGCATTACCAGACCTTAGGATGAGCCCTTTTACAGTATAATTATTATAATGCATCTTTTCCTAATAGAGCTCATGTTAAGTAAAGTTGAATTTACTTAACATTAAAAAAGATGCTAGACAAAACATCCCTCCTCCACCAAGCTTTCTAGAATTTGAAGAGATTGTCTTGACTAATGAGGGATTATATTAATTTGGTGTCAAATTTATATACAGTGATTTAGAGATGATCAAAGTATATAGATGATTATGATATTGTTTTTATATTAAATGTATATGTAAACCAGCTGTTTGAAACAACATTTTCTATTGAGAATTACCAAAACTATTTGCTAATGTTTAGTTGATGTCAACGCTACAAAGGAAGCATTGAGAAGCATTTTGAAGGCAGAAATTGAAGAGTTTGTTCCAAGGTACACAGGTGTAGATGTAACCTGAAAGTTTGCCTACAAACCCTTTAAACCCCAGTATCAGCATAGAAATTATCTTTATTGTACTAATATTTATTTTCAAAATGATTGAACAACTTTTTCGACTCAAACTTTAACTACTGCCAAATAGCCATTTCCACAAATACCACACCAGAGACAAAGCCAAATTCCACCTGCCAAGAGTGAAGACTAACTGGGGAAAACATAAAATAACTTATCAAGCTTTGAATGATTATAACAATTTAACAACTGAACTCTGTAGCACTAAGTCACTGTCATTGTTCAAACTTAAATTAGGCAAATCATCCTCTTAACTACTAATCTGTTATTATATATATAGCTTATTGTCATATATTTACTTATTTCTTTTATGTTACACAGGGCCTCATCGAAAAACACTCCGGTGACATGGGCTCCCTGTCAAAATATTATTATTATTATTATTATTAATAATAGCGAAACGCACAGTTACTATTTATAGACCAAAACTCAGACAAACAAACCAAATCTGACTACCAAATGAACCATTTCCTATTGTTTAGGACGTGAATTTAATTATAGTCTCAGACAAACATTGACAAATACGTCATCTGTGCGTAACGCAATTGGGAAATGTTTTTAAAAAACACGTCAGTTTGTCTTTGGTGATCATTTCCTTTATTCTCATTACCTCTATACTTGGTTAACCATTTATATTATTAGGAGAAGTTAGATGCTGATCACCCCTGGGGTATAAAGGGTTAAAGGAATACAATCATAAGAAAAATCCTTGCATCTTGTTACCATGATAGTGTTGATGTGATGTTTCATCAAATGACTTTACATTTTTCAACAGATGCTACAGAAAATATCTCTCCTCCACCAAGCTTTCTAAATTGAACAGATTGACTTGACTAATGAGAGATGATATAACCAAACTCGGATTATTAAAATACCCATGAAATGAAAATTAATAATGAGATATTGATTCATGCCATTTAAAGTTATTGTGAAATATAATTTTAGTTTAATAAAATATATGTTCACATTTGCCAAAAATGATGAACAACAACAAGTTCTATCACCAAGAAATTAATCTCTATTAAGTTGTTGAAATGTTGTCTATTATTGCTCAATGTTTTTGAAACATTGTCCACCATTGCTCGTGTCTGGCTTGCTTCCGTGGTTTTCTATACTGTATATTTACAAAATGTTGAGAATTACCGTATATGCAATTTAGTTTCTAAAAGCAGTTTTTATATTCATATGGTGACTTTACACTTACTATGTGTACTTTGGCTTTGAATCTTTGATGTCACTTCTAGAACATGTGCGATTATTAGTGGCCTCATAATCTCTTATAAAAACAATTGAAAAGGGCGATTTCTTTTTGTGCTCATAATTGCTTGAAATTTGGCAAGTAAAATAAGAAGGCCATGCTCTTTATAAATATGTAAAAATGTGGGTAAAACAATCATAGTGGCACTTTAATAATGTTGAACATCCAAACATAACCATGTTACACTTACATGTCATTTTATTATGTAGCTTAGTATTTATATTAATTTCATGTTATGTTGGTTATTGTTATACTCTATATTTGTAGCTCTACCAATGCCTTGTTTATTGCAACTCATCTTTCGGGGGATGTTTCATTTGTCTTTGATCTTATTGAGGTGAGAATGACGTTTTTTTGTTGGTTTCAATTGCTCACAATGACAATTGTAAGTGTAGAGACAATGATAAAGATAACTGATATTAAAAATTCATGTCAAAATTTCACCATTTTCTTTAGGATGCTGTTGCCCAGGCAGATGAGATTGGTGATACCTACATACAGGTGAGATGTTTCATGGGGCATCATTGCAGTTGCTATTGTACTTATTGGTCTATTTCACTTCTTGGAGTTGATGACATGTTCAATAATTAGAATTCTGTTGTAGTTTGAAGGTGGGTTAAAAGTTAATGGCGACTTCATAACTGGAGTTTACAAATTGGCAGAACATATAAAGAAGGCTCCTACAATCTCAGAGGTAGGATTTCTTAATATGCGTGAAGAATGTCCTGAATGCATGAAACCATTCAATTTTCTTCTTTTGGAACTTTGGCCTCCCATGGATGGACACTTTTGAAAATGCAATATTTTTAAAGTGGCTATCCGTGGTTTGGGGATTTTAAATATTTGTAATCTTTGGGTTCTACCAAGAAGAAATGTAATATATCTTGTTGTTCGAAAATTTCATCTTCGTGCCTTTTTCCCCTGTTAAAGGACATTGGCAACACAAATTAAGTTTGTGTAACACGAAAGAACTCGTAAAATGATAGAGTAACACCTTTTACAACTTTTCCGTTTTTTACTTGTTTTAAATATTTCAGTTTGTTTGATATGTAAATGAGATGGTCTCTGGTAGAGAATTTTCATTCACTCATTAAAAAATGTCTTATATCTCAGTAAATTGCTAAGTTTACAACATTTATTATTATGAGGAGTTATTATATGCACATTTTCAAGTAAATTGGTCGAACAAACTTTGAATGTCCTTGCTTGTCAGTCATTTCCTGTGAATAGTAAATCACTTTAGCAGGGGGTAAAAGGTATGAAGATGAAATTTTTGCCCAACAAGATATTTTACAATTCTTCTCAAGAGATTCCAAAGATCACAAATATGTAAAATCCCAAACCCCTGATAGGCACTTTAAATGGCCAGTTTCACTTGGATGGCCTAAGCAAATTATTTTCTGCAAACAGTAACTTTAATTACAGATTTTCTTCCCTCAAGCTGATGTTTCTTTATTTCTACCATATTAGTTTTGTTAAAATCTATTCTACCAGTTTCAAATTAGCTATTTATTTTCCATTTATTTTCTCTTGTTTTCTATAAAATCACACTGGTGACAAAAGATAGCACATTGAACGTTGCATTATAAAATCTGTGTTTGCCCAAATGTTTTGAATGGCCAGTTTTGTACAGTATAAAATAGAGTGAAAATTAGTGGACAGCCAAAATAATGTTATATTGCAACTCTACGTTTCTGAATTTTTAGGACCAAGCAATAAAGTTCACCAATTACCTGTTGTCAAGAAAATATGTGCAAAGTGCTCAAGACACGTTCATTTTGCTAAGTTCCCTAACTACATTATCAAACAACCAGGTAAAGTCTTTTAATATTGTGGAATATGAAAATAGGAAATACAGGCTGTACAAATCAAAAACTCTAAAAGGTGTGTTGCTGAAAATAGTGTATACCGGTACCGGTAGAAGGTGCAGCGTTTCAAGTGAAATCCCTTCAGGGAAATGTTAGACCACCTACCAACTATTTCGGTTGTACACCAACCATTTCGGTTGTACACCAACCATTTAGAGTTTTCGATTTGTATTTCTACACTGCCTTTCAAGCCTGGATATTAGTGGCCAATCACAGACGTCATTGTCAACCTCGTACCCAGGCTTTTCACATGCTCGGCGGACTCGCTTTGTCTGGTCACAGAATAAAGATTATCTTTATTCTGTGGTCTGGTAGAAATATCCCATTTCTAGAGATTTGACTGTTATGGTGTTAATGTTGTCAGATGCTCATCTTGTCCGAAGATTATACTCAACCTTTTGTGAAAGTAAAACATTTTTGGGTTGAAAGGACTGCGTTTAGATTTTGTATTGTACAATCTCAGATGAGAGACATTACTCTAATTTTAGAGACATTACGCTAAATTTGGATACATTGAGTTTAGTTATGAGACGTTATGCATAGTTTGTAGATATTGTGTTAAGTTTTGAGACATTGCGCTAAATTTGGAGACATTACACTAAATTTGGAGACATTGCGCTAAGTTTGGAGACATTGCGCTAAGTTTGAATACATAACGCTAAATTTGAATACATTACGCTAAGTTTGGAGACATTATGTTAACTTTGGAGACATAACACTAACTTTGGAGACATTGTGCTAAGTTATGAGACAGCCAAGCTCTTCTGCTCTTGCATCCAGTCTTGCTGCTTGAGCAGAGACTTTGTCAAAGCATTCAAATGGTCTCCCAAAATATTTGAATGGCAATGGGGAAAAAACAAACAGTTTACTTCAAGTATTGGAATGGTTTACTTCAAGCTCTCAAACAGTTTACTTTAAGTGCTCAAAAATTGTAAACAAAAACAGGAAAACAAACTTGTTTGTCTGTATTGGATGTTATCAATATGTGTTTTTTCGATGCCCATCTGGAAAGTTAACTCCACTTTGATCCTACACTCCTTTGGAAATTTTGATGTCTAGCACCCTGCCCCAGGGGATATGTCTATTTTCTGGAACTAATGAAATTGGATCCATTTCTGCCATGTTCCTCAAGTTGCCTCATCACTCGCATTATCTTGATTAGTTCCAGGTTCCAGTCATTACACAGCTTTATGGCTCCGCTGCTGTTTCTCAAAACAACAAACTCATAAAGGTATGTGTTAGTGCCAAAAATTGTTGCAGTCAAGCTTAATTTCATACTCTACAAAAATACAAACCCGTGCCATATCAATTATTCTCATTGGTCTCTAAACATTTCTTATAGTACCAGTACTAGTTTAACAAGATGCTAGGATTTTTCTTATGACAATTATATCCTTTAACCCTTCATTCCCCAGGGGTGAGCAGTACCTAACTGCTCCCAATAATACCAATGGTCAACCAAATGTAGAAGTTATGGAAATAGAGGAAATGATCACAAAAGATAAACTGACACATTTTAAAACAACTTCTAAGTTAATTGTGTTATGTGATGTTAATTCACAAATGACATTCAACAGATTCGGTGCTACATAAAACATCTCTGCTACCAAGGTTTCTAGAATTGAGAAGATTGACTAGATCACCAGCAATGAGAGATGACACTAACCATATCCAGATTGTTTCCTTGGAAAACTAGTTCATGTTCATGGTGTCTGGGTTTGTGTGTCCTCCAAATGGGATATTGCAAAGTAGACAAACACAGCATCAGCATACGAATTCCCTTTATTGGTCTCCAAACATTTCTTATAGTACCAGTTGGGAGAAGTGTTTCATAAAACATGTCAGTTTATCTTTAATTGGTGATCTTTTTCCTTTATTCTCATTGCCTCTACGCTTGGTTAACAATTGATATAAGTTTTGACATTTTAGTCTTCAGAATTTTTGGTGGGCATATTTCAACATTCATCTCCACAACCCACTGAGATATTCCTTTCTGATCATTTACTTTAGGTTCGTGTAACTAACACTCTCGATAAGCCTTTCGCTAACATGGTTGTCACAGCAGATTCCGTTGTTGGGAAAAATCAGGAAGAACTGGCCAGCAAGAAGCCATTCACTGAGCAAAAAGACTTGTGAGTTACATTCAGATTACGGATGGTAATTGTATGATTCCTTTTGTTCATGCATTTCGGTTTCCCTGTCTTTTTAGTTATCAACTTGATGTTGCGAGTCTCAACCCATCAACTGGCATTTACAAGGTTGATCTCAGGTAATATCTATATTATCAATGATCTGTCTCCTGGCATTCACTCTATGAATTACACTGATCGATGCAATTTTAGCAGCTTTTCATAAAAACAAACCTGCAGAACTGGCGATTTGCTATACCGGAGCTCTGGCGGGAGCCGGTTCTTAGCGAAAACGCTGCTGTGCTGTATAAAGTTTCATTTAATATTGTGTAAAAATATATTTGTATTTCCTTCCTGTAGTGTCAAACCAGGGCAACCTGATAAACGGCTGATTGGGTTAACAGCACCTCTGGTTTGTGTGTACTTTTTTTTTAGTTTATTGTTTTTAGTTTATTGTTTGTTTGCCTCGTTTCCTTTTGTTGTTGACATGCATGCACTGATACATGTAGAGTGTGCCTAAATCTCATTTACTTTTTTATTATTAGCTAAATGTTTTGACCATGTTAATATAAAGTATTATTATTATTATCATCATGCTTCATCTGCAACAAGTCACAAGAATTGCATGTTTGTTTCTTTCAGCTTTCGTTCAAAGTCGTCACAAAGGTTTCCGTCCAGGACATTGCGGTGTCAGTTATCGACAAAGATCATTCTTCCCTTGTCAAATCTGTTAGGTTGGTGAATAAAAGTCATGAGCAAAATGATATCATCAAGGCCTGCTTGTACAAAGCCTGGTTAAGTCACTATATGGTAGATGACTTGTGGATAAATTGTATCTGCCCTATAGTAAGAGGGTAATCGGATCGGCATATCGGATCGGGCTGATATTTCGCAATATCGGCCAAATATCGGATCGGCAACATTTGACAAATATATCCGATTTTTTTACCGATATCCAATTTTAAACTTTTGCGGTCGAATTTGAAAATTCAGTTGTGTTTTCAGCAAAAAGCTGAAGTTGTCGATCACAATTAATATCGACGTTCTACATATTTCAAAACAGTTAAGCCTAGTATAGACTTTGGACTTCGCAGTTCCGTCGCATTTAATTTATCGCATAAACTTTGACGACGCAAATTTGACGTCTAAACTCTAAAGTGATTCTCTTAAACTCATGTTTCTGTTGATTAAATGTGAAGAATGAAATGCGACAAAACAGCGACGTATAAAGTCTAAACTAGGCATTATTTCCTGACAATACCGAAATTCAAAAATCAAAATGATCTGCGGAAGTAGGAAGGTATTTATTATTTTCACTTTTTGTGGACATTTTGCCAAAGTTAGTCTACTAACATAATTGACAATTCAATTTAGTAAATACTCAACAGTCAACAACAATTAGTTAAACGTTTACTGTAGTTTTGTTTTGCTATTAAATTAGCGTTATTTTACAACTGGGCGGCGTTTTAAAGCATATGTTCAAAAAATATCGGATCGGATATCGGCCGATATTGACAAAAAATATCGGATCGGCACGAAAAAGCCGAATGGGTTGAACTCTACCTATAGTTTTGATCTCTACCTATAGTTTTGATAGCAAACTTATATGTTGAATAGGACTTATTCACCAGATACGTTTCCAGTCTTTGAACAACCAGCCCCAGGGCTTGCAATTAAAGGACATTGGCAACAAAAAAATACCTTTTAGATCAAAGTATATGACTGAAAGCCAGTAAATATGCTCGTAAAGTATTTTAATTGACAGTCAAAGTTGCTAACGCACTTTGACAATCAAAGTTGCTAACCTGAATCATTGTCCGCCATCTTAGATGTATTTTCGATGTGCATGTGACGTCACACCCGGGTTAAGCGAAATTTCTATCTAGCCATCCTTATGTCTTCAAAAATCTGAAACTTGATTTTGTGAATGTTATCTTTTTTCAATTGAACCACGACATTTTAAAAAGCATTCTGCGGAAACTCGTCCACCCACAGAGTAGCCTTCATCAGGTTTACCCCAGTTGTGACGTCACCAACCTGCAGTAGGTCTCACTGGTAAAATGTTTGCTAATACTTGGCTATCTTCATTTGTATTCACTTCAATGCAAAGACTATGATCAATTTCTTTTCGCTTTGATTATTGAATACTTTGAAAGTTTTCAGTGAGACATCACACTCAGGCTTACACAAAGTAGTCACAGATGGTGGAGAATTAGCCTCCTCCGCCAGGCAACTCTTTGGCTTCTTTTTCCCGAATCAAATAGTTTCCAAAGCTGTTTTGGCCCAGCCAGACCTCTTAGTCGATCAATCCCTTTACAATCCCTATACTTCCCTGCAATCCCAGCGAAAACATTGCTCATTGTACAGCCTTGGAAGCGATTTGACTCAGAATAAAGAAGCCACAGAGTTGCCTGCGGAGGAGGCTAGTAGAGGAATGCGACCTCGTACCCAGGGTCTTATCTCCGAGGGCGGGCGGAGAGCGGAGATAAGACCCAGGTACGAGGTTGCATCACATGGTGACCCATTTTACTGGTACTAAAAGTCATATGCCAGTTGCATTTTCTTGCACAAAATTCTAATCTAGCCATGTATATCATGTTGTGGATACGATATTTTGCAAGGTTTGAACTGTTTGTACATCACTGTTACATTGCCTCTAATACAATGACCTAATACATTGTAATTGCAGTGTTAGTTACCCAAACAGTCTTGATAAGGTCTTGGAGGCCGACCACCATCAAAAGGTCGCCATGACATTCACTCTGAAAGATCAGTTGTCTGGAGAATTGATGACTGCTCATCAAGTAAGAATTACAAAATGGTTAATGGTTTTGCTTGCAGGGAGCCTAGAGCAACCCTAGATTTTTAGTCCCAACTTCCCAAATGCGTCCATAACTCACATAACTTCAAAAAGTACTGGGTACTTAGTATTAGGGTCAGGAAAGCTCAAAAAACAACCCTAATACTAACCAATACTAACTCTAAAATTAACACTAAAACTAACTCTAACTTGACTATTTTTCGGCATATTGAAGTTCTCTTATTTCTCTTTTTCATATAACATATAAAAAATCTTAATATCTCAAGAACAAAGTTAGATATGGAAAAGTTGTAAATGCAAATCTTTATAATTTCTATAGTTCTTTCAAATAAGACAGTTTGAAACTAAAATTTTCGCTGCATATGCACGTTAATGTACCTATGAAACGAAAAATTCTACTCTGTTTTTACGACCTATTTTTGTACTATCGACGTTCAAACATCGCTATTTTGATAGAAAAAAATGTCCGGAGTTTGGGTATAGTTGTCGATAATATGAATATGTTTTTGTGGCGCTTGAATGCTTAGCTGTGGAAATATTACTGATGTTTGAGTTAGAGTCAACTTCCTCATCTGGAAGCGAGATCAGTAATGATTTTTTCATCTCTAGAATCTATGCCTACTCTAACGTGTGATGTCAAAGAGGTGACTTGACCGCACGATGAGGTGGGACAAAATTGGTGTAATTTTTCCACACATAAAAAATAAAGCACTTTCCTTTGTCGTGATTGAAGAACTGATTCTACCATAAGATTCAGTGCATCACGAAGTACCAAAGTGGGTCATAAAAACAGAGTTGAATTTTTCGTTTCATAGGCACTTTAAATGAAGTTGCAACTATGACATATTTTCTAATGCGAGTATTAGAAAGCTCCTAATGTCATTTCTCTGATCCAACCAGCGTCCCATTACATATCTTCATTCACAACTGGTTTTTTCTCTAGACATTCGTTCGCTTCATGAACATCGAAACTAACCAAGAGATGTTCTTTGTCGCTGAACCAGAAACAACCAAAATTTACAAATTTGATTTGGTAAGCAGTTTAACGTGGCAGTGTATATGTATCTTGTGAACCATCTATTTTTCTATTTAATTGTGTGAAGTGTGGGGATGGAATTGGGGTACTGAACAGGTGCAATGATGGTTTGTTAGACCACACAACCAGTGGTCAGCAGCAATACATATTCAATTCATCAAGGATGTATATAAGCTGAAAAATGGCTAAATGTCTGGGGAAAATTGGGGGAAAAACGAGCGACCCGCAGGTTTTGAGATGAAGTCATCTGTTACGTTTGTAGGATGTCGGTGCGGCAGCTAAAGATTCATTTGGTTCACTCTCTGGTGTTTACCAAATGGTAAGTCAAGTCTCCCTCTGAATGTAAAAAAATACTGTACGGTTAAACTGCGTATCGTAATATAGCAATGAGAGATGTATTTAATATACTTCAACGCGAATAAACTGTTTACAGTTTTTAAATATTCAAAATCGTAATAAACAAATGATGTTGCACACTTTATTCAAGCAACTTGCAGTTTGCCCTTCCCTTGGGGTGTCACCATCCTACCGCCAACCCCCCGAACCCAATATTTTGGGAAGTGTCCGCCATTGTATTTTGGTACATTGCGTTGCTGTGATTTTTAACTCTGTATATATTGCCCTTTCTCAGGATCTTCTTATTGGTGATGCGGCAATTGAGAACTCCCTTTCATGGACGATAGTAAGTACCACCCCTCAAAGTAACACAACGAGGAAATGTTGTGATTTTATCACAATGCGAAGTCAACTGAGAATTATTCCTTGGAATTATGTAACCCTTTACTCCTCAATATCAACATACAAATTCTCCTCATTGGTCTCCAAGTATTTCTTATAATACTAGTTGGGAGAAGTTGTTTTAAAGGTCAACTATACCTTTGAGGTTGTTCTATTTTTCGTTAGAATCGGAAAAGTTCAATTCAAAACCGAAGAAATAATTCAAATTGGTTACTTGGTTCTGCTTTTATGATCTGTTAAAGATCGATTTTTCAGCCCTTTTGCTAAACTTAGTTGAACAATGACCGCGTCGGAAGAAAGCCTGGTACTACCGGTATGTAATAATAATATTTAATCAGGAAACTTTTTCATATTACATGATTTTCAAAAAGGACCTGCACTAATATAACTATTACATTTACATAAACAAACATCAAATAAATAAATAAATCTAATATAATAATGGTCAACAATTTAATTACCTAAATAGGTTCCAGAAAGTTCAAAATTTTGTGTTTGAAAGCTGCAATACTCAAAGAACTTCGGATATCTTTTGTCAACGTATTCCAATCGTTTATAGCATGATAGCACATTCTCTGCTTACCCCAGTTTCTTATAGTCTGGGGTAGTCTTAACTTATCCTTATTTCTAGTATTGTAGCTATGTACATCTCCATAGGTTAATAATTCCATGGAATGATTTGCATAACCATTTAGGCATTTATAGATAAATAAACATCTATGGTAAAATCTTCTTCGTTCTAGCGTAATCCAATTAAGCTTGGCAAGAGCTTCTGAAGCGGATGAATATAAAGGTCGATCTAAAATAATCTTAGCTGCCTTATTCTGCAAAACCTGAACATTATTCATATGTGTTACGTTATTTTTGTCACCCCATACGACATCTGCGTAATCAAATAGTGAGAGAACCAAGCTGTTATAGAATAAAAGACGTGCTTTAAAAGGTAGTAAGTGCTTAATTCGAAGTATGTGATGTCATACGGCGAGAAAATACTGTATATTTTGGTTTTATTTTAGTGAAGTTTGGAATACTGTTTACTCTTGGGTGAGTTATAAGTGACAAACCAAATATCAAGCACTGGAATATTATTTTGTTCAACAAATCTATTACCAGTATGACACTATGAAGTCATACCGGTAATAGTGCCATTCTTCTCAAAACGCGGTCGTGCAACAAGTGATCCGAAGAAATACTCCTCTATAAATCCTGCGCTATATCATGAAATTCATTTTTTTATTCATTTTTACAAAGTTAGATGATATATCTTTCGGAACAAAATAGAACCTCAAAAGGCATAGTTGACCTTTAAAACGGGCGTGAGTTCATCTTTGGTGATCATTTCCCTTATTCTCATTACCTCTAAGCTTGGTTAACCATTTATATTATTAGGAGAAGTTAGATGCTGATCACCCCTGGGGTATAAAGGTTGAAGGAATACAATCATAAGAAAAAATCCTTGCATCTTGTTACCATGATAGTGTTGATGTGATGTTTCATCAAATCACTTCACATTTTTCAACAGATGCTACAGAAAACATCTCTCCTCCACCAAGCTTTCTAGAATTAAATAGATTGACTTGACTAATGAGAGATGATATAACCAAACTCGGTGAGATAATGCGAGTGACAAATTTCTACAACTAGTCTTTCGTTCAACTTGTCGCGCAACAACATTACGTGTCATCTGCCTCGTACCCATGCGTCTCAATCCTTGTACGCGCGTACTGGCAAGGCGGAGGAGCGGGGCGAGCGAGTACGCGCCGCGCGCGCGCGTACAAGGATTGAGACGCCTGGGTACGAGGCAGCGTTTTCAGTACGAGTTTCGGCCATCAAATGTTGCAAAAAGTTGACTTCTACTTTAGCAACATTCTATTACAACCTCGTATACAATCTCGTTCCCAGAGCCTGCGTTCCTTTTGGCCTGCGCCAAAGCCAAAAGGAACGCAGGCTCTGGGTACGAGATTGACGTTACTGATTGATTGGTTAGTAATACGTGCAACATTACGAGCAATTTGCAACGCAACTTTGTCGCTCGTATTACTTCACCTTTATTATAATGCACGGATTACTTCCGGTAAAATCACGCGCTGTGATTGGTTGCTGACGTGGTGAGATTTCTCCGTAATGTCCGCGGGCATTATGAAAATTGTTAATGCCCTACAATTGGAAACAAACAAAAAATCCGAATAAGAAACTGTTATTGCCGAAAAACGACGAAAATAAATGAAATAAATTACGATGAACATTATAAAAGTAAATTTTAGTATAAAGACGAGAAAGAAACAGCAGAAAATAACACTAGAGGGTGTTTTGACGAAATTAAAGGAAACTAAGACCAAGAAATACAAGATTGATTTTGACATAAAAAGTGCCATATAATAAACTACTTAAAGTGCAAATGAATCGAAAATTAAGTTTATCTTATTTGAGAAAACTCTTAAAACAACGAGGAATAACAACTTACAGCTCTTCCATATTTCACTAAGTTCTTGAGATATTTAGACTTATGTGATATTTAAATGAGCTGATCTATGACGTAGCAAGTTGTACACAACATTAGAAAATCATGTATATCTTTCCAATATTAGAACAAATATACGAGCCGATATCAGGTTTAAACATAATGATATAAAACAAGCGTTCACTGATATAAGTTTTTATTGGTATGAGCTTTCGGCTGTCAGACTACAGCCTTCAATGGGTTAAGAAAAATATGGAAATCTATACACCTATATATATACAAGCAGAAAAATATTATTTCCAATATTATTAAAAGAAATCACTCAAAACTTTGTAATTGCTACAGCTCATGAAACAAGTGATTTTGTTCAATAATCTTTAAGATATACAGGATTTTCCAATGTTGTGTACAACTTGCTATGTCATAGATTATCTCACTTGAATATCTGCAAGTCTAAATATCGCAAGAAGTAAGTTAAATATGGAAGAGCTGTAAATTGTTATTCCTCGTTGTTTTACGAGTTCTTTCAAATAAGACAAACTTAATTTTCGATTCATTGGCACTTTAATAACCTCGACCGTTCGGTCTTTACGTTGAAATATTAAACCTCAGTCAATACAGCAAGACCTCGGTTTAATGTTTTAAGACGTCACTCTCGGTTATTAAGTAGTTATTACGAAATAGGAACAGAGTTTTGCCTTTCCGTGAACAGTGTTCCCGCATAACGCAATTTCCGTTATCCTTTAGGATGTTTCTGAAATAGAAACAAGGCAGTTTTGCGAAGTTATTCAGATTGGAAACGAGTTCCTTTTTTTCTTCCTTAGGGTTCTTTGAACTTAATATTTGCTGATGCTCCAATTCAACCAAAACAAGAAAAGGGAAGTCAATTTAAACGTAAACCATCGATTGAGGTACTTTGTCAATTAAATCAAGGATAAGTTAATATCAACACGAGAAACTAGTGAACTAAGAAGCTGTGCATTTGAATGGTTCATGGGAACTTGTGAAGCAGGAGGAACCTCTTTGTTTAAAGTGGTTCTCCGACTACAAAAGGGTCATTGTTGTTGTTGAGGCAAAGACGTCATAAGCTCTCCTCGACTCATTCTTCTCGCACTCGGCCACTTTAATAGCGGCGCTCCAAAATACAAACTTCACACGTAAAGTATAACCTTTCTTTCAACAAATTTTGAAATGAAACTCTGCACGATTACTTATTACCATTATATCTTTGAGATTATGTAAAAAAAATTAGCAGAATTTTTTTCATCGGAGAACCACTTTAAAAACAACAGCTTATAAACTCGACGTTTCGTGTTCGGTGAATGAAAAGTTGTTTCGTTTGTCGTACTTTTCTCATTTTCGTGTTTTTCTTTCTGCAGCATACGTTCCGTCAGCCTGAAAAGAGGCCACCAAGAGCTGTGTCGTCGGCTTTCACTATTCTCGTCTTGTTACCTCTTCTTTTTCTTATTATTGGAGTAAGTAAAAAATCTGGACAAATAGTAGATATAGTCCTCCGTGCATCCCAGTCGTAACTCATTCAGAATTAGTGTATATATTCAATCGAGGAATAGATTGGGCTGCTTTTAACGGTCTTTGTATATGTGTGTTTTTAGTGGTTGAAACTTGGAGTTAATTTCTCCAATTTCCAATTCTCCATCGCTGCAGTTGTCTTCCATGTTGGTTTGGCAGGTGAGCCGTATCTATTTATTTTCTTTCTTCGACCTTGGTTCCTTACGTTTAATTTTCATTGCTGACCTGTTCTTTGTTACTCTTTCTTTCTTTCAGCGATATTTCTTCTCATGTATGCCTTCTGGACGTGCTTGGTAAGTTGATGTGTTCCAGCGTGGCTTTGAGACGTCTCCTATTTATATTCCATATCGGCAGTGAACTGCTTTTTTTTCAAACCTAAAACAAGATGAAACCATCCCATTTAAACTAACTTATTATATGACTTGGCTCGTGAGCGGTCTTAACACAGCTTTTCTGCAATCTGATTGGTTCCTCAGCGGTCTTTACAAACCGGTAAAGACCGGTCGTTACGGAACAACCAAAAAGTTTTTAAAAAAATTTGAAAAAAATGAGGAAATGTGAGAAATTTAAAAGTGTCATATATTAAAAACCTTAATAACCTCGTTGGTCTTTACGTAGTAGTTAAAACATGAGCGGCCGATGTTTATGGGCAGTTACAATGGCGAGCCGTTGTAACTACCCATAAACATCGACCGCGAATATTTTAACGAACTTGTAAAATGAATAGAATATATAATACATACTTTGTTTGGAAGTTGTAGAAATGGTACAAACAAATTATTATAACTCCGAAAAAGTTCAATTTGAGCAAGTTAACTTTGATAAAACATTGATGTTTTATTAGTCAATGTTTTATTCTGGGTTAAAAAATGCTGATTAAATATTAATTTATTTTGAATTTTCTTCATGAATTATTAGTGAATTTTACAAGGTAAAATAATTATCCTGCCCTTTGTCTTTTCGCACAGACCCTCTTTTGCCGTAAAGACCTCCCACTTGGTCAATAAAAGACTTTGTCAATAATACTTTAATCTTTTTCATTCGTACTCAAATAAGCTCAGCTCTTTTAATTTTTCTCAGTTGTTGAAAAGACGATTAGCGTAATGCAAGATTAGTGGGAACTTTGTGGATAAAGATGCAGGGAAAGTTTTTGAAGTTTTCTGTTCAGACATCGTACAAATATAGAAATATTTTGTCATAAGGAAGTTTGAATTGAAGTTGTCAAATACCAAATATTATCGAAATCACCAGAGTGGTTAATTGTTGTTTCGGAAACCAACGTTGGAGATCAATTTGAATGTACCACGTGATATGAAAATAATGCATCATGTGATTCAAAGATATATTTGCCGATTTTTCCCTGCACGAGTCACAATATCATAACAAGAAGTCTTGTTTCTCCGAAGATGGAAGTAAAGCTTCGAAAAACTCATTTAGATCACTTGGCAGATGTTTTCGAATCAAATGGTTTTGCATCGCGATGACATCAATGTTAATCTGCTTCCGCACTGCGCACTTTACCTTCTTGTTCTTCGATCATTCTCCCCTGATGAAAAATATAGGATTGAAGGTGGCTAACAGTGTATTTTCAGTCAGTATAGGTAAGCTCTTTTCTGCTTTTGACTGCAGTAATCTGCGCATTTATTGATGATTTAAACGCCAGGGTTAAAGTGATGGATTGTTCGGAAGCTGATTTACGCGCGACCGTTTGGCTGAAAATAACATTGATGTTATGCGGATCCTGCAATTTCAAATGCATTTGTCTCGAAAACATCAGCCAAATGATCTAAATGAATTTTTCGAAGCCATATTTTGGTTGTAGTTTCGCCTTTACTTCCATCTTTGGAGAAACAAGACTTCTTGTTATGAAATTGTAATTCGTGCAGTACAATGTATCTTTGAATCACACGATGCATTAACTTCATATCACGTGGTGCATTCAAATTGACCAATTAAATTTTAACCAATGGTAAGGAGTAAGGATTAGCGGTAATCGCCCTAGCATGCATGGAAACAAAGTAAAGGTGCCCTTTAAACCGTAAATCGGCCCGATTAAGTGCATTGTGTAAATCTTAATACCTCAACCCATTGAACTATATATAGACTGGAACGAGAACTCCATAAGCAAGAAACCCCAAATAACCGCGCGATTATGGAACTCAAATGTTTTGTAGAATATTTTATTTTTCAGACGATAAAAAGGTATAAGAAGATACCTGTCTTCCTATAGCATGTCATGACATTTTCTTTTCATAACTAGTCTTTTAAAATTTAAAACACGTGAAAATTGGCGATTTTCTGTTTGGGCCCGCCGGGTGGAGTTCATGGCTACCCCCATGGTTGGCTTCAAGACTCAGGCCCCAGTTATCGTTCCAGTCTCCTTAACCTTATAATAGAAGATGCATAAATACCGCATATAGCTAGTACATTTAATAATCAATGCCGTTGAAGTTTCAGGCCAATCTTTAGCGAGATATAGCGAGATTTTCTGCGAGTTTAGTTAGTTTGATACAAGTGTGTAATATGAGCTTTTTGAGCTTTAATATGAATGAATTTTTTGAGCTTTTATTGGTACTTTGTTGCATGGGGTAAATATTTAATCATGCATTAGGACTAAAGTCCTTTTTGTCATTTCAGAATATGTTCAACACATTAAAACTGTTGGCTTTAGTTGGAACGGTAACGTTCCTTGGTGGTAACTCGCTGCTTGCTAGTTTGGCTGCACAAAGGTAATGTTAAACTTTCCCAGCGATAAATTAATGCGTGATGTTTTAGCTCTGGACCATTTTAATAATACTTCGTTTTTGTTTTCCTTTGTATACTGTAGGACAAAGGCATTGTCATTTTAGATGAGAGGGAATGTTGTCAAATCCAACTCTCCATTGTCTTAAACCACGATCAAGAAGCAAAGGGTTGATTTTTGCACTTTCTATGCTAGCACTTCGTGAATGATTTTAGTAAATGTAAATTGAAATAAACGAGCTTTCCAGTGAATTCGGTCGAACTGTTGTAATCCTTTCTTTCTCTTTCGTCTTTCCCCTTCCTCACCTTCCTTTCCCTTCCTTCCATTTTCCTTCCTTAATTTAGTATGTAACCCTGATAAGATTTCTCAACTTTGTGTTCCTTTAGTAATTACTTTGTTGTCTTGTCAAGTCAACGTATTTCCAAAGTTTGTCCATCGTGTTTATTCTCAATCTCGGGCTCTGAGGTGTGGGCAAAAAATTTTTTTGGGATCACTTTACTGCGCATCTGTAGTAATCCCACATTAATAGTCTCCCAAAAAAAATTTCTGCGATTTGTGGGCGGAGATAAGACCTGGGTACGAGGTTCAACTCCATTCGAGCCGTTTGTGTTTTTGACCAGCAGCGCTTTTTTCTGTCGGGTGGGGAAAAGGTGGGGTAGTTAAAATTGGTATTATCAATTGCTTTTCTACGAAACTTTTTCAAATTTTCTCCTGACAACAAAATATTTTAACATGCAAGACCCTAACGAAGACACCGAGTGGAATGATATTTTACGTGCGAAAGGTATTTTGCCGCCAAAGCAGAAAGAAGTTGAGTTGTCGGAAGAGCAGATTGTCGACATGGTCGAACAGACTATTTTGAAAAGGACTGGTGAAAAAGTGGTGAAACATTATGAAGATATGACTTTAGATGAACTAGATGAGTTTGAAGACGAAGAAGATGAGAGGGTTTTGGAAAATTATAGGTGAGGGTTGACAGTTGACTTAAATGAGTGCGTTAAAAGTTAAACCAATTCTCGTTTTTGTCAAGTCGCTCGCACAGGCTTCATATTTGATATATTGGGACTTTTCCCGGTGATATTAACTTCCTGTTTCAATATTTCTCAAGGAAAAAGCAGTGACGAAAACCTGAGTATAAATTAGCAAACTAGTAAAAACTGAAATGATTCGATATTAAATGATATATTCTTTGTAAATCATAGATAAATTATATCATTGGGGATTTTACCCATTCATAATATTTAGGCCTCCCTGAACAAAATCATAATATATATATTGTCAGACGAAAATTTCATCTTTATGGAGTTCTTTGCTGTCAAAGTTACTGGACATGATGTCAAATGAGGCAATGCAAATCAGTTCTCTTTTGTTTCTTGCTTCAAAAATTCCTTATTTGATGTCATGTCCAGTAACTTTGACAGCAAAGAACTCCATGAAGATGAAATTTTTGCCTTAGAAGATATATTACAAATCCACTTAGAATGTTGTGGGTGACATAGGAACTTTAACCAAGGCAAGGTAGAGGTTGCTCAAACATCTAATTAGCTTCATTCTGAATTATAGTGAAAAATCTGTGAACATATGAGAAATGACTGCCAAGAAATTTGGAGTTTTCTTTTAAAGTTCTTGTTTAAATTTTAAAACGTTTTATCTTGGAATTTTTGCTAAATTAGTCGAATGATTCACACAAAAAACCCAACTTTAATTGACAAACATTTCCAGTAATAGGGGGTTAGAAACTCCACTTCAGTAATTTGGTTGCTAAAACAATGTTGCTATAAAAAATTGCATTAATATTTAGGTATATAATATAGAGGTACACAGGGTGCAGGTTCAATTTCTACCTGGTAGGCTTGGATTCCAGTCTGGGGGTTTTCCGATATCCTCTCCACATCATGTCTGGTGGGCACCAAAACAGTCCCTGGCTAGAAGCCTAGCCTTGTTGTATGAAAGATCTGGACTTGTTTGGGAAAAATGTTAAAAAAATTGGTAATATAGATACTTCTCTGCTTGAAATGATCACAGTGTAATAATAATTATATGTATTTTATAATAATTTACTATACAGTAAATACTTTATTACTATTGTAAGGAAGTGCTACCTAATTACCTAATTAGAAATTGAAGATTAGGAATGGTAAAGAGTTTATTGTCAGTTGATATGAATTTGTATGTATGTATATAACCCTTACGAAAATGTTCTATAGAATCCAATAGAATATTCTATAGAATAATCTATAAAGTTTCATATGCAATAGAATATTCTATAAGATTTATTTTTCCAATACAATATTTTATAATACAATATTTAATGTTTTATTAGATTTAGTATCCAATAGAATGTGCAATAGAATATTCCATAGAATATCCAATAGAATACTCAATGGCATATTCAATAAAGAATATTCAATGGAATATTCAATATATGTCATAGGCTATTCTATGTTATGTGTATATTCTATTGGATTTAGCATATAGAATATATTTTATGTATATATTCTATAGGATATATTTATATTAGCATTATAGCATATACTATTGTATAGGCCTGCAACAATATATTGGGATATATCGATATTAAGTAACAAATTATCAATACATTTCGATACACTTACAGTACAACACAACAGCTTTCCACATCTCATTCTGAATCAAATGCTCTAGCAAGTCATTTAAACTCAATGTCAAAAGAGCAAGTTACCATAAGATATCTTTCAGGTTAACGTTTCATGCAATTACAGACAGGACACAACAATTTTATGTTTCTTTACTTAATATTTAATCACCATATAAATGGTATGGTAATGGACAAACAATTTCTTGTGACCTATATCCATAATTACACATTTTCTAATAATGTTACTAGGATTTAATGCAAGAACAGCATCACTATCCACTACTTCATGCAAGAAAGAACTCCTAATATTAAAATCTACATCTTTAAATATTACTCTGTTGCTAACCTCCATAGGTTCAACAAGAACAACAGATATTTCTTTACAAGTGCAATACTGCATGGCATATGCACTACATCTACAAAGTGGTTTAATGATGAATAAACCTAAGATAGTTCCATAGCAGTTTCTATCATATTGAACTGTGAAGTTGCTGTGTCGTTTTGCCCTTGTGTAATTTACACTAGAGTAAATCTGGTGATTGTAAACAAATCTTTCATATAAAAGATCAAATCAAGATCAAATCACTAGAAAATGTTTTTGAGTTGCAGACAGGGATCAAATTTCTAACCTTCCTACATATGCTACCAAAACTAGGAGTAATTTCTATCTTTAATTCTCTATTAGAACACAAAGACTGGCTGAGATGAAACAGTACCAGAAAGCTGCTAAGTTTGGTGATGTTATAGAGATCAGTGCTATTGATTATGTTCAAGAAGTTAACAATGCTGGAGATGGCATTTGGGTGGCACTACACCTTTATAAAACAGGGTAAGTTTGGAAATATCGTAATATGGGATAGTGGTAAATGCCTCCGGTGGTCTCCCAATAGCTTTTTTGGCATAAGTAGCCATCTTGGAAATTGAGGTACGAGCACTGGTTACGAGGTTGTTGCCTATTGGCGGTTTACTGTACATGTATATATCAGTCAATGAATCGGGTGATTAAGCGCCATGTGGTTTGCGATGTAAATGTTTATTAGCAGTATTAATTATGGTGAATATATTAAAATATTTAATTAAAAAATCAAAAACGTAGAATCTCCTGTAGAAGACATCGTAGTCGTCAGAGACGATGAACTTAAAAAATGTTGTCGAAAATTTTCAGCAAGTTGGAAATAATAATTTGAACAATGTTGATGCTTTTAGTTTATGTAATTCGGAGTCTGACTCTGAAAGTGATTTTGATGGATTTTAGTCTTGTGGTGCGCAAGTTAATATTTAATGTTGTATTAAACATAATGTACAGTCACACAGACAAATACCGGGTGGGATACTGGAAATCAATATGGTAACTACTATCCAAAAGCGGGATACTGGATTCTCAGGGATACTAACTGAAAAAAAAATTAAATTTCAGACCCTGGTCTTGGAAAGTACAATAAGTTGGTTTTAAGAAGTACAGTAGAAAACATCTTCCATGTTTCCATTGAGTTAAAGAAACAATGCAAGTGTAAGTTTGCGTGAGCAAGAATTTGTAGGGGGGGCACAAGCCAGAAGAGGGAAGTGTTTCCATTGTGATTACAAGTTTTCCAAAACTTCCACAGATCAGTATCTCCTTGTTTCTAGCATTTCAATCTTTCTCAAAATTTAATTTTAAATTTGTTGGACTGTTGGTTTCTCTTCTCTAAATCTTAGAATCTATTTTCCAGGATTCCACTTTGTGCTCTTCTCAATCGTCACATGCAGCTGCTCGCCAAGAAATTCCCTTCCACAAAATTCATCAAAAGTATCTCAACAACATGCATTCCTAATTATCCTGACAAGAACCTTCCTACCATCTTTGTTTACCACAATGGGGATATGAAAACACAACTCATAGGGCCATTAGCCTTTGATGGGATGAATTGTTCTATAGAAGGTAAGATATATTTTATAATATAGACATCCACCTACGGGTGTGTAAACTCCGGTTTTTTGGCTCTGGCTGGTTTACAGCTCTGATATGGCTCAACTTTGGGTTACATCACCGTGTACCGGTAAACAATGGACACAGACTACGTCATACGCCTCATCAAGGTTATTTTTTCAGGATTCAGAAGCAGAACATGATCCAGAAAACCCTAACCATAACCCAAATAAAAACTCGAGTCCTAACCCTGAAATAATAAAGAAATACTAACCCTACTTCTAAACCCAACATTTCAATGATGCAATATTCTGTGTTCCAGTACACCATGAGCAACCCCAACTTTGTCCCTATGGTCTTCTCCCAGACCTATCACTGAGAAAAAACGCAGGTGTGCGGAGCCTTGCACCTCGCATGACCTACTGTAGGCGTGCAACATTTTCATAATTCAAAAACAGTTAAGAAAATAGTATTACTGTAATGGTTAATAATAACTTTATTTGGAATGCTCAGCTTTCTTCAGTTAATGCTTGTTTAATGCTCTGATTGGTGAGATGCTTGTCGAGATATGACATGTCAACTGTTGTCTCATGACGATTTTCTTAGTTAAAAACTTAAAATATACATCAAAACTCACTAATAAAAAGTATGGAATTTTTAATTTTCTAGGCGTGTGATCAAACGCACGCATCGCCTTCTTCAGACGTGTGTGGAGGCATGCTTGTGTGATCACACGCCTCTCAATGATATGCCTGTTCTGGTGAAAACTTTATAGAACAAGCAAATAAGCTATGCTACTGCAAACTACAAAATGTCAAGGGTTTTTAAAACTTAATATTATAATTAAATTTAATGATGCTAAGTGACCAACATTACCACCACTACATATAACACGGAACTGCTTCCATAGCTCAATGGGCGCCCATTCAAAGTCTATGGGCTTGCCTATAGGCATGTCCATAGGCAACCTATAGGATCCTATAGGAAACCTATAGGCTTCTATAGGCAATTCGAACATTTTCTATAGGCGACCTATGATGAAACCTATTAGCCTATAGATGCCTATAGGTGCCTATAGTTGCCTATAGGTGCCTATAGGTGCCTATAGGCAATTCGAACATTGCCTTAGGTGCCTATAGACTTTTTCTGTAAATTAGAGCGGTGATCTAGCATTCCAGGATCGTTGGTTCAATTCCCAGCTGGAAGGCACTGATGTCGCATTTTCACAACTGGTTCCGGTTGCATAGCACTCTCAAAGGGTGGGGGAGGGAGGGGTAATGTGAGGCTGGGGTAATGTGAGGCTACCTCCCCCCTTCGAGAGCTGCTATGCAGGCTATTCAAAGTGCGGATAGCTTATCTGGTGGATAACTCCTGTCCAGTCTATTCATTTTCTATCCATTCAATAGTTTTTTGAGAAAAAATAGCAGCTGAATATGTTGTTGAAAACATGGATTGTGGTATTCACCAACTATTTTTCTTATTTGGCCATTCAGTGGATAGAAAATATATTCACTGTATATGATGTATCCACTGTATATGATGTATCCACTGGATAAACTATCCAGGCTTCGAACAACCAACTCGAGCAGTTTATAGTTTAGTTATTGTTGATTTTAATATTTTGATCTAAGACCTTCACATACCGGTGCCATACTCTACCGAAGTCTGTAGAACATAGGAACTCTGTATTTTTGAATAGTTGGGTGATTAACTCTTTTTGTATAAGAGTAAATATGAAAGATGCTAAGTTCTTAAAAGAACTGGATATAATATGAAAAAGAGAAATAAGAGAACTTCAATATGTTGAAAAATACTTATGTAAGGGGAGTACTTAGGTATTTTCATGGACATGGTTTTGGACGATGTTTCTTCAGGTCAAATGTACACATCGTCTAAACGACTTAAAGTGCCCCTAACCTCAAAATTTTGTATTATCTTATTTAGAAGAACTTTTAAAATGATAAAGTAACTTCTTTTGAAGATTTTCACTTCTTCGCTTTCTTTTTGAGATATATCAGTTTGTTTGATATGCAAATATCTGGAATTTCGTCACACATACATAATGAGTTATCAGAGAATGTTATATATCTTTGCGTTCATGAAATAAAAACACTAAAGTGTGAATAGCACGTGTGTGCGTTTCTCCCACAACACCAAACTTCTTGATTTAAAGGATTTCGTTCGAGAATGAAAGAGATATACACATTTCTCCAATAAGTCATTATGCATGTGTGACGAAATTCCACACATTTGCATATCAAACAAACTGATATATCTCAAAAAGAAAGCAAAGAAACGAAAATCTTCAAAAGAAGTTACTTTATTATTTTAAAATTTCTTCCAAACAAGACAATAAAACATTTTGAGGTTAGGGGCACTTTAAGTATTTTTCGACATATTGAACAGTATACAGAATAAATGTTTTGAACCTACAGCAGGAGTATATCATTAGAATAAATATGAAAGCTGCTAAGTTCTCAAAAGAACTGGAAAAATAAGAGAACTTCAATGTGTCGAAAAATACTTAAGTAAGAGTACTTCATGAACGACGTTTCGGACGATGTGTCCATCTGACCTGAAGGTCACTTGAGAAAGATTTTCGACGGTGTCTCTTTCATTACGTCATCTTTGTCTTTCTCTGTGAGAACATTTTTTATTGAGTTTTCGTTGGAGTGATGGCGTTGGGTCTCGTTTGATATGTTTGTTTATCGTTAACTAGTGCGTTTTGTTCGTAGTGATGTTATCGTCGTTTTTCGTCGTTTCATTGCTTTTGTTCGTCTTTCGTTAAGTAGTTGTCACGTATTGAGACAGATTGTGCAAGCCATAGAGGAATGCGCCCTCGCAACTTTTTGGTTTCGCTTCGTTGACACACACCATTACTGCGCTACATCAAGACGACGTCGAAGATTTCCACAAACAACAAAACTGTGACATACAATTTAGCAAAGAAATCGAGGATTCGATATCTCGTTTCCCAAACTTCCACTCTTGTTTCTATAACTTTATGGAAACACGGAAAATGTTTTCTATTTGTTAAAAGTGTCTATCACTCCAAATACCATATTACTGATATAGATTCTACCTGAAGTGCACTTATTAATTTTGGGACTAAAAGCAGGGGCGCTTATTCGAGGGGGGGGGGGGGGGGGGGGGGGGGCTTATTACAAAATATACAAAATCATGTCAAGAATAAGAAAGTCATTTTTCAAGTAAAATACAAGAGAGTATCTAACGAGAAAAATACAAGAGAGTATCTAACGATAACCAAAGTTTAACAACAAAAACGAACATTTGCGGTTTGTTTATATATTGTCAGTCGCGGTAACTGCACGCGGTAACTTCAACAAAACTTTTAAGAAAACAAAAGAATGAAAAAGTTAACTAAAATATTCTGTGAAATGAAAGTGAAATGTTTCCTGACGTCAAGAGACAATAATTCCCTCACAGCAGAGGTGACTGGTGCAAGGAAACGCGAAAATGGACTAGTCGTTCCATGTGTATATGGCGCTAGAACAGCACACTTAAGAATAGCAGAGAAGTTACACGTGGAGCTGGTGAAAGCGAAAGAAACGTACAGGCACATGGACATAAATGTGAATGACTTCCAATTAAAAAAGAAAGTTTGTTTCTAGAAATTGCGTTGTAATTTAAATTAGTATGTAGAGAGGGGCGCTTATTCGAGGGGGGGGGGGGCGCTTATTTGAGGGGGGAGGCGCTTATTTGAGGGGGGAGGCGCTTAATCGAGGAAATACGGTAGTTAAATGCCAAAATGTTTAATAATTTTAGCTTTGCGTTGATGTTCTATAATAGTTTATAAAATAACAAATTAAAAACGCACGCACTGATTGGCTGAAAGCCGTGTTTCTATAACTCGATGGAAAACATGGATTTTTCCCGCCATTTTTATAAAATGGACTGTAAGATGAACCTTTGCTCACAAACAAGAAGAAAAACGAGAAGATTCGAGGATTGAGCAGCCGACGACCCTGTCTAGCGTGAGTAAGGAGAATGTATATTTTCATCATTTTAATAAAAGAGTCTTATTATTTCCTCAGTGTTATTTTATAAAAGAAATAGAAAACATCTTTCCGTGTTCCCATACGTTATAGAAACACTCGTAAAAGTTTGGGAGAACTCGAAATAGCGTGGAAACACTTGCCCTGCGGGCTCGTCAGTTACCAATGCCATTTCTGGTTCTCCCAAACTACCACTCGTGTTTCTATAACTTTATGGCAACACGGAAAATGTTTTCTATTTATTAATTATTTTCTGAAATGCTAATGATGTGACGTCAGACCAGTCATCGGATGAAATATTCTCACTAATCTCTAACTAATAGACTGGATCGAGCAACTATTGTTAAGATGCTGCGAAAAACTGAAGCCAGGAATATTTCGCGTCGGCCATTTTGAAGGGACCACGCTATATAGTTTTACTAATAGTCGATAGACACTATCTGTCTCTGATCTTTTAAGATGGTCAAATGAATCAGTTGTTGAAGGTTTTGCCGTAATTTAGAACACAAACTACGGCTCCATTGCAATAATAATGTATCCGGGATTAGCGCGTGGCGGCCATATTGGAGTGACCACCGTTGGTTACTCCATGCGCTAATTCCGACTTCATAGGCTCTGTTATAGAACCGTAGTTTGTGTTGTAAATTACGGGAAAACCTTGGACAACTGATTTATTTTGCCATCTTAAAAAATCAAAGACAGATAGTCTCTGTAAAACTATATAACGTGGTGCCAACAAAATGGCCGCCACGCGCTACTTCCGGCTTCATTTTCTGAACAAAAGTTGCTCGATCCAGTCTTTATTTAGAGATCAGTGAATATTCTGCTACAAGAGTATTTTGACGGTATGTATTTCATGTTACGAGGTCTCCAAATATTTAGAATGAACCCAATACTAACACTAATACTAACCCTAATACTAACCCTAATACTAACCCTTATACTAACCCTAATCCTAATACTAACCCTAATACTAATCCTAATATACATCCCAACAAATCTTCATCCAGTTTATCACACGGAAGCTAGACAGGAAAGAAAGCCAAATTCCTGGGATTACGTCACACTCATTAGCGTTTTAAAGTGTCTATCCGGGGGTTGAGGATTTTGCATATTCGTAATCTTTGGGTTCTACCAATAAGAAATGTAATATATCTTGTCGTTCGAAAATTTCATCTTCATGCCTTTTTTGCCTGCTAAAGTTGATGATTTACTATTCACAAGAAATGACGTCAAAGCAGGGATACGCGATGTCATTGCACACTGATTCAACAGTGAAATATAAAGAAAGTTTGGCTCTGAACTTTTTAAACACACCTGTTTAGACAAAATTCGCGCAATTCCCAAACTTTCATTGTATTTCACTGTTGAATCATGGGCAATGTTTTTGCGTGTCCCTGCTTTGACGTCATTTCCTGCGAATAGTAAATCACTTTAGCAGGGGAAGGTAATGACATTTTCGCACGACTAGATATTTTACAATTCTTCTCAAGAGATATGTAAAACCCCCAAACCCCGGATAGGCATGACTTTAAATACATAAACCTGTATAAAGTATCGAAAGATCAAACCAAAGAAATATTTCAATGTTCAACTATTTGCCTTATATAGCTGGAATGTTTATCAATAACATTTGGAGTTTATACAGACACTTAAACTGATTCGAGCTTCCATGGCTGATCGGGAAAGCGTAGTTGATCGTCCACTTCCAGGTTGTTGTAGTCTTGAGAAAGACTATTGTTGGTGACTTAATCAGTCACCAACAATCGTCTTTCTCAAGACTACAACAACCTGGACGATCAACTTCACGCATGATTAATAATTTATCGACACTATTGAGTTGACGGAAAATTGTTGACTTGAGTGGGATTTGAACTCGCACCTTCGGGATTCCAGTCCACTGCTCTACCAGTTAAGCTACCTCGTCAACTGGGAACGGTGTGCTAATTGTATCCATTCTAGTGCACGAAATATTTTCGCGACAACTTAACGCTTATGATCATCTGTAAGGATGTGTGGTGTTTCAATTCTATTTCAGAATCGTCCTCAGGGTAATATGAAAATTTATCGACATGATTAACCTGGTTAACCTGATTGGTAACCAGAAACCGACTTTCTGTTTGTGCAAATATAAATAGCATACACAAATTAAGTTTTGGGAATTCAGAGTTGCCAAAGTGTTCATCCTTCCTCCGGGATGGATTTCAAATTTTCACAACCTTCCTCAATGATTTCTCGTGATTCTTACCTTTGCCATACTGCTATAATATGGGTTTTTTCAATGTGTATACATTGTATTCACTTCAAGCCTTCTTCACTAGTAAACCTTCGTCACGGGTAGTACCGGCATTGTCACGGCAGAGCACATGCACGAAAACTGGTGATGAAGACACTCTCACCGCAGAGGTTTCCTATACAGTACAGTGTGTATATAAAAAAGGAACCCTTAGAAAATTAATTAGAAAATTAATTAGAAAATTAATTAGAGAATTAATTAGAAAATTAATTAGTATTCTTTTAAAACGACCTATTGTGGTAGTTTGAAAGTCCTAGACACCTCGGAGTCATAGGAAGAGAAAAAGATTTTAAATACTTTCACCATACAGTGTGTATAAAAAAAAACGGAACCCTTAGAAAATTAATTAGTATTCTTTTAAAACACAACCTATTGTCGCAATTTAAAAGCCCTAGACAGGAATAGTCCAGCTGTTAAGGGGTGAATTGTGCGTTTTGTGATACAAGCATGAAACTTGGCAAGTAGATAGAGTTACTAGTGCTGATGACTTTCTGATATAGAGGCAACGCAGATTTCTTCCTTGTTGCCACAAAATCGAGTTTCTCTTCCAATTTACCTATTTCTCGTTTTCTTTTTTTTTCTTTCTTTTTTTCAATTTTTCAATTTCTCTTCCAATTTTCCAATTTCTCTTTTAATTTATTAAAGTACTATCTTATAAAAAAATGAAAATTCAAAGTTTACTTTTAGCGAATATCACCCATATCATTAGAAAGTTCGCCAAAAACTATATGAAGGACATTCAAGCGGGTTGTACGATTTTCCAAGCTCGTTTTGAGTTACAGAAGGCTAAACCCACTAAAAAAATCATTTTGCGGCATTTTCCACATTTTTGAGCGTTAATAACTCAAAATAGGCTTAGAAAATCGTCCTACCCGCTTGAATGTCCTTCATATAGTTTTTTTTGAACTTTCTAATGATATAGGTGATATTCGCTAAAAGTGAACTTTGAATTTTCACTTTTTTATAATATAGTACTTTAATAGATAAATTGGAAGAAATACTCGATTTTGTGGCAACAAGGAAGAAATCTGCGTTGCCTCTATATCAGAAAGTCATCAGAACTAGTAACTCTATCTACTTGCCAAGTTTCATGCTTGTATCACAAAACGCACAATTGAGGCAAAATTTCGGCCTTAACCGCCGGGCTAGAAGAGAAAAAGCTTTTAGATACTTTCACCATGCATACACTTCAAGTTATCTTAATTACCCGAGATGTATAAGACAGTGTTTTTTTACTCATCCGTGGCTCAAAAGTGTCTAGGGCTTTCAAACTACTACAGTAGGTTGTTTGAAAATAATATTAATTCATTATCTAAGGGTTCCGTTTTTTTTATACACACTGTATATCCAAAATCGGGCAACTCGGGCTTGGATGAAAAACTGGCAGACTGGGCACGGGCGGCCAAGCCCAAGTTGCCCGGTTTTGGATATACCGGTATAGCTGGCAGCCTTCGCGGAATAGGAGAGTGCAAGTCAGACTTCATCCATAACCTGCACGAGGTTGTAGCCTGTATTTCTACTGGTTCTAATGATACTCTAATTAACGTACGATGAGGATGGAATAGATATTTATGGTGACTTGTCTCAACAAATCAAAACATACGGTCAGCTGTTCAGTAATTTTCATTCGTTTCTTCATTACTTTCTTCATAATGTTGATATCAATGCTCTTGAATCTGACACACGGTTCTTCCTTTCGAACGTATTACAACTGAAATTCAACAGCATCGTCTTTGCCATTCTCATAACTGCTTTGTTAGTAAAAAATGTCTCGAGTACAATAATTTGTTAACGTTTGTCGGAGTTCACTCCGTTAGTGTGTTGGAGAGGATCTCGCGGAGGATTTTTTCTTTTAGGGTAGGAATTTTATTAAAATTAGGGTTAGAGTTAGTATTAAAGGTTTTATGAGGGTCAGTGTTACTGAAATAGACTTGCAACAGAAATTCGGTCCCATGTTTTTCTTTGGATGTCGAGGTTAAGGATGGCAAGGTTAAGGATGGCAAAGACGGGAAAGAAATGGAAAATTGCATCGGCGCATTGTATTGTGGTCCCGCGCATGGAACGTTATGGAAGAGGTTAGATCGGATGATTCTGTGGGACCTATTCCGAAGATGGAGCCCAGTACGTCACTGTCGGCGTAGTGTCGGCTTCGGAAGCCAACAGTGCAACGCTAATCCTAAGCTAACCTTTTTCACGGTCTTCCGAAGGTCGACCTAAGCCGACTGGACGCCATCTTCGGAAAAAGGTCCCATACGTTACTGCGCACGACCACAATTCAGTGCGCTTGGCAAAATTTTAAAAATTGCCCCACCACACAAATTACGTTCTGCTGCTTTGCTCGCTCGCTCGCTGCAACAGCAATTAAGTGTATCTAACCTGGGCTCTTACTTCGTGTACGAGACGCAGAAATTTAGCATTGTATAGAACTGCCTCGTTCTTTAAAAAATCCCGTTTATTTTTGTCCTAGAATTGTTCAATTCATGAGTTAAACCTATCCTAGATAAAATAAACGGGATTTTTTAAAGAACGAGGCAGTTCTATACAGTGCTAACTAACATTTTACTCATGTAAATTTCTGTGTCCGGTACACGAAGTACGAGCCCTAACCTGTAATTCAGTGTGTGTATAACACTACAAAAGGTGTGAATAAACCATATTATTATTATTATTATTGCAGAGTTAGAATGGATATTGTCCGAAATCGGAGCCGTTAAGACCGACTTGGAAGAAGATCCCCGGAAGAGAAGAAAGATTAACGACGTTATGAGTATTTCACTAAGAACTGGTGGCTATGATAACGATGATGATGATGAGGACGACGATTAGGTATTTGTGAATATTTTAAAGAGGGTAAATCATTATAATTCCACGATTAATTTGTTTCCTTTTGTGTCATTATATCTCGTTTCATGGCTCGGAATTTTGACAGGCGAAAAAATTCTTGGCACTTAAGCCCGTTTTCCACTTCACCATTTCGCTCGCCTGTTTCTCTAGAGAAACATTTCGCCGATGATATAATTTCCCCCCATTTTTATTGGTCGACTACTGACAAAAGTGATGTCATTGTGGAAATATTTCACTGCGGAGAGCGAAATGGTGAAGGGGAAAACGTACGGTGGCTCAGAAGCGACATGATCTTGTCACCTTTTTTTTGGCCGTGTTGCGGGTTGATGGCGACTTACGTTGCGCGTTGCGACTTACGTTGCGCGTTGCGAGTAAATAGGGAGGTTACGAAACGACGACGGCGACGTCGCGTCGACGTTGTCTCTAAAGTTGGATTACGAATTTTCGAAAAAGGCGGGAACTTGGCCGTAGAGGAAAGTAATCATGGCAATATCATGGCAAGTTTTAAATAAGTTGAAGATGTAATTTTATATAACTGATATCAAAGGCTGATATAACAAGGCGAACTTATACGGGCTTTCAAAGGCAGCTAACCTTCACGAAAACCTTTTATAAGAATAAAATATCCAACGTTTATCGCTAGACTTCAGATGACTATTGCGAACGACTTTCTAAGACGAAACCGAAAGGTTTAGTTTCGCTTAATATAGCAGTTTCTTGTTACAGGGTGATTCAAGTAACTTTTCGGAATTTTCATTTTGACTAGTTATACCCATGCTATCCGAAATATCCATAATTTAGCTCACGTTTTCGATAGAACGTCAAAACGGCGAGAATGAAGTCGGGGCCGTGACCGCGAGAACGTCAACAGTGGCGCTGTCATGCGCAGTAACTGCTCGGGGAATTGGAGACTTCCGGTTAACGTCGCGTCGATTTCGTAACCTCCTTATTGGATTGTAACCGACCCCAAAATAACAAAGATCCTAACCTCCCGCCTAACAAGTTTTCAATAGCGTGTTGTAAGTTATATTTTAGTTACGGATAAAAATAAATGATTTTACACAAGGTTAACAAGGAAACTG